>OX419688.1:19519246-20119246 GCA_948474745.1 Oligia latruncula
ATCGTTGATGCTTCTTTGGTTCCGTAAAGGAATTGACAACAAGTAGCCAGTCAAATTTAAAAAGCTCGCGATCAAAATCTTCCCCCCGCTTCTAGATCGTTTCACTTTGGTAGGTGTTGATTCGTTTTGAAACACCCAAACCGTCGACTAGCGCTTCGTTTCTGGATCTTATTGAAAAATCCAAGACTGAGACCTGTAATAATGTCGTAAACACGCCGAGACGAGCATGCTTCAAATTTGTTTATCATATCACGGCACCATTTCACCCGGGCCTGCTTCTGAGCATCGGTGAGGTTGTGCGGCACCCAGCCTGAAACTATCCTCCTCACGCGAAGATGCACGTGTAGAATTTCGTGAAGGCTTCCCGATCCAACCTGCAGTATGTGGTGAATCTCTTGATTCGTAACTCGCCTATTGTCTTGGATTCAATTTTTCACTGCTAGCACAATTTCTTCCGTAACAGCCGCCAAAGGGCGACCACTTCTTTGTTCATCTCCCAAAGTTAGTCGACCGCGCTTAAGTTCGTTATACCAACGATACACGGTTGCCTTAGAAGGGCCTTCAACCATGAATGCCATTTGAAGTATATCATACGATTCGTCCGGTTTCAGGCAACACTTGAAATCGTAAAAAATCATAGCGCGAAAATGTTCCTGGCGCAGATACATCTCGCTAACAATGTGGAGAGAAATTATGAAATCGGAACGTACCAATTTTTTTTACTAACAAATAATCATATTTTCAAAATAGATTAGGTATAACTGGCCAGTCTCTCATACGTAAAAACTTTTTTTCGCAATACTTTCTGAGTGGTCTGGCAAATGATTGAAGGTTGTTTCATAAAGTAAGATAACCTTAGTCCTAAAAATCATGTATCGTACATGTAGTTCTACATGGATATGAAAAAATTAAGCATGCTAGCATAATCAAGCTATAATGATCCCACTGATGGAACACAGGCGCCCTCTCTGTGAGAGGGTCAGTACGGGTTGGCGGATGTCACATGTCTTTGAATTTTTGGTTAAAAGTGATGAGTAAGATTTACCGGTTTCCTGACGATGGTTTCCTTAGCCGTTTTTGAGAGCAGTGATGATGAATTAATTTAACTGCTTGCTGGGTTTGAACCCACGACTAGTAAGTCACGGCCATTACCATTGGGCCACCACTATTCTCCCATGGATGCTAGATTGCCCAAGAAAAAAAAAATTGAAAAAAAAAATTGCACCTTACCGTATTATTTTGTATAAAAACTCTACCAATCTCGATTACAAAAAAAGTCTGAACCTTTATTCAGTGAAAAAAAACTCAGATTACACAAAACTCCATAGTGGCATTTTTCTAGACCATAAACAAGCGCCATTTTTATAAACCAATCACCCGAGCTAAAAAATTTGCACTCTACGACAAACTCAATTAAACTTTTCACATTTTATACCATCAATCAAACCGGTGTTAGTTGACCAAAAATCAACCGGGCGCTCTAAACGTGAGTAATGTCTCCCAATGAATGATATGCAGGCGACGATAGGCCGCGATCGAGTAGATTACTCCGATTCCTAAACGTGATGGAGTGCATTATTAGTCACCCATGCAACTGGTATCCAAATCGAATGATTGAGCATCTATGATGACCATGTATTGATGGATAGTCGTGGGCAGTTCATTTTACTTGGCCTTTGGTCTTAACTTGTTAGATTTCTAAACCAACCACTCCATTACTACTACTAACAAGGTTTTGTATAGGTATACATATTTATTTTATTTCATATTTTGTTTTTTGTGTCGTTTTTTTTGTGTTGTGTCGTGACGCTTATTTTCTTGCGTCTTTTGTGTTTGTGTTTTTTCTCTGTGTCGTGTTTGCCACAAATAAACATATTTTCATTCTTTTCTTATTGGTAACATTGAGCATAGCGCGAGATGTACCTAAATTCGATCGACTTCAAAATTGAAAATATCGTTTTCGTACATGATAATTATGTACTTAATTTTTAAGGTTTTATTCATTATCTATAATTTTTTTTTTATTAATTTTAATTTATTTAATAAAAACGTTTACAAAAGGTGTACATTTAGCCAAGAGTAGCAAATTTTCCATACCTAAAAATACATACAAACATAGTGCCTATTTTTTTTTTTTTTACTACATTTGCAAGTAGTGATGGTTTGGAATTAGAATGTTAGGGAGCGACCAGCCCGAACGTTTATTCAAACCTGTGTTTCAGGCCAAATCTATGGGGACACTTATTATTCTCGCCACATATATTAAACCCAAAATGCTATAGGATAGTAGTATTTCAAATCGATTGCGCTTACGTTACGATTACGAACAATTAGAGGTATTTTTGACAGATTGAGACTGAGACCAGACTGTGAACGTTCTTAAAATTACGAGAATTGGCCCTCTGGTCATCTAAGTTACCACCGACGTTCTATTTTTGTTGAAGAATTCTTTACAACTTGGAGATCATACACTAGATTTATAGAAAGAATACCCAAGACTACCCGTGTCCGGAAAAACTTACGTGAATTTTATCGCGGTTGGCTGATTAGTTCCGACTGAAGTAGTTACTTCGGCCCGCAACTTAGCCGCGTCGGGACCAACTCATGATTATAGGCTTCGATTGAGTCAAAATCTAGTTAAGAAACCCCGATAAATCCTCATGAGTAAAGCTGTCTATACTCTTAAATTAAATGTCACTCACGAAGGCAGATTTATAGTGTGAAAGAGGGGTCGTAGGACACTCGGGTGAAAACGTTTCTATTCAAAAAAATTACTTTAGTTGCTGATGTATCAATCGTCGTGTCTTCATTTGTCTAGCCTTTTCCCAATCATGTTTGGGTCGGTTTCCAGTCTAACCGAATGCAGCTGAATACCAGTATTTTAAGTGGAGCGACTGCCTATCTGACCTTCACAACCCAGTTACTAGGCAATACGATAACCCCTTGGTAAAACTGGCTGTCGAAGATTTAAAAATGACAGCTGGGACCGAGGCACAGAGATATGCATTGGATGGTCACCCATCCACAGACCGGCCTCGGCAAGCATTAGCCACGAGCGCCTCCCCCTCAATCTCCCCTTTATCAATCGTCGCGCACTGAGAACATTAAAATTTCATACATGTAACTAAGGTCTAATTCAGTCAATTCTTTACAGATAAGCCAGTATGTCTGGCAAATGCAGTAGCAATAGTAGGCGCTGCAATCAATGAACCAACCAAAGTAACATGCGAGGTGGATGCCTTCCCACCACCCAAGAATTTTCAATGGACCCTCAATAATTCCATGGGAACTTCTGAAATTGAGCCGGTGAGTACCACAAAGTTTATTAAGGACATAATTGTGCAATGGACGGCTGGCCGCACGCTCAGTGGTAACAAAACCAGTATAACCTGGCCTCGAACTTCATTCAAACTCCGTACCACGCTAGACAAGCTCAAAGTCAAAATGTTACCACTGCTTTGGGGTCGACTGTACTACGCTAAACGGAATAATTGATGTTTCGGTACTCGAAATTATGTAAACGTTTTATAGTTGGAGAAGTTTAGGTTTCAAACGGAATGGTAATGTGAGCATGAACTAACTGGTGCAGGGAAGGAAGTATTGCAAGTTTTAAATAGATTAAATTAGTTTTGCAGTGGCAGTAGGTACTAACGGTAGCAAAGTTTGTCTATTTTAATTCGTCTCGTGTGTTATTTATGTATCATAATGGTCTGGCTAACACTTCAACGATTTTCGGAGTAATTTTATAATAATATACATACACACGTGTCGAATTGATAACCTCCTTTTTTTGAAGTCGGTAAAAACACTGGTTTCAGCCCGTGACTTCGCTCGCATGGAAGTCGTAAGACACCACAATTATACAAAAAAAAAATACAGCCCATGTCACTTGCTGATAATGTAGCTTTCTACCATTGAAATAATTTTTTAAATCGGTTAAGTATTTTTTGAATTTATCCATTTTTACAAATAAACAAACATATAAAAAATCAAATCATTTCTCTTTACAATATTAGTTTAAAAATAATAAGAAACCATTGAGTTAGAAATAAGAGTACCTACCCATTTATAAGAAGGTTCTACCTTTCGCAATATATTTGATCCTGCAGACTTAATGATTTTGAGAAATGAAACATAAGTCCTTGAGTCTCCCTACCATGTTTCTCATAGAATAGGTTGTAAGATGCTTTTGACAGACAAAACGGTTTATTAGTCAATTCGAACGAATTTACTCGCACGAAACGGGCGAATAATCACTTTTAAATAAGTAAGTAATATTTTTTCTATAGGGGACTCGCACGAAGGTAATTTATTTGTGGGCGAGTCTACAACTTCAGAAATATGTGTTAGGCAATTGGCACTTTTTGAATTTTATGCAGTATAGAAAAAAAAATACACGTTTTTTTAATATTTAACTCTTATCGATCCTGTGCGCTAGTGTCGTTTGCCAATTGCCTAAGATATATTTCTGAAGTGACAGACTCGCCTAAAAATAAATTTACTTCGTGCCAGTCATCTATATAAAAAATAATTTTCTTTAAAAGTGACGATTCGGCCATTTCGGGCGAGTAAAATCGTATATGGACTGATTTCTCCAACGCCAGATATTTTACCGGAGGAATAATTTTGAATTTTTGACAGTTCTTCCATACAAAAACTGTCAGACGTCAATAATTATATTCCATAAATAAAAATTACCTGTCGATTGAAAAATCTGTTTCTGAAGTGGCGACCGCGTACCGGAAGACGTAGCAAAGTCAAAGCATTTATTTCAAATAGGCACATTAAAGGCACTTTTGAACGTCAAAAATTACGATAAATAAAATAGAATTGATTCTAGTCGCCCATTCGAAAGGGTAGTTTTCGTATGGAGAAGAACGGGCAAGAAACTCCACCGTTACTCTTTTAAAAAGTTTTACAATATTTTACATACATTCATTATATAATAATAATAGCGTTGCAAGGCTTCCCACAAGGTGGACCGACGACCTTGTGAAGGCCGCAGGAACCCGTTGGATGCAAGAAGCACAGAACCGGTCGAAGTGGAGGTGCTTGGGGGAGGCCTATGTCCAGCAGTGGACGTCTTTCGGCTGAAATGATGATGATGATAAATCAGCCCTACATAGACTAATAAGCCGACAAGACTAACTATCGAATAAATGTCACCAGTTATAACAGTTGCCCCACATGATTTCATTTTGTTCCTTCCGCTGTTCTGTCGTTACAAACATCCCCTTTTATAAATACACGTACGGGCCTTGTCATTCTCTTTTATGGACAAGCGAACAACGCTTGTCATGAATAATCCTTTGCTTTATGGAAATATTTTTTTTTCAAATATTTTCCACGAGTTTCGCCTTTTTTGCGGGATTACAGAACGGGCCGTAAGTGTTCCTATGGGAGTTAAACAAATTCATGTGTTGGCAACTTATAATTTCGATTTGAATGGCACTTTTATTGCTTTAGCATTTTTATTTATAAGGGTCTTGCTTTTTGGGAATTGTTGCTACATTTTTTTCATTGAGTGTCGTGATGACTGATGGGCGAGGGTTTTGAGTATGTGGATGGCTATAAGAGTAGGGGAAGACCAAAGTAATGATGGATAGACTGTAAGATAAGATTAGATTATTTATTTGTCCAAAACATGAGTAAAGTATACACACATGGCATGCAAGATGTTACAATAAAAATTATCACAGTCATGTTTTGCCTTAGTGGCGTACAAATACAAAAACTTAGGTAGGTTATTACATAAACATCAAATAATTATAAACTTATCCATTAATCAAATAATTAAATCCAAATTATAATTTAAAAAAAATATAAAAATATCCTACCTAACAGTGTCATCAACTCGTCATAGATAATAAAAAGTTGTCAATTAAATGTCAAAGTAATTATAATAGGAAAACACAAATTAGATTAACTTATCATTCAAAAATTCGTCAGTGCTGTAATAGGCTTTCTCTAAAAGAAGGTTTTTTAACCTACTTCTTAATGTTTCCTGTGTGAAAGATGACATGGGTAGAAAGCGGGTGACTACTGAAATGACAATGAATATATGTAGAAATATAGGAAGAAAATATAATTTTGCCTCTCAGAGACCGGGTTTTTTCCCCCTGGATCCCCTGCTAGTTATTCTTCTGTTTTAGCCTCTGCCTTATCCACTTTATCTAGGTCTGATCCCCTTTTCTGCTATTTGTTCTTGTGCGAATATTGTGTGCCTTAACCTGGGTCAAATAAATTTATTTTCTTTCCGTCTTTAAGAAGATATGCTGCGCTGACTCCAAATAAATTGGTATAAGAGCAGGATAATGACAATGATTACCTAAATTTTTGTCCAACAGGAGAAATTCATTTTGAACGGAGTTGGGAAATCTGTGTTGTACTACACTCCAGCATCAGAGAAAGACTATGGGTCTTTAGCGTGCAGAGCTACGAACCTCGCTGGTCAGCAGGTGGAACCCTGTCGGTACTCTTTGCTGCCAGCTGTGAGGCCAGACCCATTGGCCAACTGTTCTGCTGTCAATCTTACTGATGATTCGGTGGCGATAAGATGTGATTCAGGTAAGGTCCTTTAAAAATACTTTGAGTAGGTCCCTAGTAGCTATTTTTAAAACATGTCTATGATCGACAATCTAAATAGCTGTGAGTATTTCAAAACGCGGCCAAGTGCTAGTTGCGCTTGCTTTCGAAGGGTTCCGTACCACAGGGCAAAAAACGCCCAATCAACCACTTTCTTGTATGGAACCTTTAGTTTTTAGTAACTTTTTTTTTATTATAGCGGCAATAGAAATACGCTACACAATTTCAACTGTCTACCCATTACGGTTCATGATATAAAGCCCGCTGACAGACAGACAGACGGACAGCGGAGGCTTAGTAATACTCCTTTGGCACCGTTTGATTACGGAACCCTAAAAGGAAGAAAAACCAAACCACTTCAGGATATCAATCAGGAGATTATAAAACCACTGTGGTTGTTTCAATCTTACGCGCGGTTGTTTTTATGAAGCGACCGCGCCCATAAGACGGAAATCAAGTTATTCGAATCACCTGAGCTACAGACTGACGAGAAAATAAAATGTCCGCGTTGTCTGTTTCATTTCCTACGTTATGATGTCCTTTACAATATAGTAATAGAATCACCATCTTGTTTTATTTTTACCTTGTAAATAGAACAAAAAATAATCGAGATTTACAGGACGAATTTACCAATGAAGTTTAGATTTACCCATGATGTTTAGATGTACTGATTGCATTGGTGTTTGCCCTCGGTATCACTAAAAGGGCATATCTTTTAGTTAAGCCAACATGCACAAAATATGGGAATAGCATACTCAGCCTATAATGTTCCCACTGCTGGGACACAGACCTCCCAATCTTCGAGAGGGAGTTCTAGATCTACCACGCGAGCCCAGTGCGGGTTGGTAGATGTCACATGTCTTCGAATTTTTTCGTAAATCGGGGTCGTTATCCACCACTGCTCCAAAACATGGCAATTTATACCAAAAGTATTACAAGTTTAAAAAAGTAACCGTTATTTTGGAACCTTCGGGCTTAAACTGGACATAAGCTGTCAGTCAGCTTACAGCAAGTGAACGCGGAAAATTCTCGCTGTTAGCATACAGCACCATTCGCCCGTTCCCTATGAAAAAATGTCGGAGTTCTTTGTTATACAAATGGATTCTATTTTTGCGAAAATAGTTTTTATTATAAGAGCTAGGTCTTATTTGTGGCTCGTTTTACCTAGATTGGTGTTTTAATAAATAATATCCCCGCCTCCTGGATTGTCTAGTTAGAGCCCTCATTCTTTCGATGCGAAAAAGGGATGGTGTTATTCGTGTTGTCTAGCTCATAGCCCTCTCGTACTCAAACAATGATGACTGTATCTGTAAACCAGCTTGAGACAGCATTTGTCTGGCATTCGTGCTGAAATGAAGCTTTTTGGCGCAGCCGTGAGGCACACACTATTGTAGTTTAAACATTTTTTTTTTATATTTCGTTATTTGTATTTCACGAACTGTAACTGAACTAATAAATTATTCTTTATTTCTTTCTCTATAAACATAAACAATTCATTTTTAGGCTACGACGGCGGTCTTCAAACATCATACTACGTTGAAGTATGGGAATCTAAGAATTTAGTAGCAAATGTGTCCACTACATTACCAGCATGGATACTGCGAGGTCTTGGCTCAGGAAAGAGTCTGAAGCTGGTTTTCTTCGCGGCTAATGCCAGGGGGAGGTCGGAGACTGTTGTCATGAGGATCAATACCTTGACACGACTTGCTTTACATACAGGTATGTACCGAGTTACTTAGATTATATTATGAAGAGGGTGAAAGAAAACAGTCTGCTGTTTCATATAAATATTTGTTTTTTTCTTTTCCTTAGCTTAAAGCAGTGTTCATAATCTCAGATTATTTACATTCCATCGCCACTTAATCAGTTAACTACTTTAATTAAATGTATTTAAAGTTGATTTTTGAGTGACCATTTGTAACATAAAGGTCCTAATAAGTTTTTGGCTGCAATGGAATTTGAACTTTGTTAAATATGACATTCAGTTTTGTGCTATAACTTGAAAGTTATCTCAAATTCTTAATTCAAATAAAGACTGTTTAGTGTACCAAGGTAAGGCTTATTCATTTAAAATGACGTAGCTAATTATTTTTCCCAAATGTGTTTCCAGACTCAAAATTTGTTTCCAGACCTTCTTGTACAAAATACAAACGTCCTTAGCCGCAAAGTAAAATCCATAATTTCAACACTCTACCTATCGTGCAATGTTCCGAACTTTCTTGAAACAAACTAAAAGCGTTAATTAAGTTG
Source organism: Oligia latruncula (assembly GCA_948474745.1). Classification (NCBI taxonomy): domain Eukaryota; kingdom Metazoa; phylum Arthropoda; class Insecta; order Lepidoptera; family Noctuidae; genus Oligia; species Oligia latruncula. The sequence continues at coordinate 19,528,082 of OX419688.1, forward strand.
TTTGGAGTTACGTAACTAGTATCCTCAGTTATTCATTTCTGAATATAAAATACTGTTTTCGTTTTGTTTCCTTTTGAGTTTCAGTAATAATTAGAAATCAGAATATTCACAAATTGTGAAAAGAATCACGTAGCGCTGGTGCTGAATAATAAATTGGTTGACGACCTAGCTTTTTGCTAAATTCTATCTACCGTCAAATTGGATTGACAACTAGCGTAATTGGTAGATGTAATTTTAAACTTTGATGTTTTAAAACTTTAACACTGCTGTCATGTTAATTGAATTTGTTAATCCTGTAATCCTAACTTTTACCTTGAAAAAATATTCTGTAAGCGTTTTTCCAATAGAAAGAATGATAACAGACTAAAAAATAATTATTTTTAGTCCTCACTTAATACATTTTCAAGTTCAGGGTCGGAAATAGGCTTAACATATTTTTCCTCAATCATTGAATCACTTGCCAAATTTTTGAATTATTTTCAATCGACAAAATATAACAATTTATTGTCTATTTCTGTTTCATACGTTTGCACAACGGTACAATGATCTTTTACCGCGTGGCTATATTTGAAACTAACGCCGCCATTTTGTTTTCCAATACAATTTCTGTGACAATTTCCCAAAAATGTTTAGCAACAACGCCCAACATTTTCAAAGACATTCATACGCAAAAAGATCTTTGAAGCACTCTAAAATTAAAGCTATGGAAGTCGAGTCTATTTCTAACAATGAATTATTTTTTATCAATAGAAGCTAAATCCGGCAAAGCAGTTGGTGTAGACGCCAGTTGGGCTTTAGGAGTAATAGCTGGTATCGCCGGGACCCTGGTGGCAATCGTGGTGATTGCTCTTCTGGCAAGAAGAAGACAGCATCCTCCTATGCAGTATGAAGGTAAGGAATAAGAAGCATTTCTATAGTTTTAACATTGAGTTAAATAACTATATGGTAATTTGTTTTCGCGTGTCATTCGGTTAACTTCGGTTGGCGTCATACAGAACACTGAACTGACGTTAGCTACGCATATGGCTGTGGCCATATGTCCAGTGGCAACGCCTTGGCGCGGTAATTACTAATCTAGTGTAACATATATATCAATAAGTTTTAAGATGGGAGACAGAAAATCTTAATTTTTTTTGGTAGAGTGGACTTTGTTGGTACCACTTAAGATAACAATTTTCAGTAAATTTAAACATCACTACCTACAGTCTTTTCGTGGTTATTTTACCTCTGATTTTAAATCACTGTCCAAACCATAGTGATCTTTACTGTCATTTAAATAAGGTTCCTGTTGGGTTGCTGCCATTCCTGTCAAAATCATTGTGATCTTTATGCTTGTCACAATAAGGCTGCTGTTAGGTTGCTGGTATAAGAGGTAAAATAACTGTGAACAGACTTTAAGGTTGAAACTGACTAACTGCCACATAGACAAATAGACGTTGTCGTCTTATGACGTGCAAAAGACATTAATCTTTAGGGTAATAAAGGAATTAGGTACGAGGTCGACTATATCTTATTCTTAAAGATATTTTGGGATCAAAAGCTTTCTTAATAGAAATTGTTAAAATGAACACTACTTTTAGTAAGGCTTTTTTTTTCTTTAGCCTATACTGTCCCACTGCTGGGCAAAGGCCTCCCCCAAGTCCTCCTAGGCTTAGCTTGAGATAAATTAAACGCATGTTAATAATCATAATCTAGGAACTTGCTGTAATTGGTAACTACTGGTGCAAAAATGGAAACGAAATGGGCAAAACCACAACCACTTAACTAAAGAAAGTTATTGTGTTTGACATAGCGCTGCGAACAATACAGTGAAGCATGCAAAAACTATAACACCTTCGTTCTGTGCATACACGCTCACACGCACACATTTACAACCATTTACAATCAAAGTATACCTCACGTGCACACATATTTACGAAACCGGCTTCACTTTACTGTTGACAGTCCTCTGTCTTGGTTTTTTATTTGGTCTGAGGTTTGAACCATATTATTTTGATTTAAAAGAGTGTCCATGGAGTTTCTTGCCCGTTCTTCTCCCTAAGTACCTACTTACTACGCTTTGGAATGTGCAACTAGCTTCATCATTCTGACTGACCGACCCTTTGACAATTCAAAAGTGCCTGTAATTGGTTTATTTGAAATAAATGCTTTGAGTTTGAGTTTGTGCTCAGTGAACTTCGACGAAAAAGAAAAACCTCATTATTCCAGCATTTTTAGCCTACATTTTACCAGGTAGCACAAAACGTAACTAACGAAATATCTAGAAAAGAGATGAGAGAAAATGTATTTTAAAGCTTATGCGCTGAAACTCAAACAGTGAAAATTGGAATGCAGCGAAGCAAAAAAATATTTCACATATAGTATGATTACTCAAATTGACAAAGGTCGATGAATCATTTGTGTGTATATGATCGTAGCGTGTCCAATTTTGATAGATGCTATGAATCTACCAAATAACAGCATTTAACCGAGCTATGGCGTGTGCAACGCCTATAACTTAGAGTATAAACGACACAAGTTTGAATTTTACGGTGAAATTGTCGCCAGATAGTGCCAAAGTAATTTTCTTTAGCCATTCTCACGTAATGTGACTATAATTTAATACGTAACGCCTTCAAATATTACGTTGTGAAACCTAACAATTATTATAACTTGAAAGTTCTAAACATTTTTCTGTTTTTAAAGTTGGCAATTCTGGATTGTGTTATAGTGACGTACCTAATGCCTTTTTATTATCGATGTCTCGGATAGGTAATTATTTTGAGGGCAATATAAAAGCAATATAGAGGTTCGTACCTTCGACCACAAATAAATCGAAATTGCTTCGCTGGGCAGGTTTACTGGCGAATAGCGGTGGATTCTGTCGCGTGACTGGAATTTTTGAACGCCTCGGACGGCCCGGCTGTGGGCTTCACTGCATTTGAAATGTGATTTATGTCCTTTTGCATTTGGAATGAAATTGCAGATGTTCCGTCTGTCGATGGACGGCGACGGCGACGTCTTTATTAAGTTTCCATATTATTAAATAAATTGTCTTTTGGACGTTTGGCTGTTTGCGTCACGTAATGATACTTTTACGTGATGCAAAATGGCTGTCTTGAATTTAGCATAGCGTAATGACATTTGTGGGTATTTTTGTCGTAAAATACTGGCATTTTTTGGCCAACTGGCATTAATTATCTATGTCAGCCGCACATACTTGCTTTGAAGAACACGTCGAACCGCTCTGCCGTGAAGATTGTCGTAATAATAAACAGGAAATTGGTAGCCAACTGGTTGAAATTGGTAGGAAATTGGTGATTGGTGGTTGGTTGTGTTGTGGGTATTGGTAGAATAAGCCCGATAGTCTATTTAACTCAAGGATATTGGAATACTTCTATAACTGGTTTTAAATATCGGTCTTTCCTTGAAAAATACTGAAAGACAGAAATTGATTAAACTTGAAGATTCTTCTTGAGACTTGCAAGAACTTAAGAAAAAGGCTTATTCCCTTAATCAATCAGATTAACTTTCGAAGTTTGTTAAACCCTTATCTGGATAAAAAGAGGATAAGCTTCAGATAAAGAATAATAGCTTTAACATACAGACAATAATCCGTGTTACCTAGGGCCCGTGCACACCACGTTTTTTAGACGCGCCGTTGACGCGCGTTTTAGAAACGTGGTGTGCACAGGCCCTAAGAGGGATGCGCTAGGTAGTCCGCCACATTCAAAGGACATCATTCAAGTGTCGACATTTTATACCCAAAAATTAAATTACTGGCCAGATAAAAATAGTACATTATTTGCCAAGGGAGCAAACAACTATTTTGAAGGCGAGAGTGTTTCTTTGAATCCTGAGCGCGGCGAGGGATTCAAAGTACGTCTCTCGAGCTTAAAATAGTGTTGCTCCCGAGTGATACACTTTACTTTTTATCACCCTCTATGAAAAAATAAGTAAGTAAAGGATCTTGACAGACAGACAGACAGACGGAAAACAAAGTGATCCTATAAGGGAACGTAAGATAATTTTAATTTTGCGGGCTACCCTGGCGCTTCCCGTAAGTAATACAAAACACTATCCGATACTTCAACAGAATATCCTATCATATGAAAATTGAAACGCTGACAACTACTTCGGAGTATAAACTCAGCATATCCCCTTTACAAACACGCGTAGAATGGCAACCTTGACTATGGCAACACAGGGCGGGACCGTGTTATGTGAACAAATATTCTAACCGTTCCGTCAACAGTCGCGTAGTGTCGAACAGACTGCTCCGAGATGGTTACAACGTCATGCAACCACTTCGTTCGTCCTGTTATTAATATTATTAATGGAGACAAACACGAGACAAGGAAGGTTTGACGGTAAATAACGTTGACGCGACGCGTAACGTAATTTTCTTAACGTGAATCTTGGTGACGTGTTTGGTTTTGAATGTTTCTGTTCAGATAACGGGAACCGGGTTGCGGTTTGCTTAGCAGTTGCTCTGAGCGAAACGGACAGTTTTTTATGTTGTTCAGTAGAGCTTTTTAAAACCCACGTGTTTATATAATATGTATCACAATTAATGCAAGACCTCATGCACCTGAATCAGAGTTTTCATTAAAAGTATTACCTACACAATGACCTAATTTTTTTTAACTCTCTATAATTATTAAGAAAATCGTGTTGAACCTTACCATTTTAAGATTATTTTTTCTTTGGCTCAATTCACAGAAAAAAAGTTACTGAAATCAATTCTGGTAGTCCTTTAAAAAAATCGAAACTACTTTCAGGACTTGCGTTTATTCTGTTACACCTTGTACAATAAATCAGCACTCGACTTTTTAATTGATGTTTGGAGAATAAAGGTATGGCATGTATCAAATCGGAAAGGGATTGGCACCGTATCGCCTTTCGCCTCGACGTCAAACAGGCGTAAACCTAACATATGCACGTAACCAAAGCGGATCAAAAGCTCCGATACGTAGACTCGGCTACTGCTAGTGCAGGCGCAGCAGGCAGGCCAGAGGGGTGAGAGGGGCAAGAGTGGACGAAGAGACGTAAGCTCGGGTACGGAGAGACGTAAGCGCGGGGACGACGAGCCGTAACGCACCCCATCGCGGTTCGTGAGCTTGTCCCGAGGCGAGGCGAATACGTTACGATTCCGATTAGTGCGCGTTGCAATAGGGAGTTTCATACAAAGAATACTGACCGGCTCGAGTTGATACGGTGCCGACCCCTTTCCGGTTTGATACGTGTGATATGACCTTAAAACCGTAACCAGAGTGTAAGCGGCAGTGCAATGAACTAATACATAAACCTTTAATGAATTGTCAACAAAGGCACGCTAGAGGTTTATTCGTAGGTAGAAACTTTGACTTTGACTAGAAATAGACTTGACGATCACAATGAGCGTTAAGAGGATAATATGGAATTACTGTTGTACCATTATTGAAATATTCTCAGTTATCAGAGCTATTGAAAACATTTTCAGAAAACTTGATCCACTAATAGAAATAGCGTCCTCATTAATCGATACACACGGAGCATTCGATTTCCACAACCTACTTTTACAATTATCAGAATGATGTATTATTTTCCTTGCCTCTGGCCATTAAGATTTAGTACAAAAAGTTACTATTGTTGGAATTCGCGAGCATGAAAAGTTATGTTTCAAAATCTTTGTAAGCAACAAACGTTTTCACAGAAAATATGGTGCAATAAAAACAGTTACCTATAACCAGAAAAACATTCGTTGTGCCAGCTCAGTGCCAGGTGAATTTAAGACTTGAGTTCTAAATGTCGTGTCAGACAATCATATCGTTATAATATCGACACTGAAATCATTGATATCGATTTAACTTTTGTTGTTCACTACGCTACATTAAAAATGAACGAAAATGAGCAGTAATCTAGGCAGAATATCTAACTTACTAAACTATTTTACCTTATAACATGCCATACTTTTATAATGCTGTCCCGAACAATCTTTCTTATTTTGGTTTAAATGGGGAGAGATCTCGAGTGCTTGCAATTCGTGCACGTCAAAAGATTCAGTCCAGCTTTGAGTTGATGGACTTGTAATCTATCCCATGCACTCCGTACCGTACTACCGCTTGCCCCTAACTTTAACTCGCCCTCCTCGCTCACAGCATCATAAAAGACGAAGCGAACTAAAACCTACACTACAAAGTCTTCACATCATAAAGAATGATGGATATTTACGTCAAATTCAATATTTTTAAACCAATTTCACGTTCATAGTTCACCTTTGGACGTGTGATATATACTTTATAATTTATTTTACCTTATTTTTAGCCCCTATGCAGACGGTGAAGGCGTACAAAGGCGCTATACAAAGTACCAACCGTTCCCCGGTTCAACCTGACGATAAAAATCCTGATGTGGTGCCTCTGGGTAAAGGTAATATAGGTATATCGATTTTTATTTATCACAGAATGTTTTGTTCACTTTATTTGTTCAATGCAAGTCTTTGCTCTATGCTTGGCGTGTTTCTTAACAAATAAACGCAGTTACAGTTCAGAATTATGCTTGTTCCTTTTATTATTTTATCGATATTTACTTTCATGTGTACACAGCCAAGCTAGTACATCAAAAAAGAAAAGTTTTAATGTAATTTTTAAGTTAAGATTGATCGGTGACCGCTTTGACTAAATACATTATTTCGTTTCTTTTTTTTTTCTAATATTACTCACTTACATGAATTTCAAAACTTTGGTAATTTGGATTGATCAATCATTTTGTTTTTTCGCTAGATTTCAACAGTGCGCGGGATTTAGAGCGCCCCCCGGAGCCACCACCTTATGGAGCGGTTATGTCTCCTCCTGTAGGGTCTTCGAAAAGTTCTAATAGTCTCCATCATCACGACGTGAGGCCTGTCACACCGCACACACCGATCACTCCTGCTTCTGATGGCCATGTAAGTTTATAATAATTGAAAGATATAATGTTTGAGTACCTAAGTAAAAGACTTTGAAAGATTGAAAGGAAGGTATTAATGAAAGGTAGTTTTAGGAATAGAATATATATAAACAAACATAATTTGAATATTTTTATTAAAACGGTTTAGTAGGAAGTGTTTTATCATTATCATTATAATATTAAGGCCCACTTGCTCCAATAATCACTAAATAAACATACGTACAGACGCCAGCACATTAAGCTACTATAATCTGTCAAATTTCTATAATAGATTTTCAACTTTATCGCTAAAGCATTAGGTTCAAGGTTAATTGGGAAAATTTGACAGTTTCAGGTGCTGGCGTTTGTATATACATACATAAACTCACACCTTTTTCACATGGGAATAGGCAGAAACTAGAGAACATATTGTTTCGTTTACACTCATACATCTGGAGACTAATTCTCGTAATTAAAAACGTTGAAAATCTAGTCGCAATCTCATCTTAGCGATAATCAGTAACAAAAACTTTACAAAAATGTATGAAAAATCTGTCAAAAATACCTGTAATTTTTGACAGATTGCGACTGAGATCAGACTGTGATCGTTCTTAAAAGTACGAGAATTGCCTCTCAGGTCAATAACACATTTAACGCTAAACGAGTTTAAAACATCGTTCTGTCTCTGTTATTACACGACTCATAATGCGAAGCATGATCGCAACTTTCTGCAACTGTTTCCATTGTTATACTCCTGTTAATACACAGAACCTACTCAATTTATATACCATTGTATAGATAATTTAATGGAGATTAATTCTGTCAATTTCAAAAATTGATTTAATGCTGTAGAAACGAAAAAAACATCAAAATATTTCTGAAAATAAACCAGAAAACATGTGTAGCTTGCGAAAAAATCAATTTTTTTTTTATAGTTTCGTTTCACTAGGAGGAACCCTATTGAAAATGGCTCTTGTATTTAAAGTAGTTTAAGTATAATTAATAAAAACGAACTGATATAATATCTATGGTTTTTTATACGATCAAATGAGCATTAATGCAACGTGCACTTTTGGATTTTCCTTTTTTTTTTAATGATTGTCAGAAACAACGATATTTTAAATATGTCTAGCGCTAAACGCATTTAGTGATGTATGGTGTAAGTGGGCCTTAAAGTATGACACAATTTTGGTTTAAATACATGAAAGCATTTGCTACAGACTGACGATAGATTATATTCCTGAAACAGACTTGAATGAAGGCGAATTGCACGCTTGCGTGTTTAAACTAGCCAAATCGGATCACGTTGAAGTTATTAAATGTTTAATTGAGAATGTGTTGTGTAAAGGTTCTCCTACGCGAATTTAGCCAAGGTGAAACTTTACAGAAATAGATAATTTTATCTAATTTAAATTTTAGTTCTTATGTAGGTACAGTCACGAGCACTAATATGTCAACACTTGGCAACTTTCAATTGCGATTTTTTCACGAAATAACGAATGCAAAGTTGAAATACGACGCTTTACATAAACCTACAGGTTCGAAAATACTATGTTCGTAATAACATACAATTTCATTCAAAAATAAAGGAGAAAATCGCCTTTGAATAAAGCCAAGTGTAGACATACTTATGCTCGTGACTGTACTTCTAGTAATTTTTGATCCTAATAATTAATGAGTAGTCTGTCTGCCTTTGGAAGTTCAAGGCCCTAATTAGTCGAAATTTATTTCAATATAAAATATTAAATGGGTATCATTTTCTGTTGATCCAGCTAAGTTGTTGTAACTTAAAGATTGTTGTATCAGCCAATTATTATTAGGGTTTGTACATTTTTATAAGACTGTCCTTTTTAATCGGTTGTAGTTTCCTATAAACGTCATTGACCGCATACGACGTCAGCGTCTTGTTGTTGTAACGGTGGAGTTTCTTGCCCATTCTTCTCCATACGAAATCTACCTTTTCGAATGGGCGACTAGAATCATTTCTATTTAGTTTTTTTTTGACGTTCAAAAGTGCCTTTAATGTGCCTATTTGAAATAAATGATTTGACTTTGACTTTGACTTTGACTTTGTTACAATGTTTACCCGTTAAAATACTTGCTATGGAAATATACTGAAACGTTCAGTGGAGTTAATGTCAGCATTAACTCCACTGAACGTTTCAGTATCCCTAGCCGTCACGCGAAGCCTTTAAGGGGCCCGCGAGATTAAAATTTTCTTAGGATTTTTGCAATCATCGTTAAGCTGTTGGTCCCGGCTGTCATTCGTGGATCTTTGACAGTCGTTACGGGTAGTCAGAAGCCCGAAAGTCTAACAACCAATCTTACCTAGGGGTAAGTATCGTATTCCCCAGTAACTGGGTTGTGGAGGTCAGATAGGCAGTCGCTCCTTGTAAAATACTGGTATTCAGCTGCATCCGGTTAGACTGGAAGCCGACCCCAACATAGTTGGGAAATGGCTAGGCAGATGATGATACATTTAAATTTCGCGGGCTACCTAGATCATTCACCTTAATAGAAGACACGAATCTAGTTTTTGATGTGCTGCAGCGTACAGCAAGATGAAGGATGACGATTATGGGATGCTTCACCCAAATTATCTTTATGTTTTCTAAGCTAATATTTTTATTTATCCTTTTATCTCAGAGCATCGGAACACTGGCGGAAGACCGTCGAAGCGTGACTAGTGGTACATTTTCTAGGCGAAGAGAAGTTGTCACGACTAGAACACCACTACTAGCGAATGCGAGAGAAAGTTGTGTGTAGTCAGAAACTACTATTTTAGTATAAATTTGAGCCAAAGGGATCATGTTACACGTTTATTTTCTAGAATATTTTTTTACTATCTAGGATTAGATCTGTGATACGGCTTAACGTGTGTTTCGGGTATGTGGTGGGATGTTAAATTATCTTTGTATTACAATTTTCATGTGTAAAATATCTTTTGTTCAGAAAATATTTAACTTTGAATAGTTTTTTACTCGTAATTTTTGGTATTTTTCAGGAGAATTCTATGGAAACTTACTTGTCTTTTTTGTGATTTAATTTAAGTATGTATATTGTTTCAAAACCTTTTCTGAAAGATAATAACGATCGATATTTTTGTATATATACATCGAAGTAAATTGTGAAAGACTGTTTTAACATAATCCCTTTGACGCAAACGAATGTAAATTAGGTAAAATGTTTGTTTTTAGTCAATATTCACTTTCAAAAAGAGATATATCAATCTAAGTAATTATAAGTGTAATTAATGTTCTGGAAACTGGCACTATTCTGTAATAGGCTATACATACTAATGATCCGAAGGTATACATTATAAATTATGTACATATACATAACTCGGGATATGTTTTATTCCTTCGTAATGGGTACTTTAACTACACAAGGTACACTCTTAAAGTGAAGCCTATTGAATTACTATGGTTAAGTAGGTAAATGATTGGTTGTTTATTAATTTGATCTACCTATCAGGCTTCAGCCTCTGAAAGCTTTATAACGATGTAAGAGGAACGGAGGGTCAACAACGTGACTGACCTATCAGTGATAACGATGATAGAAAGATCAAAAATGTATAATAAGCTACAGAAAAACTTACATAATTGTCAATCCTGTTAAAAATCGTTGTAGAAATACGAAATGCTTTGAAAGTGATTGCCAATTTTCTATCTCCTCTTGACACAATACCTTCATAGTGATCTGCATTTGTTTTTATGAGTGTCCAAAACACTGTACACAAGAAAAAGCTTACATTGCATACTAAAGTAGGCCTACAAGCTTTAAACGAACAAAGATCTAAGTATGTATAAATAAATTGTGTTTGGGAATTCTTCCTTCAATTGAAATTTATTTCAACATCCTCCTTATTGTCTAACACCCACGTAACAAAAACGAGGTTATCTTTTGGGAACTTAACGTGTTCGTGTTGTACAAAGGTATAGGGAAGGGCGTAGAACGATTGGACGAAAAGAGATTTAACTGATGAGGTTAAAGCAGCGTATTAATTGGAAACAGTTGTACAACAACACTGTTTCCCGAAACATCTATTGAAGCAGGCAACAATGTTGGCAAATTTTTGTTTACGATTTATTATAGCATGTCACCTCTCAAGCTCATTTACGCTATAATATAATAGCATATAGTTTATAGCACAATATCACTCGCCATACATTTATTTAGAAAACGTTCACACTTTGCTATACTATATATTATTTAAATGTTTGGCGAGCGATATTGTTGTGCTATAAACTTATGCTTTAAGCCATTATATTATAGCGTAGTCTGAAATGAGCTTCATGCACGAGGTTGTGGGTTCAAACGCGGGCACGCACCAAAATGTGACCATTTTCATTTCAATGTGTATGTACTTTCTGAGTTTATCTTGGACATACTCTTACATACTGACATTGTTGCAGGAAATATCGTGAGGAAACCTGCACCCTAAAGGTCATAGCACACGTATTAAATCGGAAAGGGATCGGCACCGTATCGCTTTTCGCCTCGCAATCAAACAGGCGTCAACCTAACGTAAGCACGTAACCAAAGCGGATCAGAAGCTCCGATACGTCGACTCGGCTACGGCTAGGTGACACGCCACGCTTACGGCTCGCCGACCGCTGGTTCATGGTGCAGCAGGCAGGCCGGAGGGGTGAGAGGGGCACGGGTGGACGAAGAGATGTAAGTGCGAGTACAGAGAGACGTAAGCCCGGGGACGACGAGCCGTAGGCGCGGGGACGGCGAGCCGTAACGCACCGCACCGCAGTTCGTGAGCTTGTCCCGAGGCGAGGCGATTACGTTACGATTCCGATTAGTGGGGAGTTTCATACAAAGAATACTGAACGGCTCAAGTTGATACGGTGCCGATCCCTTTCCGGTTTGATACGTGTGTTATGACCTTAATTGAGTAACACACCTTAATTAATGTTGTTGAACTGTTAAAATGAAAGCCATTGCTACTGATAGTGTGTTACGCAATCACCCTGCTGGACTAAAAATTGATATATGCCTGAAATCGCCAATCTGCCTTGAGTAAGCGTAGGGATTCTCATGCCTTCTCTGTATGAGTAGAGAGAGGCTTTTGCCTTGCAGTGGGTCAATAACTGGCTGGTAATATAGCATGTTGCCAGCAACATTTCCCCGCAACACAAAAACATCTTACTTAAACAATCATACCCAACTTGTTTCCCAATGATTACGTAGCTTAACTGAGTGCAAATTTCCAAAGCTGACCTAATAAAAACTGTCATGATATTAGTCCCTTTAACGTGAGGCAGATGTGCCAACTGTATTAAAGCCGAAGCGGCAGAAGCAACTCTGTCGTCATTAATTTATTGGGCACCGTTCCAATTTCCGCTCATAATTTTTCAGGGAGAAATCCGATCATAGATTGTGCACCAAATTATCATGCATATTAGATTTGAAGAAGGTATTATCTGTTACAACTATAGTTAATATTTTTCAAATAATAAATATAATAATATTATGAATTACTTTTTACGAAGGAATAAAATAAATCTTAGGTGACTAGGCATACTATTATAATAAAACTCTATATATACCTACATAGTACATGTGTTCATTATTTTCGTTTTCCCTAAAACTAAGTGTCCTTCTTAAACTAACTAGTTTCAATTTTATTTTATTTTACGGACATGCACCTAAATGTTCCATAAAGTCCTTATATTGTTTTGTTAGACAGATATTAGAAAATATTATATAATTACTATTATTATAAATATAAAATTTAGATTTGTTTTTAGCAAATAATTGTTATTTTATAAATTAAAAAAAAAACTCTTATCACACATTTACTTCTGTGATTAATAAACGACTGTTTACTTATTATTTTTTGTTATAAGTATAATTTATAAATATTTTATTGGTCTTTTTATAAATCAAGAATTTTGTACATTAAAGGTTTCAAATTGTAAATATATTTATACTTTCTGAAACTGGCTCAATAATGTTATTATAAAAATATCATTATAACGTTTAAAATGTTGGTGAAATGGCAATTGTTTACGAATATGAGGTTTGTATTTATTTGTATCGAATACCCCTGTTAATGGATTTAAAATAGTTTGAATGGAATGTAGACAATAAATTTTAAACACGTTACTGTTATGTTTTACATTGTTTTTAAAAGCTTTTATGTGAACTGGGCTATCGTCGATAGATTTCGAGGAAATATACACAGGTCTGACATGTTTCGTTATATCTAGAATTTAAATAATAAAAAATGGACTTCGTGAAATTGTTTTTTGGCTATTGGCCTTAAAAATAATAATGCTGGACCAAGTACCTTTATGTACTTTGCAATGAAAAAATACATATTTAAAAGATCTATACTACTTAGTTTGTTAACGATAAGGAACATACTAGAATCACGTAAGTAGAATCCAAGTAAATATACCCAAATTGTGAGCTGTTTGACCTTCCTAAGGATCTTAACCATATTTTTGAACGGAAGTTATTCGGCCTCTGTAAATGTAACCGTCACCCATGATACAAAATCTAAATATGTTGGCCTGTTGGGACATATTATGAAGAAAAAAATATTTCCTCTTATCTACGTGACCCGTCACAGTGTACTCTTCAGACTTTATTTATTTAAGAGATAATGGCAAAATAATGACGATAATGACTTTATTTAAAATATTATTAACTTTATTTTCATATTTATATAGTCCTCTAAAAAATAAAATTATTATCACAATGTTAGCGAAGACGGTAATTGCACTAAACTTTTGTAACAAAAGTTTTTTTTTATGTATTGTCGTATCCTGATGATGTTTTATAAGATTACCTAGACATTTCGAGAGGACATTTTAATTATTATATCGTCGTATTTAAACTGCAATTTTAAATTAATAATTTGAATCATTTCTAAAATGTTTTTTTACAACTCAATCATTTTAATCAACTAAGGATCTATTTTTAATATTCTAAACACATCTTGTGACTAAAATGTAATACAGTGCTTATAATATTTTTCTTGAATGTTTTAAATTTGCTTTACGTTCGTTCAGTATTGGTTTTTGTAGTATTCAAAATATGATATATCTTTTCCTTCAAGTATGTATAAATCACAACTTGAAAGTAGCTTTTAAGTAAATAATTATAATTGAATTTGAATTTCTATGATAAAAATTAAATAAAAATGAATACACTGTGATGCTATAAAATTTATAACTCTCTAAATTATGAATTACATTCATAATATTTATACTATAAGTGTAAATAATAATATTAATATGAAGGTGTTGTCGGTTCTAGGGTATTATGAAAATGACCCTAGTGAAATACTTTAGAAATTTTGTGTATTGTAAATAGTATTAACATATATGTGAAGAAATATTATAAATAAAACAATGAATGTTAATCAAATCCGCTACTTTATTTGCGATATTATTCTGTTTTAAAGTCGAAAGGTCATTTCTACTTTGAAATTACTCACTGTTATTAGTTTTATATTTTAATAAAAGTATAAATATTAAGTTGGATGTGCAATCAGAGACAAAACTCAATAAAATAAATATTTTATTACGTAGGTACTGCTCGTATTATTACGTATTTGGATAAATAAGTAAAGTTTTTCGAAAAAATACAAATCATTTTAAATAAAATAAAACGAATTACTAAGCTAGTCGTTCCTCTGAAGTAAAATGAATATAATTTTACATAATTAATTTTATTATAGTTTTGTCTCTGTTTGTACCAATATTTATTTATTACTAATTAGTTAACATATCAAAATTAATCTATAATTCTTCTGTATTTTAATAGTCTACAATATTTAAAATAGTTATTTATGCAACTGTTGTATAATAAACACTCACGTGATACTTTTCCACATTCGAGTTTTAATAGATGGGTACTAATTAGGTACAGTTGCATACAAGACTTTATCTACACCTATGATATGAATCCTCCATACAAGGTTCTGAAACCATAGAGTGAAAAAACAAAGAAAGAACTCTATGTTGAATAACCTATGTTTTTTTTAATTACGGCGCTGTGGTAGTGAAACGCGCGTGCATGACAATGTTCTTTTTTTGAAATTCATAAAGATATCACAAATTGAGTAGTGAGAATGTGGCTGCTTGATGAGTACATAAGGAAGGGATCGAAAAAGCAAAGGAGTTCCATAACGAAATTCTGTACAACATTATAACACTCGTTTGGGTGATATTATGATTACTATGACACTGGTTGTTTTAATGTTGGCACTAGGCTAACTGTTTTAGAAACTTTTATCGAGGATTAATAGCATGGGTGTAGATAAACTCATTCAAATTCATAGATAGCAAGAAAACCTACTAAAAACAGAAACCGTTAAATTGTTTGATAAAATGATCAGAATTTCGTAGATTTATTCATGTAAAACATTTTAAAACATGATAACTTGAACTACTCGCAGGAAACAATGAAAACTGAAAACAATTCAAAAGCATTTTACATTTAACTGAAGTAAAATGTGTCCGCATATCAAATAACAGTTTCATATTAAAAATTGTAATAGCTTTTTCGTTTCCTGACAACTTAATGTGGCTACGAGCTACGTCACTTACAGGTCGACGATATAAAGTGCATTCTACTTATATCGAGGGCTTCATAACAAATAGGTGTATAGACAAAAGTGCAATTTTATAGGAGGGACAAAAATGTGAATAAAATTAAAATTAATTCGTATATCAGGCTGATGTTTGGGACAAGTATGTTTCTAAGTAAAATACGTATGCTGGTAGAACTATTCAAGTTTTCGCACACATAGATTTTGAAATATGGCCATTACGCCTTTTTGTTTTGATCATAACTGAAAAAATAATCGTAAATGTAGGTACTTTGGGGCGTACAAAAACACATTCTTCTTTATTTCAAAAGGCCGTTATTTCTTATTTAAATAACTTTATAAATGTCGTAACAAACCTAAAAGGTTTCGCATAGGAACTTTAATTAATTAATTAAATAAAAAATAGAATGCGTAAGCCCTTTTGTCACCACTAAATATGTTGTAACCGCTTTCAAAATGGCGCATGAACCTGGCGTACGCGCATACGCCTTCAAGAATTTTTACAAACATGGGCGCGGACCTGAACGCCTTTTTTGTTTCTACGTATTTTTTGGCGTACAACTAGCGCCTGTTTATTTTGCAAGTTTCTTCAAAATAAAGACACACTAATGGCGTATGCGTAGTTTACGCCAATGTGTTACAATCGTTTTACCGTGAGATAACATTACGCCAATTATTTAAATGGCCTATAAATATGTAAAAAAAAAACAGTGGCACTCCAGGAGTGCCGACAGAATTGAAAACAAAACACAAACAATACTTTGCCATCACTTACTGACATATCGGATATACATTAAAACAGGGTACATCTCGAGGACAGCCGCACACATCCGAAGCGGGTAATTTTTTAATCGTCTTATAAACAAAACACCCACGGTGTCGCTTACGGTCACAGTGGCGCGAGTTCAATGGTTTTTCCCATCTCAAAAAATAACCAACGCGCATAAAGAAGTTTTCACTTAAAAAAAATATAAGACCTTATCTATGATTGTAATGGACCTCGTTTTCTACTAGGTAGGTATCTATTGCAGCAAAAAATCGATAAATGCTATTTTTGCGTGTACATCCATTTGTTATGAAGATCTCGATATGTAATATAGGTTCCTCCGCGTGAATACTTCCCTCGAATTTTATTCGAGTTATAAAATTCACTGTTACGGGCCAGCATTTACAGAAAATATTATGGACTATTAAAACGACATGTTGTATCAATATATTATTACAAAGAATGTATATTAATCTTTTCATAAGTATTTTTGGTGGTACATTTTTCTACAAAATAGTTAAGTTTGTATAAATGCGTATAATTTCGGTGATTTTTCAAAGACTTCTTGACATATCGTAATTATTAAGATATGTGTAATACTTCTTGGAATAAATTTGCTTATCGGCAAATCACTTTTGTGTTTAAATTTCCCACCTCACCTTTTTCTGGAACATTTAATTGGTTAATTCACAAAAATGGAATAACTCACGAAAAACAAGCAGGCTTTAATTTCCGTAACACGATAAGCCAGACCGATATTACTCTGTTTTTAGGGTTCCGTACCCAAAAGGTAAAAATGGGACCCTATTTCTAAGGCTTCGCTGTCTGTCCGTCCGTCTGTCTGTCACCAGGATGTATCTCAAGAACCGCGATAGCTAGACAGTTGAAATTTTCACAAATTATGTATTTAACAACAAATACTAAAAACAAAATAAAATAAATATTTAAGGGGGGCTCCCACACAACAAACGTGATTTTATTGCCCTGTTTTGCTTGATATCAATAATGGCAATAGGTAGGCACTTGAAATATTCACAAAATAAGTTGTATTTTTACTTTAATAATAAATAATAAAATAAATATTTAAAGGGGGCTCCCATACAACAAACGTGTTTTTCTCGGCGTTTTTTTACTAAGTTAAATATTGTACGTTGGTACGGAACCCTTCGTGTGCGAGTCCGACTCGCACTTGGCCGGTTTTTTTGCAGCTTTTCATCTCTGCAGCTAAAAGTCAAAATAAACGACACCCTCTGAAGTGTGACACCATTGTTTGCTTTCACAGTCCTTTCAAAGCCCTTTGAGTTTCATGTTGCATGCACACACACACACACATGGTGTGCATCCAACGTCCTAGACAAGTGACAAATGCGATGAGATGTGATGCGACGCCACAGCACAGTTTCTATTCATATCAGGTAATCTCTAATCATAATAATAATCGAACTAGGTCGCATTTGAAATCTATTTCACCTGATGTTGAGCTATGATAGAATGTCTTTATTTTTCGTAAAGTATGGTACAAAAAAGGTCTTAAAACCCTTTGTATTCGCTTACTAATTTCAGCATGCAAAAAATGCCGTAAAATAAAAATTATAAACAAAAATAGTTCAATTAATAGGTACTACTGAGATAATGTGATCGAAAAATACTTTCAATATTTTTTTTTAAACTAGACGAGGTCATTGTTTCCTATCCGACTATTGAGAATTTAAGAAACACCGAAACAAACTTCGAGGAACACAGTCTCTTTTAATGTCCAAACAAAATCTTGGTCATATCATGTGAGGACCATGTAGATTAGTGTTTGAAGGAAGGCCTTTTGAGGAAAGAATCACAAATTAAATGATGCGGTCGACATGGTGCACTCTTGTCTTGGAGACGTCAATTATTTTATAACTTAAACACTTACCCCCTTACTAATAAACGTTGTATAGCGTCTGTATAGTTACACAACGCTTTGTCTTCTTCTTTCGAATGTCAAATTACTGACGACTGAAAGAGAGAAATCGGTGTGTTACTATTTATCTGATATTACATTTATTAGTAAGGGGGTTAGCTTGGTTTGAACCAAGCTTTGACTTTGACTTAATTAATGACATTTATATGAAGATTAAGTTTTTTTGTGGTCTTGAAATTGACGCGATGATGCTAGCAAAAGAGTCATAAAGCAAGTTTTTCCGTAAGTAATGCAAACTCAACACTGACACTGTCTTAGCCTAACGTGAAAAGTTTTAAATCTCGACAGCAAAATTTTCATAAGCGGTTCGTGATGGCTTTAAAAATATAGATTTTAAGTACGTCAGTCATCAGCTTATCATCATTTTGTATGGAGGGGTCCGTGGCTAAATAATAACAGCCGCACAGGTCGATCGATCAGGTTAAGCTGCGCTTGCCGCGTTTGGTCTGTGGATGGGTGACCATCTTTACATACCGTGACCCCTCCGTGACTCGGGAGGAGGAGGCAGTCAGTAGGCAATCATCATCATCACAATATTATAAAGGCGAAAATTTGTGGGGGTGTGTGTGTGTGTTTATATGTTTGTTACTTCTTCACGCTCAAACGGCTAGACCAATTTTGATAAAATTTTGTATAGAGGTAGCTGACACCCTGGATTAACATATATAATTTTATCCTGATATTCGACACATATGCGGTTGAAACCGCGGGGCGCAGCTAGTAGTGATATATACCTAATTTAATACGACGTATAGCGTATTGGTGGTCAGTGGTCACCGAGGCTTGCGGACATCTGCAATATCAGAGCTATCACAGGACGAATTTCTTTTGCCAAGAGGTAAGGTCAAACAAAGTCTTAACATAACAAAACAGTTTCTTCAAATATCTTTAACCTAACAACAACAGCCGAGCAATATCTGAGTAAGATAAATAGCTCAGTTGCTCCATTCAAGCCGGTCAACTGAGGTCATTTAGTGGATCGTTTGATTTGTTCGAAGCTGTCAAGTGCGGTTAGGACGGACTGCAAGCCGGCACTCCGGCACTCCGGCACTCCGGCACACTACGGCACTCTGGCAGTTATGCACTCGACGACAACGCTTCAAGCCGTCCAATTAATCTTGCTTTAAATGACTCATTGACTACGAATGTACTACTGTTTCTGGATAAGTGTCGGTTGTGTACTAAGTAAGATCTGTTTGTGTACTGAGAGTTGATTGATCGTTACGGGATCGTCAACTGTGGGTCAGTCTGCACATGGAGTTAGATTACGAATGTACTAAAGTGTACTACTATTTCTGGGTAAGTGTCGGTTGTTTACTAAGTAAGATCTGTTTGTGTACTAAGAGTTGATTGATCGTTACGGGATCGTCAACTGTGGGTCGGCCTGTACATGGAGTTAGATATTATTATAACATACATAACCTTGATACACGTAGTAGTAAACTGACGTATTTCCTGATGGTTAGTAACTAATATGGCACGTTTTCAAATCCTACTAATATTATAAATGTAAAAGTTTGTGAAGATGTTTGGATGTTTGTTACTTAATCACGCGTAAACCGTTGACAGATTTAGATGAAATTTGGTATAGAGATAATTTGAGTCCCGGGAAAGGACATAGGATCGTTTTTATCCCGTTATTCCCACGGGATCGAAATTTACGCGGGTGAAACCGCGGGGCGCTGCTAGAACATAATAAAGTTGACAAGTTGCAAAAAAGTTTTTAAATCTATCATCAGTTTCAGCTACCATTCTACCTGTATGTGAAGGTATTTGGTATCTTTGTTATTATACAAAGCTTTTGATGAAGGTTTTTATAAACTCCTGAACATAATGCACAAAAACACAAAAAAAAAAGTAATAATTCAAACTAATGTCTAAATACAGTGGCACACATAGACAAAAGACGCTCCCCCGAGCAGTCATAAACACGCAACTCTGTAAAAGTTCTCTGAGTGGTAATAAAATAAATTCGCCTAAACAAGGTCATCGCTTAGCGGCAGATATATAAGATGTATGCCATAATTGTAGGCTATTGAAGAATTCCGCGAAACGGTAGCGGATAATTGAAAATTATTGGTTTCGTTATGATCAGCGACGTCATCATCTGCCTAGCCTTTTCCCAACTATGTTGGGGTCGGCTTCCAGTCTAACCGGATGCATCTGAATACCGGTGTTTTACATGAAGCGACTGCCTAACTGACCTCCACAACTCAGTTACTGGGTAATACGATCCCTTTGGTAAGACTGGTTGTCAGACTTTCGGGCTTCTGACGTAACGACTGTCAAAGATCCACGAATGACAGCCGGGACCAACGGCTTAACGTGCTTTCCGAAGCACGGAGGGGTCTTGGTATATGAAGATGGTCAACCATTCACGGACCAACCGCGGCAAGCGCAGCTTAACCTTGCCGATGACCTGTGCGGCTGTTATTACTTAGCCACATGCGCCCATGATCAGCGACGTATACTTGGAAATAGATCGGTTGAATCACACTATAATATTATAAAGGCGAAAGTTTGTGAGTGTGTGAGTGTGTGTGTGGGTGTTTATATGGTTGTCACTTCTTCACGCTCAAACGGCTGGACCAATTTTGATAAAATTTTGTATGGAGGTAGCTCACACCTTGGATTAACATATAGGCCACTTTTTATCCCGATATTCCCACGGGATCGACATTTACGTGGGTGAAACCGCGGGGCGCAGCTAGCACCTCTATAATTCAGTCTCTGGTCTAGTTTAAAGATCAATATCAGTTCAGGTAGGTACTGTAGTAGCTTGTGTGTTCTAGCCTTTAGCAATAAGCACTGGCTAGAAATATGATTCGATTCGTTGGTTTAAACATATGTCAAATATGATTATTATGGTGTTTGATTCTAGAAGCAGTGATTCATATCTTAACCGCGAAGTTGTAACGTTGCCTTTTTTATATTATAATTTCTACTTGAAAGTCCTAAAGTCGTCTTATTTGTATTTGTGTCCCCAACACATCACACTCACCACTTAAGTTCTACAATTGGTGGAGGCACCGAACGAACCTACACAATTCATCGTTTTATGGATTAATTTCAGATGAAGTGAATCATAGCCTTTGCAAAGTGTGTTGAGTTGACACAACTGGTTCAGCTTGGGTTGGAGCACCCACAGTTTTTTGTAAATGGTATAGTTATTATAAACGCGGAGTATCTTTTGAATATAATGGAGTTCAGCCACTTATTAGATTTTTGAACACTGGCCTCATAACTTTTCATTCCCTCTGGCTGATACCGTCCGATGGAGTAAAAGGATCTGAAGTTAAGTTCAGTTAACACGGTAAGCCTCATCCAGGCCGATGTGAACTTTCACATCATTTGTTATCGAAGGAGGCCAAGTCGCATCTTTTTCGCCTGTTTTGTTGTGACGAGGTTCAAGCAAGGCAACGTTAGTTTGTATTGATGCACTTTAGCACTCTTAAATGTAGTCTTACCTGGCACTTAAGGGAGTGTTAGTTAAGTGTTTCGTTTGTCCTGACTTGAGCCCTGTACTTAGAAAGTGCTGGACCTCACAGTGTTAACTTCGGGCGTTAGGTAGTTTTCTCCTTATAGGATTAGTAATAGGTAGGAACGCTTAAATTTTCGAATCGTTAGAATTAAAGTCTTGTATTTTGATGCGAGCTAGGCCAATACTTTAATTCAAAGTGGGGCGTGGCTCGTGTAGTAGCTTGTGTGTTCTAGCCTTTAGCAATAAGCACTGGCTAGAAATATGATTCGATTCGTTGGTTTAAACATATGTCAAATATGATTATTATGGTGTTTGATTCTAGAAGCAGTGATTCATATCTTAACCGCGAAGTTGTAACGTTGCCTTTTTTATATTATAATTTCTACTTGAAAGTCCTAAAGTCGTCTTATTTGTATTTGTGTCCCCAACACATCACACTCACCACTTAAGTTCTACAGTACTTAATTAAATTGTAGCGCTAGTCCTTTGAGTTCGATCCTCGTATTGGGATAATCTCAGCAGCAGCCAGGAGTCTGAATTTGTGCGATGGATTACGGCCCACTCCTTCTCACAGAGAGAAGGCGTTTGACCCATGAGTGGAAATATTATAGGCTCATTATAATCAAACAGCATCCTAAAAACGTTATTAGACAAAGTGGACAATCGCTATAAAAGGCACTGGGTACGGAGGCACGTGCCATTGTGTGTTGGGCCATGTCTTTTTTAGTTGTATTAGTTTGTAAAAGTTTACTAACATTGTTACTAACAATATATGGATTACTAGCTTATGCCCGCGACTTCATTCGCGTGAAATTTCACCCTCTTAGGGGTGGAATTTCGAAAAACCCTTTCTTAGTGGGTACCTACTCTTCACAAAGAACACACCCTCCAAATTTCCGTGCGTTGATATATCATTAGTCAGTCAGGACTTTGAATTTTATATATTTGGATTATGTGTACTTGTATGTGTATTCCGAATTAAAGAATATATGTATTATAATAATGTGGCCCTGTCATAACATAACCAGATTAAAACACAATTCTCACTTATGAGCATAGATTTTATAATGTTTTTGTGTGTAATTGTGACATTTATTGAAGTAAAATTAACAATGTCACAAAATGAATCAATCATTCATCACTCTGTTTGGTTCGTCATGGAAAAAGTTCTGAATCGAAACGAGCAACTGACCGACAAAGCCCGAAACAAATCTAGTTTCAAACCCGTACTTAGGTAGGTACCAACCAAACAACTTTTTTACCGAAACACCAATGAGAAGACTCAATTACAACTCCACACAATTTCAAACATTCAAACACCAAAAATCCTTTCACATTTAGGTGCTTCAATTTAAAATTTTTGATCGGAGTTGAACTTCTTCCAACATTCGAGCTATTCGAAGAGATTGCCTGCTCGGCGTGATTGTCGCTGTGATAAGAATTTTTATTCGAAGTTTGCCTTTGTTTGGAATAAAGGTAGCATGTAAAATGCAGCTACTTCGTAGTATGATTTTGCTGTTTATGTCTGGTAAGGGGGCGATCCCACTAGAGATTGTGGCGTGTGGATCAGTTTTAGTGCTTTAGTTTTTTATGGTCTGGAAAAATATAGTGGGTTTTCTATATTGCTTGTGAGGTCGCATGTGAAAGTGGAAAACCGTATGGAAATTGGTTTTTTAGACTTTGTAATAGAACTGAGGTAGGGAAGGTGGATCATGCTGAGATAGAAGCCTTTTGGCCTCATACAGGACTAAAGGACCTAAAGCGCGGCCTTTGTCGGACTGCATAGAAAAGAAAGAGAAGTGCGATGACACAACGCTGGTAATTTATTGCAAAATATGAAGCAATAATCTATTTATATTGTTTGGACTAAAAAATTAAAACACTAGTACGTACGTGTAGTATGTTGCTTGTAATACTATAAATTGTATGTATATTAGTATGCTTTTTATTGTAAAAAGAAAGTTTTTAGAGGTATCTTCATGATTTTTTTCTTTGGCATCAAATTAAGTAGTTGTATTATGTTTTCAACACACTATCATAATTATATTTTTATGATATCGATCATATACTTTTATTGTTTCTAAAACTTTCGTTTTTTTGTGTTTAGGTCCTGTAAGCCCCATAAGGACTAAGATAATTTCAGAGATATCAAACTACAGACATTAACACGCTTATTCAGATTAATGGTTCCAAAGGCCTTTAAAAAAAGCTAGGTAGTACAAAAAGTAATTTAGCTAAGTTGGCAGCTTCTTTACATAAAACGAGCCCCTAACAGAGGTGAGTGAGATGCGTAATCTTTGAAACAATGACTATAGCTTTAGCGGTAGGATCTTTTTGTTTTTATTTGTTTGTGAAAACAATGGGAGGCCGTTAATAACGGTGTTTAGATATGATTACCCGGCAGCTTTGTGTTTTTTTTTTAACAAGAGCTTTCATTTCAGGAGTTTGTTATCGTGTGGTGGTGAGTAAAGAAAATTCTTGGGGCTTAGTTTAATGATGAAATTCAATTTGATAAATTAACTATTTGTTTTCTTTTTACTTAGCCTGCTCTATCCCACAGCTGGGCAATGGCCTCCCCCAAATCCTTTCAGGAAGTTTTTTCTCGTAACCCTTGGTGACAGTACCTACAAAGTTGGCCGCAATCCTTTTTTGTGCATAATGCGAATTTCCAGAAATATGGTCTTTTAATAATGTAAATTAATGCAAAAGTAAATATGTGTACTGTCAGGTATTTCAACAGCATCAGTGGAAAATTCACAATTTACTTTGCTGCGTTATTTCGAAATACATAAGTAAAGTTTAAGTATTTTAAATTGCTAAGTCGGTACCTTTAGCGGCTTCGTGTCAGTGAGAGAGTTCATCAGGTTTAAGTATTTAAGTAATAGCGTATCTTAAGTGGCAGTGGGCAGGGCCATTTGCTCGTAGAACAGATAGCCATCTGTTCTACGAGCAGTGGACGTCTTTCGGTTGAAATTATGTATCATAAAGTCTAAACTCACCAATTTACCAATAATAAGAAAAGATAATAATTATTTTAAAATAAGAAGATAATAATTTTAAAATAAATCTGTAGTTTTTTTTTTATTTACTGACTATCAATCTGCCTAGTCTTGTTCCAAGTCTTTCAGTCTGACCGGATGCAGCTGAATACTAGTATTTTCCATAGTGCGGCTGCCCATCTGATCTCCACAACCCAGTTACTGGGTAACACGATATACCCTGTCGAGAATTTTTGGGCTTCTGACTACCCGTAACGGATGTCAAAGATCTACGAATGATAGCCGAGATCAACGTCAACGGCTTAACGTGCTTTCCGAGACACGAGGGGGTCTTGATATGTAATGGATGGAGCCATCGAAGAATCGACCGTGGCAAGTGTAGCTTAACTTTCGCTCGACACTTTTTTTTTTGCTGCGCGGTGGAAATCCTTATGGGCTTCCTCCATCGTGGGGGTGACAGAAGGGGGGACTCTTACCGGCCACCTTACCACCGTGGTGTTCCACCTCTGCCTATGGCTGGGGGTGCGGGATTCGCGTCAGCATTCACCGCTGTTCCTCAGCAGGTTCCATCTCCCCGTGCGGCCATTCCCATAATGGCTACTCCCACTCAATGGAACACTGCGGCGCCAACTCGGGCCTGTCTGGTCGGACGACGGACGCCCTTAGTCCGTCGCCTGCAGGCCGCCTCTCATGGAGGTCGCAGATCGTTTTACACCCTTCTCGGGCGCCCGGCGCGTCTCCAGCGGGAAGGGAGACATGATGTGGCTTCTCTCTCCCGCTCGGCCGCCTTCTTAACTTTTGATCGATCCGTGCAATTGTAATCACTAAGCCGACTAAGACTAGTTTAATATTGTTCTGACAATACAGTTTAACTTACGAGTCCAAACCCACCAATTTACTCACACTTAATCAGTAACAAGATAAGGAAAAGTCCCCCACATTCATCGCACAGCGAAAACTATCCGCAATTAGTTCCCGATCGCTCGCACGTAAGGTAAATGCACCCGTAACAGTCCATCGTTAAATTGACGGGGCGTAGGTATCAATTACCTAAATGAATCTCACGGGTCCACGGCACGGGATCGACCAATCGGAATCGAGATCGGTTTTCAGATGCGGCCAATTATATTTCTGAATTGTTGTTTGGACTTTGGCTTTGGTTTATTAATGTTTTACACACACACCGTGAGTGAGTTTTGTTTAATATGTTATGTACGTTTGTCGATTTTCATGTTTAAAACCATTGTTGAATCAAGCTCTTTGAAAGGTGGTGTAGTGAATTAAATTCTCACTAACTTTTGATACTAATCTAATAATATACTTGTTATAATATTGTATTCACTGATACACTTGCTCGCGTGCAATTCTTGATAGCGCAACGAGCAGAGTTCGATTAGTAGAAGCGGTATCATTATTTTATGAGTAGGTGACGCCTGTTGGCACTCTTTAAAATTACACCCGAATACCCTCACCTACTCGTGACGACTCCCGGCCACCGTAGGGCCGGGCCTGCGGGCGGAGAGTAATGGGTAGCTCACCGTCCGATCAGGACTAGGCCCGTGCCGGACGGCGCGTACGTGTTCCACGCGCGCCTCAAAGAGATGTCAGCATCGAGGAAGGGCCCCCTTAGGGCCGAAGCTTGTCGGGTCAGCGGGATTGTCCGAAAGGGTTACCGCTGGCCCGGAACATAAAGGGCTTAGGAAGGAACACGGGTGGATTTTAGTCAGTAAGAGTCTGACACTCCCTTCCGCTCCAACCAGAGCGGGAGGGGTCATTTGATGATTTCCCATCCGCAAAAAAAAAAAAAAAATACCCTTACCTACCTACTTATATGAAGTTATCCGGAAAAGAACCGGAGTTACCAAGCTGAGGTTGCAGTGGGCTGGCCATTTTTGTCGAAAGACCGATGGCTGGGGAGCAAGCGTGTCCTGGAGTGGAGACCGCGTATCGGCAAGCGTAGTGTGGGACGAGATAAGATAGAGTTTCTTGCCGGCTCTTCTCCATAGGAAACGACCAATTGGAACCGTGCACCTAGCTTCTGACGTTTCGTAAGTGCCCATGTAGGTTTATCTAGACAGGGTTATTGGTAATAAAACATTAACAACCTCTTATGAGGTCATTGTACTCATCATTATGAACAACTTTTACTATGGGACCAAACCTGAAATCGCGAAAAAAAATTGCGTAAGTCCTGACTGACTGATATATCAACGGCACAGCCTAAACCACTGGTCCTAGAGACATGAAATTTGGAGGGTGTGTTCTTTGTGAAGAGTAAGTATCCATTAAGAAAGGGTTTTTCGAAATTCCACCCCTGAGAGGGTGAATAGGGGGAGGGTGAATGGGGGAGGGTGAAATTTCAAGCGAAGTCGCGGGCAGAAGCTAGTGTGAAATAAAATATTTAGATTTTGACTTTAAAAAAGTGGCTGGGATAGACTGGATACGGAAGACGGAAGATAAGGTGTTGTGGCGCAGCCTGGGAGAGGCCTATGTCCAGCAGTGGACCGCAATCAACTCAGCCTGAGTTGATTGATTGATTGACCCATACCTATGATAGTGCTGTCAGCCGACAATGCTCGCGGGCCTGCGGACGGAGAGTAATGTTAGCTCACCGTCCGATCAGGACCAGGCCCGTGCCGGACGGCGCATACGTGTTCCACGCGCGCCTCAAAGAGATGTCAGCAACAGAGAAGGGGCCCGCCAGGGCCGAAGCCTGCCGGGGCAGCGGGATTGTCCGCCCCATTACCCCGAAACACAAAGGGCTAAGGAAGGAACACGGGTGGGTTTTAGTCAGTAAGAGTCTGCCACTCCCTTCCGCTCCACCCAGAGCGGGAGGGGTCATTTGATGACTTCCCACTCAAAAAAAAACAGCCGCCAGTGCTGTGGGATTTTGTTATCTGAGAAAAAGTTCCATTAACTTCGAGCTTAGTCAACCGACAGCTGCCCTTGAGAGGCAGCCTCTATGGGCGGTTCCTATCTATTACGAACTTACGGCAATCGATAACGATATAAATAGAGACCGGAAGCCAGCTGAGTGGCGCCTACTGACAAGCCAACTGAAGAACAACCGCATGCTTTTGTTTGTTATTTTTAACATAGCATCACGCTTTTAAACCTGAAGAGTTAGACAGAAGCGTAGGTAAAATGGGTAAATTCACATTTGGCAAGTAGTTTTTGTATGTCCAAAACCGGGAACATATCCAGAATCAGAGCTGCTGCATTGAGAAATTCCTGTTGGAAAAGCCTAATAACATTTTGTCCGACATGGGAATGTAACCCAGAACCCCACGCTCTAAGTACATCTATGCAGTTTATTCTTTAAAATCCCAACCATTTCATGGATACCGAATATTTTAAAGAACTTTTAAATTTTTCATATATTTTGAAATAGCAGTGCCCTGCGGTTTCACCCGCGTAAGTTTCAATCCCGTGGGAATATCGAGATAAGAAGTATCCTATGTGATAATCCAGGAAATGGTTTATCTATGTGCCAATTTTCATCTAAATCTGTTAAACGGTTTACGCGTGATTGAGTAACAAACATCCAAACATCTTCACAAACTTTCACATTTATAATATTATTAGTAGGATTACAACATGACATGACATAACGCTTGTATTCTCCAAACGGTTAGGAAGGGGTGTATCTATAGTACACGTACATTTCGCCATCTTGGTTAAGTCCCATGTAACAGGGGGCGAGCCTATCGCGGCACAAATTCAGAGTCCAGGCTGCTACTGAGAAGTTCCAGATGAAAAAATCCAACAACACTGCCCGACCTGGAAATCGAACCCAGGAGCTCTTGCGCAGCAGTAGTGCTTGTAACCACTACATCAACGAAGCATTCGGGATTATAATTATGATCAACTGATGAATTATCTCTAGCCCTATCTGCGATTAATCACAATAATATTATAAAAGCGAAAGTTTGTGAGCGTGTGTGTGTTTATATGTTTGTGACTTCTTCACGCTCAAACGACTGGACCAATTTTGATAAAACTTTGTATGAAGGTAGATGACATCCTAGATTAACATATAGGCTACTTTTTATCCTGATATTCCCACGGGATCGACATTTACGCGGGTGAAACCGCGTAAATGTCGTTCCCGCATAATAAGACACAATACCGCAAATTAATCGTAATTTAATCAGGGTTCCTAGGCGTGTTAGTTTCTGGAAAACAGGCCACTGGGAGTGTCTGACCCAATTATAATTAATTGTAGTTAACAGTTGAAGCTATAGTTAGTGTTATTTCAGATTAATATCTTCAATATTAAAGTCCACTACGTACTTGATATTAGGAAGTGTAGTTTATCCATGATGATTGCCATTACAGAGAGCAGTCGTGGTCCAGTGGATACGGCCGTGACTTACGAGTTGTAGGTTGTGAGTTCAAACCCAGGTAGGATCTTCGCTTTGTGTAAAAAAAATCATTACCACTGCTCTCAAAAACGGTGAAGGAAAACATCGTGAGGAAACCAGCCCGCGTGGTGGATTATGGCCCACTACCTCTCACATAGAGGAGGCTTGTGTCCCAGCAGTGGGAACATTATAGGCTGATTATGATATTATGATGCTTCAAATGCTTCCAATAAAATTAACTAAATGCCTGTTTGCATACCAAACAATATTTCAGCAATAAATAGTCACATCCGTTGTCATTTCTATCAATAATCAATTATACGCGTATTTTCCAGTGAATCGAATAAAGTTAGCGCTAAACCGATGGTAAAATACGTTCAGTGCTACACTTACGTGCGGGGTTAAATTGAAGGGAAAAGCACATCAATTACATATGCACACAGGCCCAGAGGTCGGAGCACGCAACGCTGCCACCCGGACCGTTGGCTAATTCGAGCAAAACTGGTTGAAGCGAGATATTACCGGTCGGAACCGGTTTGCGTCGGTTATTACAAGATCGCGCCGGACGGAACGGAGACCCCGGGCGTTTTTGCGCTTGAACGACTACCGTTTGAGGAACGCGGCTGATTGCTTTCGAATTTTGAATTGGATCGTTTCGATCGTTTAGATAAAGAGAGGGATTAGCAGGTTTTCGTCCGTTGTTTTAAATTTTTGTACTATTTTATTAGTTCACATGCATTTTGGTACTAATATCTTACTTCCATAACACTATAACGGAATGATACTCATAGATAGAATGAGAAAGTGAATATATGATTCCCTCACTCAACCACAACACATCAAATACAAACCTGCAGAGTATTTCATGGAAATTCAGGATTTCCACAAGTAAACCTTACCTGTAATCCCACAATGCTGTTACTTAACAATATGGCGACCATCCAACAAGTTTCCTGTAATCCTTGGCCGGGCAATAACGTGAGAATTTCAGTCAATTATCCCAACTGTTCAATAATAAACGGACGGCTTCGTTAAATTCAAAATTGATCTTTTAGGATAACCCTATCAATTTACACAGGGTATTTCCTGTCTATCCTTATTAAAATGTACTGTGTTGGGTTCATAACTGACCCAGTCTTAAGTATGAATTCAATGCAGCCCTATTACTTGATAAGTGTTAAATTTCCTTTTGTTTTTGTATTTATACAACCCGAATCTCTTCAAAGTAAGAGTGAACAGGCTTCTTCTGGGTGAGCTCACTCCATCGTCGACTTTGTCTCTGTCACCTCTGACCTAGACTAAAGTCAAGCGCAAACCCATTTAAAAAAAATATATATATATTTTTAAATATAGTTAGTTAATAGTCTTTTGATTTAGTACCTACGTAGTGTAAATAGTTAACATAAAAATTAATTAATTTAACGATTTTTTCTCTAGGGTCCTCGATCTTAGTTAGTAGACACATCGCACCTCCAATAAAATAGGGTTACAAGTACAACTCGAAAAACCTGGATTTTTAGAAAAGCGAAAATAAACTTACGGATTTGTTAATCAGTCTTTATTTTTACACTATTATTATTATGTGATCAAAATTATACATACCTACTTGAAATGTATACAAAAAATATGTTTTAATGGCATACGCTGTTTCTCAATTTTCCTGAAAAACAACCTGAAAATTCCTTTTTCGAGTTTGTAGCCCTATTTCATCGGAGGTGCGACACGATGTTTTAATTGACACTACATTTTAGATTTGATATTCGACATTGCGTGTTTCCTTATTTTTTATAATGATTGGTTTCTATATTTTCTTTTGACAAGTTTAATTTGACTAACGTGTTTATTTTTTTTATTAAAAAATAATTTTCAATGCTTGCATGGCTAATTTAGGGTAGATTGTACAGGGATCACAAAATGTTAACACCTATATTTTATGCACCTACTTTCTTAGCAAATAAACGATTACGATTAAGATAAACTATGCCCGTTTAGTATACTTTAGTTATTTTCATAGTGTGATGTCGTACGGTATTCTGTTGTGGGGAAATGCCGCCGATATTCAGACAATTTTTATTTTACAAAAAAGGGCAATTCGTTCCATTTATAAATTAAGTCCCAGACACTCCCTCAGAGACAAATTTAAAGAGATTAATATAATGACTGTGCCTTCTCAGTACATTTATGATAATCTTTTGTATGCACATAAAAATATTAATCTGTTTAAAAAATACAGTGATATCCATAACATAAATACTAGGAACAAACACAAATTTGTTGTTCCTACAACAAGGCTCAAAAAAATAGGTGGCTCGTTTAGATGCCAATGTATACGTTTTTATAATAAACTTCCTAGCCACATTCAAGAACTAAGCCTTAATAAATTCAAATCTTTTATAAAGCGAAAACTATGTCAGAAAGCCTATTATACTGTAAAAGACTATATTGAGGACAAAAAGGCTTGGGATTGAGCTGCTCCAATAGGTTTAGATTGTTGTTTTTATTTTTGCTATTTTACACTTTAATAATTTTCTTTTTTTTTTTTAAGTATCTCTTTACTTAAATAATGACATGTACATTTACTGTATAAAGTATTATATGATTTTAATTATTGTGAATGTGAGGACTATGTGGGTAATTTTTTTGTTTTTTCTCTCTTCGTTTTAATCATGATCTGGCAGTTTGAGTAGTTTATGCGGCCTACCCAAATGTCCTGTCTTTGGTATTGTTCGTCGAATCGTTGAGCTCCTTAAGTTCTGAGTTGAGCTGCACGGTTACTGACAAATGCGTGCACTGACTGGACAGGTCCGCTCAATCTGTGTGGTTCTTTCCTCAAAAGACCATTTCAGACACTAATCTACATGGTCCTCAAAGATTATGTCCGGATTTTTTTTTTATATACACATTGACATTGATGAATTTTATTTAGACAATGACATGAATATTTACTTTGTAAGTAATTTTTATTATTATTTTTTTTTAATTAATTATTGTGAATGTGAGGACTATGTGGGTCATTTCTTTTTTCCTTCTTAGTTTTAATCATGATCTGGCAGTTTGAGTAGTTTATGCGGCCTACCCAAATGTCCTGTCTTTGGTATTGTTCGTCGAATCGTTGAGCTCCTCAAGTTCTGAGTTGAGCTGCACGATTTTTGACAAATGCGTGCACTGATTGGACAGGTCCGCTCAATCTGTGTGGTTCTTTCCTCAAAAGACCATTTCAGACACCAATCTACATGGTCTTCACACGATCTGACCAAGATTTTGTCTGGACTTTAAAAGAGACTGTGACTTCTGAGTTTGTTTCGGCCTTTCTTCTCAGAATAGTCAGTTAGGAAACGCCGACCTCATCTAGTTTAAAAAAAAATATGATTGACGTGTAAAAGTGTTTGTACAAACCTACTTACAGAAATAAAATCATTTATCATTTTATCATTTATGGTTTTTTTTTTTTTAAACGTTGCCCCACACTATGAATTTTTTGGAATTTGGAAATGAGAAAATTTTATACTTTTTCAATTTGACGAAAGAAAATCATAAATACCGCAAAAAAGTAAATTAAAAAAAATATTGTAGCCAGTTAATACATTCATCTTATCTTAGAGTAATAACATCATCATCTGCTTAGCCTTTTTCCCAACTAAGTTGGGGTTCGCTTCCAGTCTAACCGGATGCAGCTGAATATCAGTATTTTACATGGAGCATCGGAGCATTTTTTTTACTTGGTGTATTTTTTGTTTATGGTTTTTTTTAGAGTAATCTAACATAATGCATCGTATTAATGTATTGCACAAAAGTTACTGCTACTGATTCCCAAGCTAAGCTTGAGTTTGTATTATAGAAAACAGTGTTCAGCCGCAGGAAGTATCACACACTTCAAAACTGTCAGCTATCTGAGCAATACCAACATTAAAATGATCAACTGCATAATTCCATTGATCGTTTTCTATTACATGGGCATCATGTTGTCTCACACAGAGCCAGTGAATTCTTCCTCCCTGTCAATTCAGGCTTTTTCACTTACCTTATTGTTAGCGGCGAACAATAGCTTTGCTCCTCTCTTGTTTTTGTCTCCTGGGCTATTGTGACAGAACCTTATCGACAAGCTGTGTGCAAGACTTATTGTGGACCTTTTAATTATTATTTCGAAGGTAAATTATTGTGTTCAGTTCACTTTGACAGCACGATAGGTAATTACAGTTCAGCTGTAATTGTATACTAATTAGGGAATACGGTCGTAAAATTATTTACCATTCTGTGTTTTATTTTACACGTAGGTACCTTGGCCAAAGGGTAAAAACGAGACCCTGTTACTAAGACTCCACTGTCCGTCTGTCTGTCGGTATGTCACAAGGCTGTAACTCATGAACCGTGATAGGTAGACAGTTGAAATTTTCACATTTGATGTATTTCTGTTGCCACTATAATAACAAATAAAATAAATATTTAAGGCTCCTATACAACAAACGTGTTGTTTTCGGCGTTTCTGCCTTGTGGTACGGAACCCTACGTGTGCGAGTCCGACTCGCACTTGACCAGTTTTTTTTACTATAAATTATGTATTTCACTGTATTTTGTATGCAGAATTGTAGATCCCCAAACTTTTACTGAAAATGACAACTTGATATTCGTTTATATTATTCAACAATAGACTCAGAAGAAATGGATCATTACCTAATCTTTCTCCGCTTGAATTAATCTTAATTTATCTTTTCTTTATTAAAGTGAGAGGTTTGTGGCTAAGAAACAACAGCCGCATGGTTCGATCGATCAGGTTAAGCTACGCTTGCTACGATTGGTCCGTGGATGGGTGACCATCTTTACATACCAAGACCCCTCCGTGCCTCGGAAAGCACGTTAAGCCGTTGGTCCCGGCTGTCATTCGTGGATCTTTGACAGTCGTTCCTACTGGTCGTCAGAAGCCCGAAAGTCTGACAACCAGTCTTATCAAGGGTTATCATATTACCCAATAACTGGGTTGTGGAGGTCAGATAGGCAGTCACTCCATATAAAATACTGGTCTTCAGCTGCATCCGGTTAAACTGGAAGCCGACCCCAACATAGTTGGGAAAAGGCTAGACAGATGATTTTCTCTTTATTAAAGAGTTTTTAAGACATTTAAAATTGTATTAGAGTTGGTCTTAAAGATGTTCATAGACGTTGCTAAAGACATACCTAGATCAAGTAGGAAATCAGTCTTTTTGTAAAACTATTAGAATACCGTCAAACGGGGTGAATAGGGATGCAGGGTGAATCGAGACAAAACTTTAAAAGCGATTTTAACATTGAAATAATATAGTTTGTTGCCAAAAATGAGTCTAATGTATTTATTGTATTATAATTAACTATTAAGTGTCCTTTTCGGCAATAAACTGTATCATTTCAACGCTAAAATTCATTTTAAAGTTTTGTCTCAATTCACCCCTGCGCCCCTATTCACCCCGTTCGGTGATACATGAAAAAAAATTCAATTTCACACAAAATTTATTCGTGGCTTCGTTTCCTCGACGTTTGTGTGATTTATTTCCTTGTTTATTTTCATGTAAGTAACAGAAACGTGTCGAAACATGGAGTTTGGAGATTCCTGAGTGTGACAGGAATTTTCCACACTATGCCAACATACACAGTACATAATATTACTGGTGTTTGTTTTTATTTTATTTCTAACTAGCTGTGCCCCTCGGTTTCACCCGCGCTAATTTGAGGAAAAAACCTACTTACTAAAATAAATTCCATTATTTTGAAACTATGATATCGATAAGATATTCATTGAAATCAAATGATGTCAAGGGCAATTTTGTTCAAAATTAAATACTTGTGATGAATAACGTATTTATTTGGATAAGTAATGTTTATAAAAACACCTTCGCAAAATAATATTAGTATAGATTATGTTGAGAAGAATAAGTTGGTCAACGCCACTAAGTTATTTTTAACAAGCTTTTATTAGTTCCACTTGTAAGTAACAAACAAGCAATGTAATGAAATCTTAGAAGTAAATTTTAACCTACTTATAATTGTAGTATCGAAATGAAACTTTGTATATATATGTAGTTTAGATGACAAAACTATAATTTGGCATCTTGCGGCTGATTTGATGATGGAGCTAGGAGGTGGATCGTGGAACTCTTCGGTGGCTTCTAGTAAACCCCACGAGTTATGGCTCATATGATTTGTTGTCACGAGTCCAATAAATTGGATAGAAGTGTTTTTTAGTTTTATTATTTATATCTACCACCACTTTATTTCTCGATGGCTTCACTCAAATCCCTATCTTCCTCAAATGCCTATCTATCTTTAGAACAAATAACTAAGTTTTCGATTGTAATAAATTGGTAAGTAAAACTATTGGTAAGTAGGTAATCCGACGTTAAAAACGAAGATAAGAAGATTGATCGATTTGGACCATTGTAAAAATATTCTGATTCTTAACTTGATAAGAATTTCAGCGAGTAAAATTTCCTACGCTAGGATTTTATTTGGGTCCCACTAAACGCACGACGCCATCGCGGCAGACCAAGACGAAGATGGCGGGATGAGCTGGACTCCTACCGTAGGAACTAGCAAAAGACAGAATTGTGTGGAAAAGGGAGAGGGAGGCCTTTGCCCTGCAGTGGGACAATACAGGCTAGTTAGATTAGACAGATTAGGATTGTATTGGTCTCCTAAATAGCCAAGTGCAAGGTTCAACATAATACTACCTCAAACCCAACATATCAACAAAGCTATTCTGAATTTCCGTATCACCAAGGTCTTTGTTCAGGTATCCGATTTCGATCAAAGCCCTCACAACTAAGCTACAGGCTAGTTCAAAAAGGCTGTTTGCACTAGGGCGTCTGGCGTGCACGCGTCCGATTGCATCCAATCACTGATTGAAGCGTTCGCTGTATTTACCGTGTTTTGTTTTGAAAGTGTACAGACTGTCATTTGTTTGTTTTTTTTTTTCAATTATTTCTAAGGGCGAGTTTGGAAGTAAATGGGCCATTTATTTATTTATATATATCTACTTTATTGTACACCACAAAAAGCCAGCTATTTATTATAAGTAAAGAGAATGAAATTAATTGATTGCTATGTCAATTTGCCTTGCTATAGACATTTCGTACAACTGCTAAAGAATGACAGCTAAAATTTGTATATACCGCCAATTTATGTTGGCAGTCAATTTGCTTAGGGGGAAAGCGCCATGGCCCGCCTATGACAATTACATGAAATATTAATCAATAGGATTATATGAACTTAGAGGGTTGTATTTATGATTATAATTCTGTAAAATCATGTTTATTACGGTCGCGAATCATATTTTAATCAATATACAACCTGACACTGACCTGCGAATTACTAAAAACGTAAGAAAATCTGAATTTCGCGGGTTCCCTGACTATATAGATAATTTACGCGTCTGTTATTTTCATATCTGATTATTAAATTAAGTCTAATTTAAAAGCACGTAAAAGTCATGTGAAATTCCCTAAGTCCTGTTTGATATAGGGAGACCCCTAGATAAACATCACTGGGGCAATTCTCGTATTTTTAAGAACGTTCACAAACCGATCTCAGACTGAATCTGTCAAAACTACCTCTAGTATCCCTACATTTTTGACATTGATAGTCGCTGAGATGAGATTTCGACTAGATTTTGAACGTTTTTAATCACAGGAATTAACCTTCAGTTAGATCACTAGAAATCCTCCAAATTTACCTTGAGGAGATTTAAAACTGCATCTACTTTTCAAAACCGCTTACCAAATCAAAAAACAAACCTGAAACTCAGCTAAAATCAATAATCGTCCGTTTAATAAGAACGATTTTGCAAACAAATCAGATTATTACAACCGACCGATTACACTGGCTTCACCGTGGAATCATTCGACAAATGAATGTTGACCATCTGCACCGTGCGACTGTGTGCGTTTAATACGACAACGGTAAATATTTGCCGGTTGCGATCCGTTCGCGATAATTGCTCAATGTTATTTTATCAGACTTTCTAATCGATTTATTCTGAACTTGGAGATAATCTTTTGTGGCGATTTTGGGTTTTCGTGCTTGTTATAATTGAGCTATTTGTAATTTGTGATAAATGATTTAATTTCTGTAAGTAGGTTTGCACAAACACTGTTACACGTCATCATATTTTAAAAACTAGATGTGGTCGGCGTTTCCTATCTGAATACTCTGAGGAGAAAGGCCGAAACAAACTCAGAAGTCACAGTCTCTTTTAAGTTCAGGCATAATCTTGGTCAGATCATGACAATGTGAAGATGAAGATGGGATCAGTGTAATCAGATATTTATTTAAAAAACTGGCCAAGTGCGAGTCGGACTCGCACACGAAGGGTTCCGTACCACAAGGCAAAAACGCCGATAAAAACACGTTTGTTGTATGGGAGCCCCCTTAAATATTTATTTTAATTTATTTTTAGTATTTGTTGTTATAGCGGCAACAGAAATACATAATTTGTGAAAATTTCAACTGTCTAGTTATCGCGGTTCTTGAGATACAGCCTGGTGACAGACAGACGGACAGACAGCGAAGCCTTAGTAATAGGGTCACGTTTTTAGCCTTTGGGTACGGAACCCTAAAAAGTATATGTACTTATTAGTTTTGTCGCTCCATGTAAAATACTGATTTTCAGCTGCATCCAGTTAGACTGGAACCCAACCCCAACATAGTTGGGAAAAAAGCTATGCAGATGATCTTCAAGTTTACTCAACAGATGCTACCCTTGAGAAAAAGCCTCTATGAGCAGTTTCTATTTGTTATTAACTTACGGCAATCGATGACGATATAAATAGAGACCGGAGACCAACTGAATGGCGCCTACTGACAAGCTAACTAAATTACAGACGCCAGCACATCAACCTACTACAATCTGTCAAATTTCTTTAACAGATTTTCAACTTTATCGCTAAAGCATAAGGTTCAAAGTTGATTGGGAAAATTTGACAATTTCGAGTAGCTTGATGTGCTGGCGTCTGTACCACAATGACCATTTATCGATCGAATCGTTGAAGTTTCGATCCAAAACATCAAATTTAATAAAAAAAAATTGACTTTGGTTACATTTTTATCCGACGAAACAACGGAGGAGGTTCTCAAGTCGACGCGTAATTTTTTTTTATTAATAACTAGCTGCGCCTCGCGATTTCACCCGCGTAAATTTCGATCTCGTGGGAATATCAGGATAAAAAGTAGCTTATATGTTAATCCAGGATGTCAGCTACCTCCATACAAAATTTTATCAAAATTGGTCCAGCCCTTTGAGCGTGAAGAAGTAACAAACCTCGAAGTAACACACACTCACAAAGTTTCGCTTTTATAATATTAGTGAGATATATTAATGAATGAGAGCAGTGGTGGCCCAGTGGTAACTGCCGCGACTTACAAGTTGCAGGTAGTAGGTTCGAACCCAGACAGGCGCTTTACTTGGTGTAAATTATTTCATCGCCACTGCTCTCAAAACGGTGAAGGAAAACATCGTGAGGAAACCGGCATGTCCTAGAACCAAAAATTCGAAGACATGTGACATCTACCAACCCGCACTGGGCCCGCGTGGTGGATTATGGCCCACTCCCTCTCACAGAGAGGAGGCCTGTGTCCCAGCAGTGGGAACATTATAGGCTGATTATGCTATAATAATGAATACATGTACTAATAGAAGTCCCTAAGCTCATACACAAATAACACGCAAGTATCATGCAAACACTATCAAACTCACAACCGTGTTCTCACTACATAATTGGCTAAAAATAAGTAGCGTCACCTCTGACGTTGTACTCATGCAAAATTTCCGAACGGCATACAAATGAGGCGTTCAGACGATCACAGCATCCCGTCTAATCCAGCATCTTGAATAATCAAGTGGCAATTACGTTAATAGCAGATACCCCTAAGGTGGGCTGCAGACAGCCGACAATTGGTTGCTGATGTAAAGTCGTCAACTACAAGATGCGCTGGCAAATCCGTGTCGTTGCAAGTCCATTGAAAAATGTATAAAAATTCTAACAAACTAAGGCTCATACTGGTGGAAAAAGTATAAATTCTACTATAGTATCATCTGCCTCATCTGCAGTATTTTACATGGAGCGACTGCCTATCTGACCTCCGCAACCCAGTTCCTGGGTAATACGATACCCCTGGTAAGACTGGTTGTCAGATTTTCGGGCTTCTGACGACCCGTAACGACTGTCAAAGATCCACGAATGACAGCCGGGACCAACGGCTTAACGTGCTTTCCGAGGCACGAAGAGGTCACGGTATGTAAAGATGGTCACCCATCCACAGACCAACCGCGGCAAGCGCAGCTTAACCTGATCGATCGACCTGTGCGGCTGTTATTATTTAGCCACGGGCCCCCCGCTCTCTCTGTCTCCTATAAATTCTACTATAGTAAAATAGTGTAAATCGAAAGACATTTTCTCTCAACTTTTTCTTTTTGTGTTTGTGTTTTTTCTGTGCGTCATGTTTACCGCAAATAAACGAATTTTCTTTCTTCTTTCTTTAACTACAAGTGGGGCACATCATAACCTAACAAAGAAAAAGAAAAACCACTAATACTGTACATGCGAAAGTGTGTTTGTAGTTGATTTGTTTGTTTGTCCTTCACACAGTAACGGAGCAACAGATCGACGTGTTTTTTCACTCTCCGGCACATAAACTACCTCTTGTTTATGGACCCAAGAGTGACATGTGCTACTTTTTATCCCGGAAAAGTCAACCGAATAGGTGGGAAGCTGTGAGCAAAAACCGCCGAGAAGATAATGTTGGTCGCTCTACAAAATTTTGCGACTATATAATCACACAATATTATAAAGGCGAAAGTTTGTGAGTGTGTGGGGGTGTGTTTATATGTTTGTTACTTCTTCACGCTCAAACGGCTGGACCAATTTTGATAAAATTTTGTATGGTGGTAGCTGGCACCCTGGATTAACATATAGGCTACTTTTTATCCCGATATTCCCACGGGATCGACATTTACGGGGCGCAGCTATTAAATAATTAATTTCTTTATTGCCATAAAAAAAACCCTGTTCCTGTTTTTTTTGTGATCTAGGTTAGAGTACCTGTATTTCAGGAGCCAGTGACTTCTTCCATTTAGGTTACAATACAAGCAAGTTTTATGCAGCGAAAGGTGATATAACTATAGTTAACTATAGTAAACATCTTTAAGGAAGGAAAACATCGTGAGGAAACCATGTCCTAAAACCAAAAATTCGAAGACATGTGACATCCACCAACCCGCAGGGCCCGCGTGTTGGATTACGACCCACTCCCTCTCATTGAGAGGAGACCTGTGTCCCAGCAGTGGGAACATTATAGGCTGATTATGGAAGGTAAAAGCATTTTTAACTAGGGAAGATTGTCACAAACTCAAAATGTCTGTCGTCTACAAGCACCCTACAGCAACGGTGCATGTTATTTCATACGGAACACCTTTGGATAAGGATTAGTTGGTGAAACACGGGTTTGTGTTGAAGCGAGAGCTTATTGTAATGTTTCGCTTTTAATATTCAGAAGGGTGGTGTGGGAAGTGTGTTTGCGATGTGTGGGAATTTTAAATTGCTGTGTTTTGGGATCTGCTGCTATGAAGACATGGGAATGTTGTTGTTATTTACATTTACTAGTTTTTTCTATATGGTGTTTCAAAAGTAAGCCAACAAATTTTAAGAGGTGCTTTAGACTTTCGAACTGAAAAACTTTCACTATGGGAGCCACTCTGAAATCACGAAAAAAAATCAGCTGTTTCATACATTTTGGTCAAGTAGGTAAGTATTGAACTTTTGTATTAAACAGCAGATTTTTTTTCGAAACCTGGGAAAAAAATCAGCTGTTCCCTACATTTTGACGAGTTATACGAACATAGGGAATGGCTGTTTTTTTAATTTTAGTTTTGGTCCCATAGTACAAGTTGTTCATAATGATGAGTACAATGACCTCTTAAGAGGTTGTTAATGTTTTATCAATAACCCCGTATACCTAGACCTTTCGGACTAAATTCTCCAAAATTAAATGATGGTGAATACCACATCAAAATCCGTTGCGGAGTTTTGAAGAACAACGCGGTTTCTCAGAAAACACGAAAAGCCACTTTAAATTATAATCCATACTAATATGAAAGTAACTCTGTCTGTCTGTCTGTATGTTACCTTTCACGCCTAAACCACTGAACAGATATCGATAAAATTTGGCAGAGAGATAGATTGCATCCCGGGGAAGGACATACGATAGTTTTTATCCCGATATTCCCACGGGATCGACACCTATGTGGGTGAAACCGCGGGGCGCTACTAGTTTTATTTATAGACGTTAAAATATAGTAGTTACACAAAATATCAAGATGGTAGTAACAATAATTTTACTTTATCATCGCACTGTTAGAAGTCATTAATAAGTTAATAATATTCTAAAGGATAGAAACAAAAAGTATTGAAGAAACAAATAAGATTTCACAGAAATTTCAGCTGAAATCCTGTAATTTGTGATTTAAACTCTCACTTAAAATGTTTATAACAAATATCTCTAAAATTCAGACGCAAAATTTACTAACTTGAAAGGTGAGACACTGAAAATATCTAATCTAAACAAATTTTTACGCTTCAAATGTTTCAGGAGAACATCTTGAATCTGCACGTCGACAACAAACAAATTCGAAATAATTCTTAGAAGAAGAATTAGCAAAACATCTAAATTCGCTTCGAATGGTTGCTTAATAAATAATTGTTGAATGTCTGAAGAACTACGATAACAACTCTAAGCGACAAACTAAGTTAGGGACTTAACTGAAGCAACGCCTCCTTGACTCGAGAATATTAATATTTGTCAAGGATGACGACAGAACAAATACATTTTGCCTTAATAACGTTCCTTTCCACGCCCAGCGTCCAAGTACAGAACTTAGTAAGTTCGTTACGACTTCATTAGAACTCTAACAAAATTCAAATTAAAGAAACACTCCAAGTTTTATTGACGTCGAAAGGAACCCAAATTGTTATTGCCTATTTGCTTACTGCTTAGTTGAGGGGTTTCGGATTAGGGATGGCGTTGACCTTGGTAGCTTAGGATTTAAATATGATATTGTAATTTCTAACTAGCCTCATAGCTACACAGTTTTATTAAAATTTTTGTATTATTTAATTTAATTTTCATTAACATCTTGTTAGTAAAAAATACCTTATGACTAATGTTAGTAAAAAGTCCTCCAGACCGTATTTCGGCCACGGCGGCGGCGGCCAATCTCAACGGAGACTAGCCTTCGGCGCGGGAGATATTATAGTGCACAAGTGTGCGCGCAGGCACAGGTGCAAAGTCAAAGTCAAATCATTTATTTCAAATAGGCACATTAAAGGCATTTTTGAACGTCAAAAAAAAAACTAAATAGAAGTGATTCTAGTCGCCCATTCCAAAAGGTAGTTTTCGTATGGAGAAGAATGGGCAAGAAACTCCACCGTTACTCTTTTAATTGCACTTCCTTGTGCATTTCCTCTTCCCTCACTCTCATAGTCCGATAGGCAATCCGACACGACCGGAGAGAGATCAGGCGCAGGACCAACGGCTTAACGTGCTTTCCGAGGCACGGGGGTATCACACCGCCAACTTCCAAACTCCGGGCTGTTAATAAGAAATTCCTAATGGAAAAACTCAATAGCACTTTGCCCGACCCGGGAATCGAACCCGGGACCCCACGCTCAGCAGTCGCGCTTGTGACCACGAGACCAACGGGGCAGTTAATGTTAGTAATACAAAAACAAAACACAATCAACACTGGTAACACCGAGACAAGTTGCTCAAAGAACGATCAAGCCAGAGATCAGCTACCTAGCTGACAATCCTTTCCACAAAATGCCTTAAAACAGAGGAGTAAGGACTCTCCGCCAATACTTTCAGGATACTATTGTTACTGACCCGCACTCGATGCATCAGTGAAGCAACTTTTTTGCATATGACAGCGTGAAAACTTAAAAAAAAAAATTGAGGGCAGTGATAGCCCGGTGGTAACGAACGTGACTTACGAGTTGGAGGTCGTAGGTTCGAACCCAGACAGGCGCTTTACTTTGTGTAAATTATTTCATCACCACTGCTCTCAAAACGGTGAAGGAAAACATTGTGAGGAAACCGGCATGTCCTAGAATAAAAAATTTGAAGACATGTGTCATCTACCAACCTGTACTGGGCCCGCGTGGTGGATTACGGCGCACTCCCTCTCACCGAGAGGAGGCCCATGTCCCAGCAGTGGGGACATTATAAGCTGAGTTTCCCGTAGTATTCCGATCCTCTTCCTTTACAGCTTAACGAATTTTTAACTAACTTATTTTCACTGTGCAGTGCAAGCCGAAAAACAATCCCATTACTGCGTCTCTATGGAATAAAGTTAGATCAGTTTATTATAATAAATTAGACTATTCGAAACACAGTTGGTTTTAGATATTTAGCTAAAGCACACTTTAGGCATGTCTGGTTTATACCTAACTAGCTGCGCCCCGCGGTTTCACCCGCATAAGTGTCGATTTCGTTGGAATATCGGGATAAAAATTAGCCTATACGTTAATCCAGGGTGTCAGCTACCTCCGTACAAAATTTTATCAAAATTGGTCCAGCCGTTTGAGCGTCAAGAAGTAACAAACATATAAACACACCCCCCCCCCACACACACACAAACTTTCGCCTTTATAATATTAGTATGATTGATAAAGGAACTTAATCATATTTACATGAAACTGTTTATAAACTCACGTTCTAACCGTAAAATAACTCACACCAAAAAAAAGGAAGGTTCCTGGGTAGTAAATTAAATGCGCAGTCTTTACGTGTGCATGTAACTACGTCGTCATAAACGGGATATGATGTCTGCACCCCAA
Organism: Oligia latruncula; assembly: GCA_948474745.1. NCBI lineage: Eukaryota > Metazoa > Arthropoda > Insecta > Lepidoptera > Noctuidae > Oligia > Oligia latruncula. The sequence continues at coordinate 19,571,964 of OX419688.1, forward strand.
CAAAACCCTCTATTTCCATCCTTATCTCTCATCCCCCTAAACACGCACACAATAAACTACTTCATTCAAAAAGTATAAAAGCAAGTATAAAAGCTAGAGTAACGATCGCATGCAGACGTAATGTTTCATCGTCGTAACGTAACAGTATGAATTTCTTTATATTCCCGGGTAATACTATGTATGATCTGTCACCATCAGGGGAAATCCCGGCAACTTTACAAGAGAACACCCACCTTGTTGGTAACAAGGAAAAATGATGATATTCAGCGGAGCCGTAACGTAACACAGGCTCCTTTGAACCGCGCGAGTGAGCGGAGGGGCTGTTTATACCACACTGGATGGATAGAAAAGAACTAAGTTTCCGGATTTTGATATACACACTAGCAGCCTCCCGCGGTTTCACCCTCATTAGTGTCGATCCCGCAGGAATATTGGGATAATTTATTTATTTTATTTATTTATCCATTTAATAACATAACATATAATAACTATCCTATGTCCTTCCCCGGGATGCAATCTATCTCTCTGCCAAATTTTATCGAAATCTGTTCAGTGGTTTAAGCGTGAAAAGGTAACATACAGACAGACAGACAGAGTTACTTTCAAATTTATTATATTAGTATGGATTGACATTGAATTTGCAAATTTTACATAGGTAGTGACATGAATATTTAATTTGTTAAGTATTAAATTATTTTATGATCGTGAATGTGAAGACTATGTGGGTTAATTTTCTTTTGAATTTATTTTTTCTCAGAGAGTTTTAGTCATGGTGTGGCAGTTTAAGTATTTTATGTGGCCTACCCAAATGTTCTTTCTTTAGTATTGTTCGTCGAATTGTTGAGCTGCTTAAGTTTTGATAGTTAGCTGCATAATTACTGAGAAATGCGTGCACTGACGAGGAAAGAACCACACAGATTGAGTGGACCTGTCCAAGGTCCACTCAATCTGTGTGTTTCTTTCCTCAAAAGACCATTTCAGATACCAACCTACATGGTATTTACATGATCTGACCAAGATTATGTCTGGACTTTAAAAGAGACTGTGACCTCTGAGTTTATTTCGGCCTTTCTTCTCACGAGTAGTCAGATAGGAAACGCCGACCTCATCTTGATTTCAAAAATATGATTGACGTGTAAAAGTGTTTGTACAAACCTACATATAGAAATAAAATAATTTATCATTTAAGAATATTAGTTTAATTACATAAATGGACCTTTATAAAACTACGACCTTAATTATTTTTTTAAGTTGTAAAAATATTTTAAGAGTGATCTACAAAATAATGAAAGTGGGTAATTTTTTTTGTCTTCAACAGTAACAGTTTCTTTTTTTGGAAATAAAAACTTATTCTGTGAGATATATAATACATTTTTTTATTATTCTGGATTAGATTCCTGCATCATTTGTTTTTGAAAGAAAGAATAACTTTTATTTGGACACAATTCGTGAAACACAAAATACGAATCATCATCATCATCATCATTTCAGCCGAAAGACGTCCACTGCTGGACATAGGCCTCCCCCAAGCACTTCCACTTCGACCGGTTCTGTGCTTCTCGCATCCAACGGGTTCCTGCGGCTAAATACGAATAACAAAATAAAATGTTAAAATAATGTTTTATCTACAGTAGTGTGTGCCTCACGGTTGCGCCAAAAAGGTTCATTTCAGCATTAGGACCTAAACACAAAAAACGCAAGTTTTAGAATCAATAAAAATATATGATCGAGTTCAGTAAACAAAATCAGAAAAATATATGATATTGTTCAGGATATATGTTAAGTAGATAGTGTGTTGAAAACATAATACAACTAATTTGATATGACAGAAAAAAAACATGAAGATACCTCTAAAAACTTTATTTTATCAATAAAAACTACTAATATAAGTACATACAATCATTCAGATTTTTTGTCAGATTATTCTACAAGCAACATACTAAAACAATGTTTGTGTTTTAATTTTTTAGTCCAAACAATAGATTTTTTGTAATTAAATAATTGCTTCATATTTTACAATAAATTACCAGCGTTGTGTCATCGCGCTTCTCTTTCTTATCTACGCAGTCCGACAGTGACCGCGCTATAGGTCTGCCAGACGGGTGCTGTCTGACGCTGGTTCTAATGAACTTTTAGGGACAAGTGACGGGAGTAGGTACAGTTTATTTCCGCTCTTTGTATCACCACAGACAAATTGAAACTAACAACAGCAATAGAACTGCGACCGTATTTCTCGCAGCGTAGTCGTATCGTGTCATGTAAATATCTTGCTCTGTTGGAACAAATGGCCATGTCAACCGCAATGCGTGCTGCGTCACGGTCTTCAGTCCATCATGTTCACTACAGGTTTTGATTTTCTACTCGAATTGCTCTGTAATCGATTACCTTTGGAAACTCGCATCGATGCAGCTAGAGATGTGATTGCGATCAGCTGATTGTTATTGTTTGTGCGGAAAGATATTCTGTGGAACAGAAAACAACAAAATGGTAACTTATGTAAATAGTTAAAAATCTTCTAAATCTAGTTGTAATAAACAGACAGCTGTTCATGAGAAGAACACTTCTTGTTGAAAAAAAAATATTTTGCAAAACGAGCTAATAAATAATTTGGATTGATATTCATTTCATAATGATTTTAATCCATAAAGGCGGTTCGGGGTTGCTTGGGTAACTTTGAAGACAGACAAACAAAAAAAAGACAAAGATATTGGTACCCAACACCCCAATTTTTTCATCATAGGTTTAAACCTCCTTGAATACGTAACAAGAATAAAATAACTGCTTACAAACTAATATTCAAATGGTACAATTAATAATTGAAAAAGGTCTGATATTTTAATATCAGACCTTTTTCAATGATTGATTCAAGCCATGTGGGCGAGGGGGGGGGGTTCCAGCAGCGTTATATCGTTGTTGCAATTTTCCTTACATGACAGGTGATTTTATTTTTGTAAACGAATAGACATAGTGACTTATAACATCGCCTTGGATACTTCTGTAAAGGTGTTATAATTGTGGTTTAAATAAATAAAGATCACTAAGGATTAAAAAAAAAATAACGTACCTTATTTTTTTTATGTAGATTTATAAGCTTAGGTTCTAATCCCATAATCTACATTTTAAAGCAAGATGCTACAACATGAACCCAATCATTTAATTATTACTTCACAACTTCCCGTTTCCCGACTAACAACAGGCAAAAAGCGGTAGGATCCACTGAGATAATTGGGATGATATTTCAGCTTGATTAATTGCATTTATAAATCAGAGAGGAATCGGGGTTTTTAAATAAAAAGGTGAAACAAAAAAGGCGCTATTTTCCTGTTGTATCGTTTAAAATAATTATTTTATTTGTAGTTTGTTTTTGGGTTGCTATCAGAAACTAAACGCTGATGGTAAGGTTCTAGCTCTTGTCTTTTTGTGTCCGAAACGTGACGGTCACAGCGAGTTCATATTTATTTCAGTTTCAGTTGCCTCTTGACAGGTATTATAGTATGATTAAGTTTTGATACTGTGGAGCACAGTGGTCTTTTCTTAAAAGGTTATATACACAGGTTGGTTATTTAAAATGGGCATTGAAAACCCTTAACCCTTGAACCTGGAGGGCTTAGCCTAGAGTAGTGTTGGCCCAGTGGAAACGGCTGCGACTTACTATTGGTCGTAGATTCGAACTCAGACAGGCACTTTACTTTGTGTAAATTATTTGATCACCACTGCTCTCAAAACGGTGAATTAAAACATCGCGAGGAAACCGGTATGTCATGTTTTTATCCCGATATTCCTACGGGATCGACATTTACGCGGGTGAAACGGTGGGGCGCAGCTAGTAATAAGTAAATAAATTAATGTTCTTTGTAATACGGAAGTTGCCTTTCTGAAATCAAACAAGGGAAATAATAATGTCATTTTCAATCTCGCCCATATTTTTTCGTCCATAATGTAAAATAAACCACCAAAATTGTTGCATTTTTATGCAACATTTCAATTTTTATATTCCCAAATTAGTTTACTCCGCACACCGTCAAATATTAATGTAATTTACAAATTAAATTTGGATGCCGCGATATTCAAGCAAAAGCGGAAATGTAAGCGAAACAATTCCAATTTGTCATGGTTCGATAGTGAATCAGCGGTGCGGTGGTTCCAATACGATGTGGAAATTAATTTAACATTCAAGTTTAATGTCTATAAATTACTATTTATTACTCGTAATTTTATGCTGGTTTTGTGGAATTGCACTATTTACGTAATTAGCTGCTGCCGCTAATTATTTTGCTATATCTCGTTGACCCACTGAAAGATCGAAAGCTTTGTAAAGTTATAGCATATAATTATGTATGCCTCCACACCTCTCATAGGGAACATTATGTACTCGTATATGTACCTAAGTACATATAAACTTAATAATACTATAAAGAGAAAATATTTGGTTTTTTGTTTGTTACATTGTCACGCTAAAAGGGCTGAACAAATTTGGATGAAATGGATTAGGACATGGGATAGTTTTTATCTGATATTCCCACGTAATAAAGACATGCGGGTGAAACCGCGGACCGTAGCTTTAGGTATTTTATAAGTGGCTGTCTTCTGCTGTGTATCCAAGTAGGTGTGCTTTATCTGTCAGTAGTTCTGTAGTTCAAAGTCAAAGTCAAAGTATTTTATTTGTTGAACATAGGTAATATTTATTTGTTTATTTGGGACAAACAAACAGTAACACATTATATCTGCGCAAATAATATAAATAAAGAAATTAAATAAATGTGAAACTCACACCGTTATCCACAGCATGGTACATGGTATAAAATGTTCTGCCACGAAACTGATTTACAGATTTATTTGCTAGTAATATTAGGTCAAAAGCTTTTTCTCTAGCACAAAAAGTAAAGTCCTTCAGCATTTATGCAGCAAGATTCAAAGAAAAAAGACAGTGTCTGTAACAATTATTTGATTGACACGTTATATTACTCTAGAATTAGGGGCTGGCTAAGTAATAATAGCCGCACCCGTCGATCGACTAGAATAAGCTACGCTTGCCGCGGTTGGTCCGTGGATGGGTGACCATCTTTACATACCAAGACGCGTCCGTGCCTCGAAGAGCACGTTAAGCCGTTGGTCCCGGCTGTCATGTCAGAAGCCCGAAAGTCTGACAACCAGTCTTACAAAGGGCTATCGTATTACCCGGTAACTGGATTGTGAAGGTCAGATAGGCAGTCGCTCCATGTAAAATACTGATATTCAGCTGCATCCGGTAAAACTAGAAGCTGACCCCAACATAGTTGGGCAAACTAGTCACGCTAGAATTAAAGATAAATCATCAAAAACATGCCATAAAAAGATTAGATACTATCCGCAAACATCTATGTATTTTGCTACCCCATGTCCCATTTTTAAGTCAAAAAAACGTTAGAAAACAATAACTTATGTAATATATCAAAAGTTTCTGTTCCTTTTTAGCGGACCTCCATACATTACACTGTAGGACATAAATAAATGAAACAACATTACCTACCTATTTCTGTTTTCAAAGTATTTACATAAAATACGGGTAGTCTAGTCTAACGCGGTCGTATATTAAAACAACATAAAACATTTCACCACTAATTCTATTGTTGTTTAACGAGGTATACCTGAAATAGGAAGGTTTTACCTGTTACTTGTGTGTTACATACTTGTAATTTATTGCTTTTTAACGGTATCCTTCTCTTGAGTAAATTGATATTTTAATTTGAAGGAAAGTTGTTTATTTATTTTACATCTCGTCATCATCTTATTGTTTTATATAGGAACACTATTATACAGTAATTTGCAAGCGCGACTGCTGAGTTTGCAGTCCTGGGTTCGATTCCCAGGTATGTCAAAGTGTTCTTGGGTTTTTCTTACTGGAACTTCTCAGTAGTAGCCCGAAGTCTGGATTTGTGCCGTTGTGGAGATATGTTTACATCCCATAGCCTGACACTACTCCATACAAGTTTAGACGTGCTTAAAAACTTGCCTACTAACATTACATCAATATTAAAATTAATTAATCAAAAATTACGCCAGGCACTGATTAATTTGACATTACTAAACCAAAATTTATCTTCTGTCCTTTTCTTATTGAAATAGAATAAAAAAGATGCACTGAACTTAAATTTAATTTAGTTTGTGAACAACAGAATCGGCACCAATATCTAAATACTAATAATAGGCTATTTGACAATGTAAAAAATAAGGTCATAATTATTGACACTCGTATAGATTAACGCTTTTAAAATCGATTTGCATTAATTTTACTACAAATCAATGTATTATTTATAAAAAAAAAACCCGAAAAAACTTCATCTTTTTAAATCTGGTGCCACGTAATCGAAAACGGTCTGGATTGGCTGAACTTAAGATGACGTCATGATTTAGTAAATTTCTGTCTATCGTTGACAGAACAGATGACTTTTGTCTAGTATCTCGACCGTTTCAACGTTTGTTTACGTGAATCGTGACGTCACGACGCCATATTGTTATAGATAGCGTTTTGGCGGCTTATTTAAACAGCACATTTTTATTTACTATTTTTTAAAAGAAATACATTATGCAATTTGAAGTAATAGGTTTTTGTGGGCTCGTTAGACACCATTAAATAATCTGAGATGTTTATCAGAAACCAGTCAAATAGCCTATTATTTAGAATTTATTGAGTTGTGATTTATTGAGTTCTGGGCTACAATAATATAATATTAACAAGCTTAGAGAACCCTGTTTCTTATTAGATTGAAAACCTTCAGAAACCTTCCTGAATCATCATCATCTGCTTAGCCTTTTCCAAACTATGATGGGCTCGGTTTCTCGGTATTTTACTCTGACCTCCACAACCCAGTTTCTGGGTAATTCCGATAGTCAGAAGCCCGAAAGTCTGACAACCAGTCTTACCAAGGGGTATCGTACTGCCAACGACGATGTGGTTATATTCTCTTTGCGAACTGCCCAGTAACTGGGTTGTGGTCAGATAGGCAATCGCTCCATGTAAAATACAGGTATTCAGCTGCATCCGGTTAGACTGGAAGTCGACCCAAACATAGTTGAGAAAAGGCTAGGCAGATGATGATCGTCTGACAAAAAGCGAAACTAAAACTACAACTCACTCTTACCTCTAAAGTAGAGCGCAAATAATATTAATAGTTCAAGTATCGGTTACAAGTTCACACCGCTAAGTTCGGCAATTAAAATTAATTACCAAGCGGGTTCATGTTTTTGCCTTTACACTGCAGGTTGAGAAGTTGTTCAGGAACTCTGATTGCTATGTGACTACAGACTGCAGACTGTAGAGTGTGGTGATTTACAGAATGTTCTGCATCCGCCATTATTTGTTTAGAACTCATTGGTGGGATGTTTGTCTGAAAAACTAATACGTATCAGGGTTTGTTCGTTAACTTCTGCATCTGTTTTTGGGAGGAGGTGGTTTTGCTGTGCGAATTTATGTTATTTAGGTTCTTAATAGCGATAGAAATTCTAGAATAGAGACTAGTCGTTTAGGGGCTGATTTTTCAGTAGTCAGATAACTTTTACCTGAAAAATAAAAATGGCGGTTTGACATATTTTCTATACAAAAACTGTCAAATCAACATTTTTCTTCTTCAGATAAAAGTTAACTGACGATTGCAAAATCGGCTTGTATGTGTGTTTGTTACGCTTCCACTCCAAAACGGCTGAACAGATTTGGATAAAATTTGGCACCTAGTAGACCATGATCTGGATAATTTTTATCCTGATATTCCCACGGGATCGAGACTTATGCGAGTAAAACCGCGGGGTGCAGCTAGTATATAATATAAATTACACATATAAGTTTACCTATACACCAATGTGTTATGAAAGGTACGCAAAAACAAACGTAATATCGGCACACGTAAGGTAGGATTCCCCTGGGCTAGATGTCGTGACGATCTTCACAGGGTCGCTGGTAGCAGCTGGTTTACAGTTGCCGAGAATCGCGCTGAGTAGAGTCCAGCTCCAATTGGAGAGTCCAGCAGTGGACTGGTGTAGGCTAATGATACATGTTTTGAATTTTTTTTTTATTGCTGAATGAGTCTGCTCTTGACCTCGGTCACGCCTGATGGAAAGCGATGGATGAGGTAGACCTCATCTCTCGTTCCATCACAGATGATGGAACGAGAGTGTCCAGAAGATGCCTGTTCACTCTTACTTTGAAGGCAGACGGGTTATGTGTGGAAGGGAAAACTGTTTATAAATTTACTTTTTGACCAACCTGTACAGTCACGAGCATAAGTATGTATACACTTGGCTTTATTCAAAGGCGATTTTCTCCTTTATTTTTTAATGAAATTTTATGTTATTACGAACATAGTATTTCCGAATCTATAGGTTTATGTAAAGTGTCGTATTTCAACTTTGCATTCGTTATTTCGTGAAAAAATAGCAATTCAAAGTTACCAACTGTTGACATATTAGTGCTCGTGACTGTACAGGTTGATCAAAAATTCGTGGAACAAACGAAATAGGGAGATAAAGGAGGTAATTTCCAACAAAAAATCTATCTACGGCATGGCCCTAATTCAATTGCCCTAAAAGTTATGAGTGTACTTAAGCTATTATGTTTTTATTAGGAACTAATATCATTTTATTTCAGGACGTACCTCTTCAGATATTCTAAGTATTTAGTGGACTAAATAAATTACAACACAAAAAAATAAGGATCCCATCCTCCAACTCAGACTATCACACTTCCCTAAGCTGCAAAAAAATAAATTACCTACTTACATAAAATAGACCTATGTTCTGACCTAGCCTATTAGCCATCAGTAGGGAAGTTATGTCCAGTGCCTTATCCCGGGTCCTCCGCCGTGTGTCGTAACCCTTACATTAGAGCTAAAACTTATCTTTTTGCTGTGAGGTCGTGACGTCGATGTAATCGAAACGGGTACCGGGAGCAGCGAATGGCTGTCAGGGGACGCGGGCGTGGGATCAGAGAGACTAGATGTGGCTTAGGGTGAGGAGATGAGATGTACGTATTGTACTGGTTATGAAAATAGAAATAATTTCGTTTGAAGTCAATACAACAAGAAACTTTCCTCTTGATAAAACACGAAATCGTTTCATTTAGATCAAGAGTGCCGGTAGTTTAACCATACCTAAACTTTAAGTCTGAAGCTAGCTTGCCAAAGCGTATTTGATTCGAGTTCATTACCTATTTCAATGGTACTTGTTTTGAATTTGGAATTTTAATCAAAATCCCCAGTTTATTGTTTAATACTAAAAGTTTCTGCAACTATCGTAATAATGTCCAATAAACTGCTTACTTGACATCAATATCAATTCTTAGATAACAACGTAAAACTTGGACAGTGGCGGTTGATCGATTTTTACCCTTATGTTCTTAGAATTAAGGTTGAAAAGTGGTCCACCGCCAGTGTCCACTATGGTACGTAAGTATTGACAAAATCTTTTTACGATTACCTTCTTCTCTGTTAAATTGTGACAATGCAGACAGTGCGTTAGTGGAATGAACGTAGCGTACGTTCTCAGCAGCCTATTCCAGCAACTCAACATCCCAAATCGAACAAGGATACAGAGAGGCATCGGGCTCGAGCAAATAAATTCAACAAATCCCGAGCACGGCCACCGTTGATCTACACCAGCCTAACTGCACAAAATACGTCGTTGAGGATTACTTGTCACTGTTATGGGCTCCCGTGCGATTAACGCGTTGCAAACGCTAGCGTTAACTTACGTTATTTAGAGCCGGTAATTTTGGGCAGAACAGGACATTTGTTGAACACCGACTAATGGAATGGAAACTAAATGTGCAGCATTTCTAATGGGGTTAGTGCTGTCATCAACCGGCTGGAAATTTCTTTGCCAGAGGGCCTAAACGAGTGGCAAACGCTTTCAAAGGGTTTCGTATTTCTGCGAGTTTCAATAGTAGTCACATAAGGTTTTCGGTAACCACTGCAGACCCACCGTACCCCTGGCCGTACCCCTGGTGGTACGGTGGGTTGACTCGTATATGATCAGCACTGGGACCACGTGGTGGATTGCAGCCTCGGCCCTCTGATAGAGAGAACTGTGTCCCAGCAGTGGGAACATTATAGGATGATTATGCTATGCTATATCCGTAGCTAAATAATAACAGCCGCACAGGTCGATCGATCAGGTTGAGCTACGCTTGCCGCGGTTGGTCTGTGGATGGGTGACCATCTTTACATACCGAGACCCCTCCGTGCCTCGGAAAGCCCGTACTTAAGCCGTTGGTCCCGGCTGTCATTCATGGATCTTTGACAGTCGTTACGGGTAGTCAGAAGCCCGAAAATCTGACAACCAGTCTTACCAAGGGGTATCGTGTTACCCAGTAACTGGGTTGTGGAGGTCAGATAGGCAGTCGCTCCATGTAAAATACTGGTATTCAGCTGCATCCGGTTAGACTGGAAGCCGACCCCAACATAGTTGGGAAAAGGCTAGGCAGATGGTGATATGCTATGCTTATGCAGTATAATATCAAGACTGATCAAATACCTATACTGACTACCAATCAGCGCTATGCTGTGGGTTCATATAGCACAGCGTCATGCTGAGTGGAAGTCTTCATAATAAAAGTTTGTCAATGTTGATACCAAAGACACTACATTGCGTCTTCACTGCCGTCCGTTTACAGATATTTTACTTATACTTTTGCATCACTGTGAAAATCACAGTAATTTTAACACGCTATTATTAGGTCGACCTGTATGTAACTAACTATGTAATGGAATCTAAGGTAACTAATTTAACCATCTTCCAAGGGTCGTAGCGTAATGAAAATTGGCAGCTGTATGTGGTTTTGATGACAATACAATAATATGGTACTGTCGAACTGATCTGATGATGGAGCCGGAATATGTGAACTGGAACTTCATGATGGAAAATCGTATCATAGCTGTTTTGGATTTCTTAGGAAAGTCTTGTAATGAACTTTGACCAGGATTAGTTTTTTGTTTTTACGTGCATTTATAAAAGCGTGTTTTTCTAGTGTTTTTTAAACTATTAATTTATTTATACTCCTTGTTAAAAGGTTGCTGTTGGATTGCTGCCACTGACAAGTCTGTCAAAATCACAATTCTATTCTATTTTTAATAAATGGCAAGCAAAGCCGATGTCGACTATTCTACCAACGTCAAAAGTGAGCTGAAAAATCAAGTGTGCATAAGAAAGAAAAAATAGGGAAAAAGGTTTTAAACAAATAAAATTATTTGAATAAAAAAAAAAACCAACCCAACCCGGGTAGGGTTGGGTTGGTTTTTTTCAACCAACTGGTTCAACTGGTTGACGAAATCACAATGATCTTTATTCTCATTTTAATAGGGTTGCTGTTGGGTTGGTGCTGTCAGAGGTAAAATAACTGTGAAAGGACTGTATGAGTTGCAACACTGGCAAATAACAACTGAAACAAAATTCCGATTGCTGAATGTCAAAATAGACGTATTCCACTCAGAGCACTGATTTTAAAAGCACTTGACCGAACCGCACCTGAGCATTTCCACTAACCACATTGAAACAAAATTTTCAAACGTGCGGTTCGGTGGAACAGTTTGTGTTTTTTGTAAAAAAACAATAATAACGAGCACAACAACAATTATTAAGCCGTACGTCGCATCTGCGGAAGAACAGGTCCTTGCTCAGCAAAATGCTGTGATTTCGGATGAAAGTATCGACAACAGCGCTGTTTTTCAGCACCTACCTCTCGAATGACGTAATGACGTCCCCCTGTGTGAAATCGGGCAAGTATAATGTTCAACAGAAGTGTGATTCTAGCTGAACATAGAATGTACTAATAAATCAAAATTAAAAATATATATCAATATATATAAGTAACTTTTTTTTTATATGTTCATAAACTAAGACCATTATGACATCAAAATAAAAATACATAGGAAAATTGGGAGGAGCGGCGCGTATGATAAAATGTTGAGAACCACTGATCTAGACTAATATTCAGCTCATAATATACCCTTTCAGTAGAGCCTCCGAAAGAGTGGGTCTTAAAATGAACATGGACAAAACGAAGGTCATGTCAAATGCCCATGTAACACCCACTCTCATAAAGATCGGAGACGCTTCACTCGAAGTCGTGGACGCGTATGTTTACCTAGGACAAACTGTCCAGTTAGGTAGGTCTAACTTCGAGAAAGAGGTCAATCGTCGATTCCGACTCGGCTGGGCAGCGTACGGGAAGCTACGCAATATCTTCTCGTCTCACATACCGCAGTGTCTCAAGACGAAAGTCTTTCACCAGTGCGTGTTGCCAGTGCTGACTTATGGCACTGAAACGTGGTCGCTCACAATGGGCCTTATAAGAAGGCTAAAAGTCACCCAAAGGGCAATGGAGAGGGCTATGCTTGGAGTTTCCCTGCGTGATCGAATCAAGAATGAGGAGATCCGCAGGAGAACCAAGGTAACCGACATAGCCCGAAGAATTGCCAAACTTAAGTGGCAGTGGGCAGGGCACATTGCTCGCAGAACAGATGGCCGATGGGGCCGAAAGGTTCTGGAGTGGCAACCGCGTACCGGAAGACGTAGCGTTGGAAGGCCTCCCAGAAGGTGGTCCGACAACCTTGTGAAGGCCGCAGGAACCCGTTTGATGCGAGAAGCGCAGAACCGGTCGAAGTGGTAGTGCTTGGGGGTGGCCTATGTCCAGCAGTGGACGTCTTTCGGCTGAAATGATGATAATGGATACACCCTTTTAAATACGATGCCAGGAAAACAGATCCACAGATAATAATGATACAAGTCGAAAAACAAAGAGGTGACTAAAGAAACACAAAGACAAATAAAAAATGACAACTGTTGAAAAACCAATTATTATTTGTGCTTTTTTCAGTACTTTCAGGTATATCAATTTGGTTGTAATAGAAAACGATGTCTTTTGTATCAAATGCGTATCATTTTTAAGGCTTTTTGATCTCAAGACGTCGAATTTTAATGAGGGCGAAGAATTCTAATTATTTTTTAACGATAAAAGAAAATATTACTTAGTTTTTTTGTTTGTTATTTGTCTCCATGTCAAACAGATGAACAACAGCTAAGATTATGTTACGTTTGTTTTCATTTCCCAAATTGATGTTTTAATATCTTCTTTTATTAAAAAGCTAAAAGTCACCCAAAGGGCAATGGAGAGAGCTATGCTTGGTGTTTCCCTACGTGATCGAATCAGAAATGATGACGTAGCGGTATCTGCAACGCCACATGAGAACAACGCGTCATACTGACGTCACGCAAAATCCTGCATCTCGCAAGCAGAGTTCACCGTGCAACTAGCATAGATACAACGGCCCGACATGAATCATCGGGCAGTTGCCCGCCAGACACAACACCCGTCTGGTCGGAGGATCCTTCCTTTTCTATAGAGTATGAATGAACTTTACACCCTGTTCCTCATACCTCTCTAAAGATATTCGCGGTAGAACCAAGGTAACTTACGTAGCCCGAAGAATACCCAAATTTAAGTGGCAGTGGGAAGATCACATTGCTCGCAGACCAGATGGCTCTGGAGTGGTTGGAGTGGAAAGGTTCTGGAGTGGCGACCGCGTACCGGAAGACTGAACTGACGGAAGAGGTGAACCGATGACTTTGTGAAGGCTGCAGGAATCCGCTGGATGCGGGAGCACAGAACCGGTCGAAGTGGCGGTGCTTGGGAAAGGCCTATATCCAGCAGAGGACGTCTTTCTGCTGAAATGAATTAATGAATCAAAATTATGAATCTTCTTTTATCTTCATGGGGTTAGATTTCTAGATCATACTTCTGATCTATAAATCTAACCCCTATATCTCTAAATACGTTAAAAGTAAAACTCAAACTACGGTTAAAGACCATGCACTAGGTTGTGGGTTCAAATCCGGCAACGTACTAATATAACTCTCAATATGACTACTTTCTGATTTTTTCTTGGTCATAACTAATACCATTGAAGGAAATCATCGCGCTGGAATGCCAACCCATCTTGAGTAAGCATGGTGATCAATGCTCTTGCCTTCTCTGTATTTAAGTTGAAGCATTTGCCCAACAGTGGGACAATAATAGGCTGGTATTATTATTATTTATATAAGCCCTGCTCGCTGATTATGTTATTATTAGCACGTGACATCTGAAGTGTTATTGTACAGACACCTGCACATTAAGCTACTACAATCTGTCAAATGTCTTTGATAGATTTCCAACTTTATCGCTAAAGGTTTATAGTTGATTACCATTTTATATATATAGATTGGGAAAATATAACAGTTTCGGGTAGCTTGATGTGCTGGCGTCTGTACCTACCAGCCAGCAAAATATAACCTTTATAGTACTGGAGATTTTTATATGAATACATTTCATAAAAGTTCATTAATACCTGAGATTTTTATATGAATACAGGTCATAAAAGTGCATTAAGAAACCATTTTTCTAAATTCAACGAGCATACCCCGAGGCTTGAAATTTCGTACGCAATCCAAAACGCGAGCGACAGCTGCTATCCAAAGAAATACAACCAATTAATCGGAGACAGTAATTAAAATGTCTGCTCAAAGAGACTATAGACTATGTTGATATTGATTTATTTATTATTCACAAAATCCAAAATTAAATGGTAATCCAAGTAATAGTCCCTCGCAGTTTAATTACAGCTTAAAGTAGGGAGACGTGTAATACTTTATAGACAGGGTACCACATTAACAACCTCATAAGAGGTCATTGTACTCATCATTATGAACAACTTTTACTATATGGGACCAAACATGAAATCACGAAAAAAAAATTTGCTGTTCCCTACATTTTGACGAGTTATACGAACATATGGCCGAAAGGTTCTGGAGTGGCGACCACGTACCGGAAGACGTAGCGTTGGAAGGCCTCCCACAAGGTGGACCGATGCGAGAAGCACAGAACCGGTCGAAGTGGAAGTGCTTGGGGGAGGCCTATGTCCAGCAGTGGACGTCTTTTGGCTGAAATGATGATGATACGAACATAAATACGTAATACGCGATTAGGGTGCAGGATATAATATCTAGACAAACGATGGATGGAATTTGAGAAAGATAATTATTATGGGCAGAAAGTTGTAAATTCTCAGATGACTACTAATGGAGATATGGTATGGATGCATAAGCCATACTGCAAGCCCAAATAATTTGGCATAAGATCGGGAGAATTATAATGATGATTATTAAGAGTCTACTCATAAAAAAAAAGTGGCACTCCAGGATTGCCGGCAGAACTGAAAACAAAACACAAACAGAATAGTTTGTCATCACTCATTGACATATCGGATGTACACTAAAACCGAGGACAGCCGAACACATCCGAAGCGGTGTCGGTTACGGTACAGGCAGTGGCGCGAGTTCAATAGTTTTTTCCCATCTCAAAAATGCCCAACACGTCTAAAGAAGTTTTCACTTCAAAAATGACTCATAAAAGTGAATTGTCACATGAGAATAATTATTTATCATACAAGCTAAGTTTCAGTAAATACAGTATCCCAACCTCACCTCAAAAACCCGTAACAAAGACAAATCAGACAATTAAACAGTTAATTAAAACACTGTTAGACTGTTTGGTGTGATGAGAATTACGAGGCTTGAAATGCTATTACTGTGTTACATTTAAACAAAGTTTGGAGCCGCCATAAAGCATGAACTAATTTGTCAAAGTTCTCAGTGGCAGTGCCGAGAGCAGATCATTATGTTTGTTATGGCAGCCGCGTTTGATGCTTGTCATATTAAGTGACGTCACGTTACAGTTATGAAGTAAACTATAAAAACTCAAAGCAAATTTCTGAGCCACAACATACAAGCGACATGCTTAGTTTGTGGCTCACCGAGCATGACATACATAATTATGTTGTATTATTATCCCCTTAGTAATAAACATTGTATAGAGTCTGTATAAAGTAGTTAAGTAAGTTGTAAGTTACACAACGCTTTGTCTTTGTACTTTCGAAAGTCAAATTACTGACGACTGGAACGAGAAATCAGTGTGTAACTATTCATCTGATATAATAGTAAGGGGGTTCCTTTTTAATGAATAAACGTTATTATTATTTAAGTATCCCATAACTTCAATGGTTCCGATGGTTGACAAAATAAAAGTATGACTACGAACAACTCCCTTAGTTTTTGACGTGACAACGTCTTAAATTAGGTTGCGGCTGGGAGTCACTTATGAAAAAGTGTAACGCTCGGTAACGTTACGATGAGTCACCGAACGAGAGAGAGGCCCGCCGAATGCCTTGCGTCTCTCTCCCACTCAACTATTCTACCGAGAAAAAGACGTTGTCACGTAAAATCTTCGCCCGTAAAACCGACTTTACAGGCAACCATTTTTTTGGACAATGTGATAACGAAGCTTCGCTTAAAGTGTTACCCCAATGGTCATCGTTTTCAAGTAAACCTCGGTCACGGCAAGCTGCTTGATACGTCTTTTTGACAATACCGTTTACAGTTTTAAGGTATGCAAATGAGGTCGGACCGCGTACGTGGTGCAGTAGAATCCTAAGATAAAAAACACTCTGATTGGGATGGATGTATCCCGTAGACTCTACCTAAAGCGGCATCTATTTTTATCTCCGGATGTCCAACTACATCTTCACCACGCCTCCTTCTAGTGAATTTATTATTTGCCCATGTATAGTATTGCGGGACTTCATGATACAGAAGAGTTTTCGCGAATTCATCTTCATTATAGAGAGCAAAACAAGACGCCCACTTCGCAACGTGCCGTGCAGCAGAAATCGTAATATTTTAATTTCGCCATAACTTCAAAACCAAACGTCCAATTTTAATCATTCAAAGACCAAATATTATCTACATAAACTGTACTTAGTGATGAAATAATTTATTATGATAAGGATTAATAGCATGAGAAAAATAAACGCGTTTAAATGTAGTCCAAAAAAAATTCAATATTTAAAAAAAAAAAATTATTGTTGTGCCTCACTCGACATAGATAGGTATAGTATATCGGGGATTTTTTTGTAGATATTTATAAGATCTACAATTAATTAAATCATTTTATGGTTCTATCTTTTATAGTTTAGGCAGCGTACGCAAAATAAGTAACTTTTCTGATTGATTTTTTACACCTTGTGTCCGAAAAACCCAAATATCTTACGGAACCCTATTTTTTTCCAAAATAAAATATAGCCTATGTTACTCGTGGATAATGTAGCTTTCGAATAGTGAAAGAACTTTTAAAATCGGTCCAGTCGTTTTTGAGCCTATTCATTACAAACAAACAAACAAAGTTTTCCTCTTTATAAGATTATTAGTGTAGATTGAGTAGTTCCGATGGCCATCTATGATCATCATCATCAGCTCCACTTTACCAAATGATGATTTCCGAGATCAAATGCTCAAGTTACTTAAAAAAATGCCCAAGTCGCTATAGGTTTGCCTAAACATTTTGAAGGTTTCCCTCGATTTCCATGGGATCCTCTCAACAGATTCCAACTTGATGACAATGGGATCAGCTCAAGAGAGCACCCTCTCAAACAAAAAATGAATAAATAAATACGTCCACAATGGACGGAGAAATAGGTAAACATACATAAATATACATACATAAAGTCGAACATATAACCTCCTCCTTTTTGGAAGTCGGTTAATAAAATAGAAAATGGTCTACAAATCTACAATCTACCAGGCATACAACGTTGTCACATTCACAAACAAAATATAAAAGAATCTATAAAAAAGATAAATAAAATATAAAAACCTATTAAAATCAAATTATCACTAATAAACATATTTGTGGTATGTAGAAAAGGGGAGAGCTAAAATAAAGTTAAACATTGTAATTTTATAAAGTCTTCGTATCTAATTAATTCGAAAATAATAATCTAGGTTAGGGTTTAGCACAGGTACCTACAATATGGAAAATTTTAAAATGAAGGAAAATGAAGAGATTCTTCGCAGTTTTAATTAGTTTTGGATTAGAGCCACGCTCGGAAGGGATTTGCTTTCCCAGTAGTCACTTATTTAAAAATCCATTTTTCTTAATACCCAAGTATAATTTTTTTTTTAATCCATTCGTATGGTCAACCTTCTAAGTGTTGAGGGGTTTCAATACCAATAGTATTAGTTGCATTGTCTTTATTTATTTATGCAACAGTAGCTTGCTGCATTTACATTAAGAGCCTATACTACCTCAGCTAAAATTCACTCTTTATCTCGCACGATACTGCTCGCGGACTGTGTGAAAGCGAGACAGAGTGCGGTGCTGGGCGGGAAGCAGCGCCAATAGTTTAGGTATTTGCTTTTTACGGTGAAAATAAAGGTAATTCAAAAAAACTAACTAACATAAGACCTGCTTTATAGTTAGTTCAGTTAGTATGCAAAGTTTCATGATCTAATTTGAAGTATTTTTTGAATACCAGCGGTTTATTGTTCGGTTTGGAGGTAACTTTGGAATTTTTTTCTATCGAGAAAATTTTATGGAATCGTGTTTTCGTCTAACATAAGACCTTACATTAATCCTCAACTTTAGCATATATTTATTTCAAAATTAATGCTACAGTATTTTCGACATAACGGAGGATCATGCTAAGCCATTTGAGGTAATATAGGCTCTTAAACACCTAAGCTTAAAGCCTATCATTAAATTCTGACATGAAATGTAATTGACTATGAACTGTAATGAAATTTAATTTATATGCATGCGTTAATACAATTAGGTACTGAAATACTTATAATGTTATAATATTGTAATACATTGATTATCATTGTAATTTAATAGTAGATTACTCATCTAATTGTTTTTTATTCGCATCAATCATTTGTATGTCAATATTGGCAAAGCATAGCGCACTACCAATTTTTAAGATCTATGTATGAAATTACCTATGTTTTACAAATAAATTATTCTATTCTATTCTATAACATATGACTAAAAAACTTCATGCAGACATTAAACATAGAATTACTGCTATACACAAATATGTGTGTGTGTAGGGGTGTGTGTGTGTGTTTATGTGCTTTATAATAAGGCATCAATGGCAATTGGCATTTTGTATCCAACATCATCATCTGCCTAGCCTTTTCCCAACATATTGGGGTCGGCTTCCAATCCAACCGGATGCAGCTGAATACCGGCATTTTACATGGAGCGACTGCCTATCTGACCTCCACAACCCAGTTACTGGGTAATACGATACCCCTTGGTCCTTGGTTGTCAGACTTTCGGGCTTCTGACTACCCGTAATGACTGTCAAAGATCCAACATAAAACACATAATTTTATTAAAGTAAAATACCATCGACTCCGAGTCGAAACTATTGATATTGAATCAAAATAATCTTCCCCAATACGGGTCGGTACCAAACCTCGTTTCATTACAGCGAACCTTCCCACCCGCGTCCACGATAGTGCGAAGTAGCAAATAGCACAAACTTATGCAATTGGAACTCCAATATTATAATTTGGGTTGCAACAGCGTTGTTTTTGCCACAGCGGTCCATTAAACGGGTGTATCTCGGTCGAACACTCACGGGTTGGGCGTTTATTAACGTGAAACTTGCTTTTGGCATTGATTAAGAAGGTGCTATGGGAGTTCGGCCCTTCCTGCTTGTAAATAGACCGGCAATTGACTTTGGACTGACTTTTACTAAGTGAAGTTCAAACCTTAGGCCCTTTGTACAAACTGTAAAATTTTCCCAATCAACCTTGAACCGCTGCTGTAGTAAAATCTATGAAAGAAATATGACGGATTGTAGTAGCTTTATATGCTGGCGTACATACGATTTTCTTGCCGTGAAAAACTACAGTTTATTCGCTGTGTAGAAGCATGGTTGTCAGTATTGTAAGGATCACTATGGAAGTTTTTTGACGACACGGCGGCACTACGGTAGGGCGCGGTCGCCATATATCATAGAACCGTGTCATATACAAGGTCACACGATTTTTTTACGGCACGTTTAACCATAAAGACATGTCGACGTGCCGCGTACAAAGGGCCTTATGGCTCTTTGGTAAGCCTTCAAGGCGATGCTGAATGAATATAATTGTCCATCTTCCTTCTTCTACCTTTTAAACCATCCAATCTGTTGTCTTTAATAGATCGCTTTTATCTATAAGACCGGGACCCTATTACTAAGACTTCGCTGTCTGTCCGTCTGTCTGTCACCAGACTGTATCTCAACAACCGCGATAGTTAGACAGTTGAAATGTTCACAGATGATGTATTTCTGTTGCCGCTATAACAACAAATACTAAAAACAGAATAAAATGAATATTTAAGGGAAGCTCCCATACAACAAACGTGTTTTTTTCGGCGTTTTTACCTTGTGGTACGGAACCCTTTGTGTGCGAGTCCGACTCGCACTTGGCCAGTTTTTTGGTGTTTAGGTCCTGTAAGCCCCTTACGATACTTTAAAAAATTGCATTGTGTAGGTACAATATCATTTACATCGTATCCACAAAACTGATCCTCAATTTAAATCATTCCCTTGCAAAACTAAAACAAATCTTATTCATAAACTACAAGTCTTCGGTAAAATTGCAATTGTATAAAATGCAAAATTTTCTCATATAGCGACGTGCTACGGAATATCTTGGTCGGTCACAGTTGAAATAAAGCCCTGTGAAATAGATTGAAGTAGATTGGCATTGGAAAACTGCAGCATTGGTAGGGAACTGTATTGGACTTTGGATTAAACATAAAACTTTTATGGGATACAAAATAAATGCTTAGGATATCTGTGGCAAAAGGTGAATTTATGACAGAAGTAAGTCGGAGCAAAAAAAATGCATGTAGGCGTTTTGCAATGTTTTAATTTTATGGTATACCCGATTTTAACCGCGTAAATGTCGATCCTGTGGGAATTTCGGGATAAAAAGTAGCCTATGTGTTAATCCAGGGTGTCAGCTATCTCCATACCAATTGGTCCAGCCGTTTAAGCGTGAAGAAGTAACAAACATATAAACACACCCCCGCACCCCCACTCACACGCACACACACTCACAAACTTTCGCCTTTATAATATTAGTGTGATTAAATACCTACAATATGATAAGATTATATTTCAATGATGATGAATTGACTATAAGAAGTCAATTCATCATCATTTTGAATTTTCGAAGGGAAGCCGGTGGAAATTGAGTTGTATGGTACCTTCGCCACTGTAGGATATATTAGTGGTAGAATCTGGGTTTGATAAATGTATAAAACTATCCATTACAAATACTAAAACTACCTGCGTCCCGTGGTTTCACCCGCATAAGTCTCGATCCCGAGGACCATTAGGAAAAAAAGTATCCTATGTGTTAATCCAGGTCATGGTCTACCCATGTGCCAAATTTCATCAAAATCTACTTAGCTATTTTAGCGTGAAAGCGTAACAAACAAACAAACAAAAAATAGACTATGCTTGTTTTTCTCTTTTTAATTTGTGTTTTTGCGGTCGAGTTTTTTTTTAATAATGTGCTTTATTTTAATATTTTCAGTTTTATTAATTAACGAAATATTTGGAATTGACTCAATACTAGCTTTTATTTGATGCCATCATCATCTGCCTAGCTTTTTCCCCACTATATCGGGGTCGGCTTCCAGTCTAACCGGATGCAGCTGAAAACCAGTATTTTACATGGCGCGACTGCCTATCTGACCTCCACAGTCCAGTTACTGGGTAATACGATACCCCTTGGTAAGACTGGTTGTCGGACTTTCGGGTATTTTAGCTAAATATTAAAATAAATAATATTATAATAATAATATTATAGCTAAAATTATCATTTGACAAGTTTGGGAAGGGATTTCCCATTGGCAAATTTTACGAACTTTCATACAAACAAACCCTTTATGAATGAATTTTCAAAAATCCTTTATTTCAGAATTTTAAGTTTAGATTCAGTAGTTTAGGCTATGGAATGTCTGTCTGTGAATTCAAGATTTTTATTAAGTACCTAGCTTTGAAGAAGTTTTCCTTTCATCTGTACAACATTTGACAAACGCCTTGTACAGCAAGGTACCTAAGAAATATACGTTTACTTCACACGCCCTGCCAACGTTACCTGGTATCGTGGGTCTCCCACAATACCACAGTTCGATCTTCAAGTATTACCAGAAACAGAGCCCCCATCTTACCATAAACACACAAATAGAAGCTGTAACGGGCTGCGAGTCAGATTTATATCGGCGTTACATAGAGCCTTAAGGAAAATTGGCCAGAAAAAGGTCGCGAGAAATATTTCAATATGCCATTCACATTTTTTACGATCGTCATGTGTGCCTCCTTACGATTGTGCAGGGCCGCAATATCGGTCTATACTTTCGTTTCTATTCCATTTTTGTTAGTTTATGGAGCGTTTGAACTGTTAAACAAATTATGAGGGTTTGAGTTAGCGTTTTCTGTGATTTGTATGTACTTTAATATGATTGGATTCGTTTATTTTCAGGAAGTACCTAAATAACCTCATTGTTATTTCTAATTAATAACAGCCGCACAGGTCGATCGATCAGGATCGCACAGGTCGATCGATCGACGTTAAGCTACGCTTACCATGACGCCTCCGTGCCTAGGAAAGCACGTTAAGCCGTTGGTCCCGGCTGTCATTCTTCATCTTTGACAGTCGTTACGGGTAGTCAGAAGCCCGAAAGTCTGACAACCAGTCTTACCAAGGGGTATCGTATTACCCAGTAACTGGGTTGTGGAGGTCAGATAGGCAGTCGCTCCATGTGAAATACTGGTATTTAGCTGCATCCGGTTAGACTGGAAGCATGTCGGTTAGCAAATTAGATTTCGTGGGTGTTAATTTTTTTTCCTAATTCTTCTTCTAAAATAAAAGTAGGTTAAGTTACTCCTTATAACATCAGCTATCTGCCAGTGATAGTTCTGTCAAAATCAGCCCGGCCGTTTTGGAGATTAGCCGGAACAACCAGACAGACAGACTGACCAACAGACAGACAATTTTTTTTTTGGTAAAACTACTGTATGTATATACTTTCATATGCATTTAGTAAAAAACTGACATTACATTACTGACATTATTTTGACATTACAAACAGACACTTAAAATGTATTTATTTGTAAGTATACCTATTATAAAATTAGAAAAATATTTGATCACTTATAACGCAGTAATTGAACTCTTTTTTCCCAGCGTGATTGAAATTAAGAAAGAAAAATCAATCAAAACCAACCCCACTTTGCTCTTAGTTAAAATAAAAAAAAACCCATTTCTCGACTCATCATCCGTCATTAATAAATGTTTCGATTCGTAAGGGGGACGCCTTAACGACGCCCCTCATTAATTTCAACAGGTTTGCTTTTCTTTGTGCTGTATAAATATAAAAAAAATATGAAATATTGCATCTGCATTTTACAGCTTCGAAACATTAAAGTCTTCGATTCCGACTTTCTTATTGTAAATTTTTGTGAATTGCCAAAAGAAGGTTGGCATGCGTACCTACCAGTGGCGGAGGTTCCATACAACTCGACTCCTACCGGCTTCCCTTTAAAAAATGGCACAGTCTATAGACAAATAATACAATCATTATTAAAGATATCCTCTCCAGCTTACCTCTTACGAAAATTGACCCTTCGCTACTTGCTTTTTCCGACGAAATTAAAAGGTCAAATAAAATCATTGAATCAATGCTGCCAGTCTTCTGAGCATGTCTCTGGATGGGTACTTCAACGCCTAAGAATCCGTTTGTTTTTGTATTTATTTTGATACTTATTAATTCAGTACATACCTAGTGTAAATAGTTAGTGGTGTAATAAATTTTTGGAGGATTTTTTTTTTGTGACTTAATTATTTTTGTAATTGTAATTTTAATAGGTACTATCGCGGACACTCGCCTGACCACCACTAAACTCATTTTTGCTTGCACTCAAAAAATAGAAGCGCTCTGTAGCCCCGCGTCAAGGTCAAATAGTGCATCCGTAAAATTCACAAAAGGAGTACGTGAGCACTAAGCTGCGCAGTACAGGTTGTAACTAATTGCGTTATCGCTTTCCAAATAGGCTAAAACTTTAAGGAGGTGTCACGCCTCCTTAAATTTTGGTTTTGGCGCCGCCGCAGGATGTAGGCGAAAACTATTTTAAGTGATCAGGCGAAAATGGCTGCGATGGTACCTCTTGGAAAAAGTGGGTGGTAGGTCCATTGAGAATCAATTTCCTACACAAGGAATATCTTCTGTAGCGTAGGTGTGTTTACAAACACAAATCAAACATGCGCTAAGCCTACATAGTGTCCCAGTAGAGCGGTGGTTGCCCACACAGCGTCCGCAGTATACCGGCGAATGACGTCACTGAAAAGTTTTTATGAAAGTAAGTGGGTGTAGCGGTATCTACAACGCCACTTGGGAACAACGCGTCATACTGACGTCACGCAATCCTGCATCGCGCAAGCAGAGTTTACCGCGCAATTAGCATACATACAACGGCCCGACATGAATCATCGGGCAGTTGCCCGCCAGACACAACACCCGTCTGGTCGGAGGATCCTCCCTTTTCTATAGAGTATGAGTGAACTTTACACCCTGTTCCTCATACCTCTATAGTGGGTATTTTTTCCTAGATTTTTCCGGTTTTTGACACCGTAAATTCACACTCCACTGCCATCGTTTTCATGAGAGCCGTTATGTGGCGGCTGTCGCTTTTCTGGGAAACCTTAGCTTAACCATTCAAACATTTGTACAGGAGCCAGCACATCAAGCTACCCGAAACTGTCAAATTTTCCCAATCAACTTTGACCTTATTAAAGAAATTTGACAGATTGTAGTAGCTTGATGTGCTGGCGTCTGTACCACGTGGGCATTCGATTGAACTTTTGCTTATTGTGTAGGTCTAGAGAACATTTTTGGGTCTTGGGTTAAATTGTTTTCGTGTAAATAACATAACATCACGCCTGTAATTCCCGAAAGGTGAGGCAGAGGTGTATCTTTAACGGTACACCCACATTTCGCCAGTTATGTTTAAGTCCCATGTAATAGGGGCGAGCCTATTGCCATCAACAAGGCACAGATTCCGACTCCGGGTTGCTACTGAAAAAAAATCATGGAAAAATCTAATAACACTTTGCCTGACCTTGGAATTGAACCCAGGAATGTTTAGCACTTGCGACCAGGGGGCCTAAAAAGGCCACTTTTGCAGAATCATAAAAGGAATTCATCAAATCATTATAAATCATAATAGACAGTTAACTGTTAAGTTAATCGTATCAAATCCCATTGGTGAAGGATTTTTCAGTTATTTTTTTTTGTCTGTCCTTAAATACCAATCCAAATCCAATCCCAATCTCTTGCAACGAAAAAAAGCAAAATAATAAATAATAATAATAATAAATCGTTTATTTCTTAATTAGAAGTTACATTTGGAGGTATCGTTGGTCCCAAACTAGGCACGGCCTGTGTCTTGGGCACCATTACATAGGTACAAAATAACTAATTAAGTGAAAATTAAAGTTAAAATTAAAAACAAAAACAAAAACAATAGAATTCTTATAATGAATTACAAAGTAAAAGTAAAACTTGGTTTGCTTTCCGTTTGTGCGCCTGTGTTTGAGTGTGTGTGTGTCGGGGGGTGAGAGGCTATGTGTGTGGGGTGTGTGTAAGGATGTGTGTAATACGTGTTTTTGTGTTGGTGCAGTGTGAGTTGAGTTTATTTGGTTATGCTTAGTATTTTTTCAGTAGAAGTGTATGATTGTTCCAAGAGCCAAATTTTAACTGTGTGTTTCATTTGGGTGTAGGAGGAGCTATGGATCTTCAGAACAGAGTTTACCTTATTGTAGATGTGAGTATGTAGGAATGATGGAAGTCTTTGGGCGAACGCAGAGTTTACTCTAGGGTTCGGGGTTCTGAATTTTCTTTTACTTTGCAGGGTTTTTAAATCAGTTCTCTTTAAACATTTTAAGTGACTTTTCGAAACAACTGTTGAGATATACAGTTTCCGCACACTGAGAAGTGCTGCCTCTTTATATAGTCTGTCAGTTGGGTATCGGTAAGGTTTGCGAAGCATGACTTTTAAAATAGCGCGTTGAGCCCTCTCTAGCTCTAGCATAAAGGTTTTGGCTGCCCCACCCCATACTGTTACACAGTACTGGAGTAAAGACTGGCATAGGGCAAGGTAAACTAATTTGCGAATGTCGGCAGAAGCACATTCACGTAGTAGTTTCATGACATAAATCAACCTCCGAACTCGTTTAGCTATAACCGTAATGTGTTGTTTGAAGGAGAGATGCTGATCTAGTGTCACTCCAAGGTATTTTAGGTGATCAACCCTTTCGATCTCGTTGCACGAACACGTGGAAACAAAGCTACTGGCAAGCTCGTAAGATTTACATCTGTGGATTTTTACTCTCCATCCAGGTAGTTTGGTAGCTTTCGTTTTTCTGAATGTTATATATTTAGTTTTATTAACATTGAGCGTAAGTAAATTTAAGTCCAACCAGTTAGCTAACTTACTCATACCATACTCGGTTTTCTCATGCACTTCTTTCCAATCGACACCGTGGAAAATTATAACTGTATCGTCAGCGTAACAAATCAAATCAGCGTTAGGAATTTCGTTTCTTAAAATGGCATCCATGTAAATTGTGAATAAAGTCGGGCCCAGTAAACTACCCTGCGGTACACCAAAAGATATACCTAATTCGTCGCTCATCTGATTATCAACTCTAACACACTGCCGGCGATCGGTTAGGTAGCTGCGGAACCAGTTTAAGGCTACTCCTCTGATACCAAACGACTCCAGTTTCTTAAATAATATCTGACTCGAGACTGTGTCGAATGCCTTTGCAAGATCTATGAATACGCCTAGGCATCGACGGCCCCGATCAACGTGCCCGGAAACAATATTGGTTAGTAGTTCGACAGCATTTTCCGTGCATCTTCCCTGTCTAAAACCAAACTGGCGGTCCGATAATAAGTTGTTTTCTTCGGTAAACTTCACGATACGTTTGTTGATTAGTTTTTCGAGTATTTTTGAGAAAATGCTGAGCAAGGAAATTGGTCTGTAGTTGTCAGGAGTCCCTTTCGGCCCTGCTTTGTGGATTGGAGACACCAATGCAGTTTTCCACTTGTCCGGAAAAACTCCTGTTGACATACTCAGATTGCAGATGTGCGTAATAGGGTCCAAGATTGAGTGCCTTATGTATTTGATTAGTGTAGCCTTGTATCCGTCTAATCCAGGAGCGCTCTCGTTTTTTAGGTTAAGAATAATTCTTTCTACTTCGTGTATGTCAGTAGGCGCCAAAAATATGGAGTTACTATTTGATTCGTTACATCTGATTTTTGCGGCTAACTCTTCCTCAGTCGTGGAGAGATTTTGAAGTATTTGGTCGGCAAGGGTTTTCCCCACAGACGCAAAGTAACTATTGCAGTGGTTCAGAGACGCTTTGGTGGATCCTGCGGAAGACATTAGTTCTTGTGGGGGCACGCTTTTCTTCTTTGGAATCTCAGTTATATCTTTGATAGCGCTCCATAATTTCTTAGGGTTGTGCTGATTTTCTTGAAGTTGTCTGCTGTTGTAATCGTTCCTTACTTTTCTAAGAAGGTCGATCAGGAAGTTCCTATATCTTTTGTAAGAAAGGTTCAGTATTTCATTTTTCGGGTCTTGTTTGACTTGTAAGTGTAGTTTGTCTTTGAAGCGCATGCAACGCATCAGTCCGGGTGTAATCCAGGGCTTCATTATAATTTTTTTACGACTTTTCTTGAAATTTTGGGTGTTTCTTGAGGTAGCCGCGCCGACGATATCTTCAAAGGCTTTGAGCGCTTCATTGACATCTTGACTAATTGTGACAGGTAACCAGTCTTCGTTATCAAGATCTGATTTTAGCTTTTCATAGTCTACTTTTTGAATGACTGTTCTGTTCTTTTTGTTACCATATTCCGTTTTAGTTTTGATTCCAACCATAGCAATGTCGTGATCTGTCAACGAAGATTTGGCAACGATACCAATCACTGGGCCACAACTTTTTACGTAAGCATGGTCTAGGCAGGTGTTACCTCGGGTTGGCTTGGTAATCGCAGGTAACAGTGCGTGCTGTGCCATTAAGCATTGGTACTCGGCGTTGTCTCCACTAATATTTTCCGTGAGTATGTCAATGTTTAAATCTCCTGTGATTACCAGCATCGATTTTGACTTCACTTGATTTAAGTTCACGTCTAGTGACGTTAAGAAGTTTGTTAAACTACTAAAAGAAGGGGACCGGTAAATGCCGAGAAGATTAATAGAGCCACCAAGACAAACCATAAGGCAGTTTGCATCGTCTATCTCAGGCTCAGTAACGACGACTTCGTGGCATTCCTTTACATAAATTATGACTCCTCCGGCTTTATTTATATATTTCGTTGTGCGATATGAATTATACCCCTCGATACTTCTTATGATAGAGTTTTCGTGTAACCAGCATTCTGTGAGAACCATTGCATCAAATTCGATGTTTAAACGTTTTAAAGCTACAACGAAATAGTCAAAATTTTTTTGCAAACTTCTGATGTTTATTGTAATGAATTTGAAGTTATAAGCCTTTGTTATGAGGTCCTGACAGTGTTCCAGGTCGGTCAATAAGTGACAGTTAATACGTAGAGATTTTTCAATATTCTCATGAACTTCTAGGTTATCCATGGAAAAAGATCAAAAAGTAATCGGTGATGTACGATGATATGCTTATTTCTGTCACTCGTTCTACAAAACCGTTGGGACCTGCAGTGTTCAGAACTAGGGCGTATAATTTTGTGTGTAGTAGATATGTTCTGTGAAAAGTAAATGTGAAGATAAAAGTAATAACAGGATAGCAGCATGTTTACAAGAGGTGATATTGATTCAAAAACCAGAAGGCGACTTAAAATTAAGGAACTAAAAATATAAGTTGAGGTAAAAGCAGCCTCAGAACACATATTACATAACAACATATGGACTAAGAGTTTGTGCATGATTCCAAGGCTATATGTTTGTTTGATGTGTTTCTTCTTAAGATGAGAGTTGAGTAGGTGTTTGCGAGTTTGTGAGTGGGCAATTTTTGAACTTACTGTAGTTTGTTCGTGTAATAGAGTATTTAGTTCTGTGTCTGTAGTGTAGGAAAATAACGTAACATTACTCTTGCACACTTCAGTAAGTTTAGAGAAGTAGTAAGATTTTATCAGAATTAAATTAAAGTTGAATGCTACAAATAAAGTAAGTAATGAATGGAAAATTTTAAAACATAGAAAACTTATACTAAACCACAAATGCATCCATGGTTTCGGATGGATCTTCGTTATTATCCAGACGGGCAGAGTCCACGGCTTGGGGGCGACCAACTTTGTCATCGAGTTCAAGCGGAGTCCGAATTGGGATGGAAGCATGTTTTTCTGCTTTCCGTACGTAAATGGTTCCATTGCGTACCCAGCAGAATTGAAACTTGTATAACTGCGCACGCATACGGGCTTCACGAAATAACATTCTGTTGTTTTGTGACAGGCGTTCGTTTAGGTAAACTCTTGAGGATGTGCCATGGATGATGTCTTCAGAGGTGGGTCGTCTCTCTTTAGCAGCTTTTAATATAACTGATCGTTTGGCTCGGCGTGTGAGGCGCAGGACAATAGACCTTGGTTTTCCCACTAAGTTAGTGCGTCGGCCTGTACGGTAGACCTCGTCTATGTCATTTTCTGTCAGCTGTACGCCGATTTTCTGTGCAGTTACCAATGAGATGTGAAGAAGGTTTTCATTGAATTCTTCCGGGATTCCTATAATTTCAATTTCAGATTTCATATTTTCTTGTTCCGAGATATTAAGTTTATGCTGAAGATGGGAAATGGAGTCTTTGAGCAAAAGGATTTCACTATCTCGGGCACTAATTTTCCTCTCGAAATCGTCTAGTTTTTGGTGGAGCGCTTCAGAAACGTCAGATAGTTTCATTCCGATATCCGTGTTCTGTTGCTTGAGATCACAAACTTGTTGCCTTAATAGCCGGATTTCGGATAAAAGGAGTGAGGTGTCGGAGTCAGTCGTTGACTGTTGTGGCGGTGGTCCTTTAGCCTGGCTACCGCGAATCTTTTTCATGGTGTCACTAGCAGTGTGCGCGTTATTTGACCCGTTGTTAACAGTACCTACTGTGGTGCGTGAGTTGTCCCCTTTGGGTTGGGAACATATGCAGGTTGGGCAGTACCAGAATTGTTTATACTCTGCCGTATATTTCTCGTAATTCAATACTGATACGTTAAGACAGTCAAGGTCGTAATATTTGTTGCATACAGAACACACCATGTATTTTGATGTTAGAATTTCGTTTTCACATCCATTGCACGAGTAAGGCATTTTTATTACACGGGATGCGTCGTCTTCGTGATGTAAACAAGTAGCTACGGGTTCTCTGTGGTTGGTCACGCACGCGCTGGCGCTGGGGTCGCGCGCTGTCGGTCGTCGTCGGAGCGAAGTACGCTTGGGGGCGGGACTTAGCCGCGCGCGCATGCGTAGGAGGTAGGACGCCGCGAGCAAGCCGCGAGATGATGTGCGGTTATTTTATTGTTTTGAAATGTTTTTGCTTGTATCTCGGTAGCCCGTGGATGAATTAGAAAATAACTTCAACACTGAATAGGGGGTACACTATATTGTTAGCACTGAGAGTTTGAGCACTTAATAACGACTTTTGACTAAGTTTTAGATTTAAAGTTCGCGGAGCAATGCAAGCCGCGAAATGATGTACGGTTATTTTATTGTTTTGAAATGATTTTGCTTGTATCTCGGTAGCCCGTGGATGAATTAGAAAATAACTTCACCACTGAATAAGGGGTACACTATATTATTAGCACTGAGAGTTTGAGCACTTAATACCGACTTTTGACTAAGTTATGGAATTAAAGTTCGCGGAGCAATTTAAACGTGACCGGCTTTACCTAAGCTCGCCGCAACTCCCGTTGAAAATACATTTATGATTCTGCCAAAGTGGCCTTTTTAGGCCCCCAGTACATCAACGAGGCGTCCTAGTAAACTTTAAGATGAATAACTGATTTTTGTGGTTTAAATTTCTTATAGAAATGTCCGGCTAACAATACTAATAGATAGACACTTTTCATTTAAACAAAATCTCGTGCTAAAGTAAAATTCAAAATGAGATTGCTTAAAAAGTTAATGGGGTAATTTCGGCAACGCAATCTCATAAAATTATTTAAACGTTCCGTAATAAAAAAGGCCATACGACTGCCTATAAAAGCCTCTTAATTGCATATAGAAGTGCTGTGGGCCAGATTTCTTTTCACACCGTACGGTTTCACTAAAATATATCTAAAATTGTCTGATGGCCACGGATTCACCTACAAACAAAATTTTTACATTGCTGGTATATATGTATATAGGTACATGAATAGTCTAGACATAGGGCTCTTACAGGCAGATAAAAGGCATGCAAGTAATACAGCCAGTTGCGAACACAGCAAGCGTTGAGCTAGACTTTCCAACACAAGGTCTACAGTTAATGTTGATTTAGCTATATAATATAACGCTCCCACTGCTGGGACACAGACCACCTCTCTGTGAGGGGGAGTGGGTCGTAATCCAGCACGCGGGACCAGTGCGGCTTGGTAGATGTCACATGTGTTCTAGTTTTTGGTTTTAGGACATCCAGGTTGCCTCACGATGTTTTCTTTCACCGTTTTGAGAGCAGTGATGATGAAATAATTAACAAAAAGTAAAGTGCCTGACTGGGTTTGAACCTGCGACCGTAAGTAAGTAAGTCGTAAGTCGCAGCCACTGGGCCACCACTGCCCCCAGTTACATAAAATATCTAATTGGTAAGTTATTGGTTTGAAGTCGTTGGGTATAGACAAGATACGGACTCCCTTCTGTTACCTACATGAAAAACATTACTTAGCCCCTAAAATCATAGACAAACCAGGGTTATTGCTACACTAGCTGTTCCCCGCGGTGTCACACGCTGCGCGGCTCCTAAGGGTCGTAGCGTGATGTTATATAGCCTATAGCCTTCCTCGATAAATGGACTATCCAACACAAAAATATTTTTTCAATTCGAACCAGCAGTTCCTGAGATTAGCGCGTTCAAACAAACAAACTCTTCAACTTTATAATATTACTAGCTGTTCCCCGCGGTGTCACACGCTGCGCGGCTCCTAAGGGTCGTAGCGTGATGTTATATAGCCTATAGCCTTCCTCGATAAATGGACTATCCAACACAAAAATAATTTTTCAATTCGAACCAGCAGTTCCTGAGATTAGCGCGTTCAAACAAATAAACAAACTCTGCAGCTTTATAATATTAAGTATAGATAGTATAGATTAGTATAGATAAGTTGGTCATCGACCTCTTCAAAACAAACAAGTCCATTTATCAAAGTAGCTCCAGCAGTATTATACCATAACTTTACAGTATTTCGGTGTGTTATTTCCCTCTGTGGGCTCTTTTAATTACTGTCGGCCCCTACATGTATCATAAATTCTAATGGAGTTCAGACCTCACCCACTCTGCCCTCTGCTGGCACAAATTGCATTTTAGAATTTAAACGTACGACCTACATTATACTCGTGATCGAAAATTTAAATTTTGATAAACGTATGCTTCAATATTTTCATTTTGGGAATGATAAATTATGGGGCGAATGTAAAATTGTGGGTCAACATGTTTTCACAACACAACATATCGTTTCCAATGTTATTCGAATGCTGTTAACTATGTTATTTTTTTGTACCCTTTGTTTTCAGGTCAATCTATTATGTAGTAACAGTTTCGTTAAAGGTTATAAATACAAACTTCAGCGGTTTGCTTAAACTATTGACTAAAATAATAACAAGTCTGTTGGTGTAAAAAAACATTTTGAGCTTAGCGCTGATGCATATTCAATGTTTTAGCCTGTGTTTGGAACATTCCACGGTGGTTCCGCCCATAGGTCATAAATCCATACAACTCATATTCGAATTTCCAAAAACAAGTTACATATTTCGATAGACCATTAAACGAGCTATCCGGTGATATAAATATGTCACCTATTTGTTTTAATTATCACTTACTTTTTGACCTCGGAAGTGAACGCATCGTTACGTTGCACTCGCTGTTATTGGTGACTCATCATTAAAGTATTTGGTTACAAGTGAATTCTCGGAATTCTTTTGTTTGTGTTGTTGTTTTGTGCAATGGAAATTCAAGAGCAAGGTATGTTTGTCACATTTGATTGTATTTTGAATAAATTGTCAGTATAATATTTGTACTATTTACATGCTAAGCCATACATAATTTATTGTATATTTTTTCTAATATGATAACTTTGCTTAGAGCTACAAAATTTTGCAAGATTTTGCAAACATTCGCAACTATCTTAAACTGTAGTTGAGACTGTATATTTTAAAAATATTATACTTTGATTTGCGCCATTCTGCGCCGACGCGCGACGGCTGCTATAAAGGGCCTACGCCTGCGTAGACACAATCGTAGCAAGGTCTACGAAATTTGCAACTAATTTCAAACTTTTCTTTCAGGTACTTTGATCAAGTGTTCCTTCTCAAGGATGTATATCTTTGAGATTTGGAGTACTGTGAGTGGAAAAGCAACCAAAAAACACCAAGGTATATTAGAAGTTTTGCTGTCATCATTCAGTGATCTCGAAAATATAGACTTTAAGGATTTAGATGATCGTATACTGTGTTTATGTAAAAGTCTTGATTACTCGTATTATTGGAATTAAGTAGGTAGGAGTAAATCAAAGTTATTACTTAAGTATTCTGATTGGCTGAAAGACATTGAATGTAAGAAGGAGCGTTGAGCAACGTGTTCATGAAGAAATTCAACCAGAAGCGGGGCCATCTCGCTGGCGTCCAAAAAAAGATTTTTCCCAGCTTAGTCAGAGATCAAAACGTAGACGATTGAGACAGCTATCTCAAGTGGATGACTCTGCTGTGAAAACATTGCTCGACACTTCAGATAAGTCTGATACTAGTTTTACATCAGATATTAATGCAGAAGAGGTCACTTGTTGTAGAGGCTAAATTAATACCAATATTTACTAATTAGAAATTTTGTTAATAGTAAAACTTCACGTAATATTTTACCGTCCTACCAAAGTATTTTAAATGCTAAAAACAAGTGCTATCCAGATAATGTATGCATCTCAGAATCTAAAGCCGAAATTGAACTGCAAAGTTTGTTAGATCATACAGTTTCCAGAATCCTCGAATCACAAAAAGATGTTTTAGATAAAGTGCCAATCAATTCATCAGATAATTTAAATTTGATCGGGAAATGGGGATTTGATGGTAGCACAGGCCAAAGCGAATACAAGCAGCAATTTTCAGATTTAGATTCTGATTCAATTTTAGATTTATTGCAAGTCTAGCTAATTTTAAATCTGTTATGTAAGTTCTAATTTTAAGTCGATTTCATGTAAAATATCTATTGATTTACATTTTTATTTTTTCATTTATCTATTTAGTTGTGTCTTTTTGACACATAGAGAATACACCCTAACATGAAACGTTTTGATTTATTGTCAAAAACGTTTCAGAACGGGGGACAAGCACACGTAATATTTTGATATTTATTTTATTATTCTTTTCGTGTTAACAAATTATCAAATATATATCATTATGTAATAATTTACATATACACTAATATATTATGAATTTTTATTGCTACTTGAACCACTTCCCACGAAAAAAAGCATTATATAAGATTTTCAGTATTTATGACCGCCTTTGTGCGGCGGCGGAACCACAGTGTGCATTCTGTAAAATATCTGTGGCGTCGAAAGACAAATAATGAAGCTCCACGAAATTGTAAAAATGTATATATCATTTTACATACCACAAAAATCATACCGCAATACAACATAGCTAAAGTAACTTTTATTTAACACTAGTTTTTGCCCGCGACTTCGTCCGTGTGAAACTTGTTAAACCACCCCGTCGCACCGCATTGTCTCTCCGCACTTTTACTTACTCCGTTAGAGCTTAGCATTCCTTCTTACTTTTCTTCTTTTTTCTCAGCTCCTAAGAGTACTAGCGTGATGTTAAATAGCCTATAGTCTTCCTCAAGGATTGCGCTACCAAATGCAACAATATTTTTTCAAATCTGACTGGTATTTCCAGAGATTAGCGCGTTCAAACAAACAAACTCTGCAGCTTTATAATATTAGTATAGATTTGTACAGTCTTCAACTGTTCATAACACTCGTGATCTTTCCTCTACTACTCCACCAATAACATCAATAACTCTGCAAGTGTACGAACCGTACAGTATTAGTATAAAATAAAAAATGAATGAGGATATATTCTATGTCACTCCTTTTGCAATGCTTACATGGTCGCTAATGGATTACGGGAATGCAATGGTACGTTACGAAACATTGGTAGCACGATATTACCATGGGAATCGATGAACCGGGTAAATACGGCTCTAGTACTGAGCCGTACTCTGTTTTTAACAGGGTTGTGAACTTCTTTTGTTTTTATGTCATTTAACTAAGTACGTGAAAGAACCCTCTGTTCTTTCACGTACTTAGTTAAATGATGTTATTCCCGTACTTTTTTTTAAGAATGTTGGCAATCTAATGTCATTCTCAAGCTGTCAAAAATTGTTTAGTGTTTACACAGTTTTTTTAGGACAGTTATTTGTTATATTTTATTTAGAATTTGAAAAAAAAACCTGTCTGTTTATATTTCCTCACAATTTTTTATTTTAATTTATTAAGCTTTAATAAGTATTGGTTTTTCTGTAAAAAAATCGGAAACGTGGCCTAATAATCAGAACAGTATCAGAAAAAATTACTTCAAGAAACAAAGGTAACATGAATTCCTCTAATCCAATACAAAATCTAGATCTGCTGATACTTTGCTATAAAAAGAAGTTATTCCTATAAAGTTCTTTTTACGCGACTGTTTTTATGACAAGCGTGAGACTAATAAAGCGAGAGTCGTTACATTCCTGCTAAAGTTGCATCGAAATAATTCAATGGATTGTGATAAAGCCGTAAAAGGGACACATGATGGTGTCGTCAACCCTAGGTCGGACGTAATAAGCAGTAAGTAGGAATGCTTTCGAGTTTCTGCTGAGTTTTGTTTCGCGATACTGCGCGTCGGCGATTGGTAGTTTTATTTTACTTACATGGTTGAAAGTCACAAAGGAAAGTATGAAAAAAATATAACGTACAAATGACATTACACCCGTAGGTGTTCTCTAAATTTACAAATGACATTACACCCGTAGGTGTTCTCTGAATGTACAAATAACATTACACCCGTAGGTGTTCTCTAAATGGGTAGGTAGACGTGCATTGAACTACATTTACCCATATATGTTATAGAAATCCTTTTGTAAGCAAATAACTAAATTCTGATAAAAGTCTCTAGTCTGCAATGGGCCATAAAGGTGTGCGTGGTACGATTGTATAGTTTACAGTTCCAGTATTTTGATGCAAGATATTTGCGAAATAACCTTCGCATGTCGAAAAACCTCTGCGTGACCGATTGGTCACCCGAAAACCCGAAAACGAATTTGAAAACTATGTTTCATTAAACATAGTTTTCAAATTTAAATTAAATGTGGTAGCAGGCAAAGATCTTTACGTACAGACTTTAAAGGCTCTAGGCAATGTTTTCATAGGCATAAAATTGTAATCCGCTAGTCCGCCTACACATCCAATGACATGAAAACGTGTAGGTTGTAAATATTAAAATATTATAAGAGTAGGTACAGCAGCTCATCAAGCTACTACAATCTGTCAAATTTCTTTAATAGATTTTCAACTTTCTCGCTAAAGCATTTGGTTCAAAGTTGATTGGGAAATTTTGACAGTTTCAGGTAGCTTGATGTGTTGGTATCTGTACGTAATGTCACTTTTATTCTGATATAAACGAGCATCAGTGTGACCCAGACGGAGATGGCAGGACCAGCTGGACTTATTTAATATAGGTTGGTCCGTGGCAGCTCTGGACAGAGAGAGGTGGAAAGATAGTAGATAGGGAGGCCTTTGTCCAGCAGTGGGACATTAATGGGTAATAAAAACACTCTTTTATTTCTAACACTTTTATTCCGCACAACTGTCCTCTTTCACAATCAAACAACGACTGGCCCTGCACCATTAAAAACGACGTTTGTCTCACCCAGAAATACCGATATCATAATATCCGTTATTTCTAAGGTTCCCCGCACACGGGCCACCGGCCACAGCCACAAACGCCGCCAAGAAGATAGAACGACAATTGAACGGCGATTTGTAGCGGGTGGCGGCCACCGGCGTCAACCGTGTATGAAAATAATGCAAATAAAATGTATGAAAACTACAGGAAATATGCTGGTGGCGTCGTTTTGTGGTGCCCCGTGTGCGGGGACCCTAAATGTTGCCAAAGTAAAATCAGTTGCCATAATAAAAATGTAGGAGATGAGCTTGACTTAAGAAACACTTTTTCAGCATATCTTCCTTTATTTTGGCACTCAAAATACAAAATTTTAATCTTCGTAACGACGTCGGTTCGTTTTCAATCATTCGTCATTCTCTAAGCCTTATTCGCACACTCCCACCTCTCATTCACTTATCTTACGTTCCAATGAATTTAATGTTTCATTTCACGGATAACTTTAATTATTTTAATTTCTAAAAAAAACATTATACCTACCTATTGTGGTCATATATTTTTATGACCACATTTATATATTTTTTTTATAAATAGGTACCGTTACCCATATTATTTCATGTGCATTTAGTAAAAAGTTGTCATTTTGACATTACAGAGATTTCAATTTCATTTATTTGTATAGAAGATTTAAGTCTAAAATATTTTACATCATGACGCGCACTGTCAGCTCTTCAAGCTGGCTCCCAATTATTTACTAATATTCTTCATACGAATCATAATTATGCACTGACCTCTATTATACAAGTACGCTGGACTAATTAATATACTTTAAGAAATGACAGTTATTTTTTGTGCCGATTCAAAGCGCTCGAGGTTCTCAGGAACTAAAATTCAAATAAATAAAGTTGTGAATGTTCCATGTCGATAATGTGTCGATAATTTACATACGTCTTTGAAATAGAAATTTAATGTCACCAGAAATTTCTGCAATTTTATTAGGTTAGAGCGAAATGGTAACATAATAGCTCAATAGTTTTTAGTTCACATTGCGAACTTATACGACCCCAGCTCAGCTTGAAAAACTAGTGTAGTTGAGCGAGGAGATATTAGCTCAACCATAGTAGTTTTAGCCTAAGTTTTAAGCCTACGCTCATATTTTAAGCTTACTAAACTGACCGTCATGCGCTATAACTTTACTAGGACACTTAGATCCACTAGTATATTATAGCTTGCGATCTGACCGCGCCCTAATGAATTTTCAGTTAACCTTTGCAGCAATAATTCTATTACTTAAAAATGAAGCATAAAAATAACTGGGACTGATTCGATTTTTTTTTCTTAAGTGATAAATTACTCTCAGTGTTAAAAGGATCGATAAAGTTCATAAAAGTATTTTTTTAACGAAGGATATGTCCCATCTCTAATATTAGTTCCACGGACTCTCACGTTGCTATCAGCGCCAAAATGGCGAAAATCAAATATCTTGTCATCGATAGTATGAAGTCCAGCGTACTTGTATACTACACAGATCAATGTAATTATACCATAAGCTTACAAAATATGCATGAAGGTTGCATGGTACAACCAAGCTGGCTAAGATCTATACAGTACACCAGTTAATTCTTCCAATTCAGGCAGTCTTGTCGTGTTTCTATAGACAATAATAAACGTAATTCTTCTAAGAGTGTAAAGGTGAACACTTTCTAAACCAGTGCAAGGAAGGTCAACTTGCCGTACTAGACAAACACGATTTTATTCAATGTGTATGATGAAATTGAATATGATTGATTTAATAACCCCCACACTATACATAAACTTAACATCACGCTAGAATTCCTTAAAAGTAGAGGTGTGGTATCCATAGTACCGCCACACATTTCTTAGAGAATCCAGCCCTAATATTGACTGGGGTAAAGGAAGTGCAACGTCGCATAAATTAAGCTGCGAGCTCACGAAATAGCAAGAAAGAGCTTGTCGCTGGTATGAGATAAGTAGTTTCATAGGAATATCGCGTTTACGGTTACTGGGAGTATTACGAGTTAGGATTTAGTTGTAAAATAATGTTAAGCGTGTTTACGGAAGGAGACGAAATTTTAGCTGTGGAAATCTGTAGGTATGGTAAGATGGTAAGGACATGGATGTGCAAACTGTAATAATGAATTCAGGACATGATTCTAGACCCCGTAGAACGTCACACACATCAAGCTACTACAATCTGTCAAATTTATTTAATAGATATTCAACTATATATCTAAAGCGTAAGGCTGCGCCGACCGAGCAGTGGCGCCCTCATCGTTTGTTTGGTTATTTCTTTTATTTTACAATGAAAATGCAGACAATACGCACGTTAAGTTGAAGATTATACGTTAAACGATACGATACGATAAACGGTAGTTTTACATTGTTTAGTTTTATTATTAAGACTAAAACGGATAATAGTGGGCACTTTTTCCGTTTTAGTGATTATAATAAAACTGAAATCAGCTGTTCCCTACATTTATGTTCTTATAACTCGTCAAAATGTAGGGAACAGCTGATTTCAGGTTTGGTCCCGTAGTAAAAGTTGTTCATAATGATGAGTACAATGACCTCTCAAGAGATTGCTATTTTTTTACCAATAACCCTGTATATATAAATTTATA
This sequence comes from Oligia latruncula, assembly GCA_948474745.1. Classification (NCBI taxonomy): domain Eukaryota; kingdom Metazoa; phylum Arthropoda; class Insecta; order Lepidoptera; family Noctuidae; genus Oligia; species Oligia latruncula. The sequence continues at coordinate 19,611,601 of OX419688.1, forward strand.
AATACCTACTTTATTGTACAGCACAAAAATACACAACAAAAAATACATCAAACACTACAAAATATACAACGGGTGGGTGAAATGGGTGGATGGAAGATTGTTTTATTTTTTAATTTTGTCAACTTAAATCTATAATGCTTTACAAAGCGATTTACTTCTGGCCGCATCGTTTTACGAAGCTGAACAGCTTCTACCAGCCATGGAATAAATTATACTTAGTTTTCTGTCTACGTTGTTGATTTGGGACTTCAGAGAAATCATAATAGGTATTTGTTCAAGTATTCCGCCATAAATTTTATTATAATAATAAATAAAGTAATATAATCAAACAATATTAATAAAATAATTGAGAGGCTCGTGGCTAAATAATAACAGCCGAACGAGTCTATCATTAAGGTTAAGCTACGCTTGCCGCGGTCGGTTCGTGGATGGGTGAACATTCCTTACATACTAAGATCCCTCCAAGTCTCGGGAAGCTCTTTAAGCCGTTGATCCCAGCTGTCATTTGTAGATCTTTGACTGTCGTTACGAGTAGTCAGAAGTTCAAAAGTCTAACAAAGAGACGTGTTGCCTAGTAACTGGGTTGTGGAGATCAGAAAGGCAGTTGTTCCATGTAAAATACCCACAACTAAGTTGGGTAAAAGGCTAGGCCTGAATCCAAGGCAAGGCAAGGATTGAATCCAATTCAAATTCAAATAGCCTTTATTAGCAATCTTACAAACTAGTTTAACAGTATATTTAAATTAAGAGTTTATACATCTGTAGCGGTATCTACAACGCCACATGCGAACAACGCGGCATACTGACGTCACGCAAATCCTGCATCGCGCAAGCAGAGTTTACCGCGCAACTAGCATAGATACAACGGCCCGACATGAATTATCGAGCAGTTGCCCGCCAGACACAACACCCGTCTGGTCGGAGGATCCTCCCTTTTCTATAGAGTATGAGTGAACTTTACACCCTGTTCCTAATACATCCCAAATCTCCAGATTGCTTTGCTCTTTAGTATAGGTCTTCCCCAGGCTTCTCCATAGCTCACAATCGTGAGTTTTTCTCCTCCATGGTCCCGCAGTGGTTTTCAAGTCATCTTCCTATCTTTGAAATGCTCTTCCTCTTTTTCTCTTTCCTTCTCCGGGATTGATTGCATAATCACACTAATATTATAAAGGCGAAAGTTTGTGAGTGTGTGTGTGTGTGTTTATATGTTTGTTACTTCTTCACGCTCAAACGGCTGGACCAATAATGATAAAATTTTGTATGGAGGTAGCTGACACCCTGGATTAACATATATAGGCTACTTTTCATCCCGATATTCCCTCGGGATCGACATTTACGTGGGCGAAACCGCAGGGCGCAGCAAGTAATAAATAAAATTGGTCTTAGAAAGTGGGTCCCGGCAAAACCAAATCTACTTCAAACTATCACATGTAAAACAATTATTTAAGTTACCAGTAGATCGGTTCTTGAGCATAACTAGCTGTTCTCAAGTGCGGCGCTGTCCGGCTGTGTCCGGCCGTGTCCGGTGGTGTCCGGCGGTGTGCGGTGGCCGCAAACCGAACTAATTCAACTTGCTCTGTATTATGCGTTGGTCTGAGGTTTGCGAGCTCTCGACCAAGTTTTCGCGTTGTTCGCGATTCTAAGTCAATTAATAAACTATGGTGATACTTTGATATATTCGAGTTCTAGTTTCGGTTCGGAGTTTCATTCTATAACCCCTGGGGACTTAAATACATGTACATTTCTAATTTTGTAGGTTATACTATAAAACACCAGTTCAGTTCGATTCAGTGTTTTCTTCAGTTTCTATGCAACTGAAGAAAACAGCCACCTAAAAAGATTTAGAAATTACTTAAGCTAATAGTTAACTTAACTTTATTTTATCTACAGTGAACACTTTATAATTATAATGTACCTACTTAAATAATACTAATAATCGTTTATTTCTTAATTCAAAATTACAATATGGAGGTATTGTTGGTCCCAAACTAGGTACGACCTGTTACATAGGTATAACATTTTGATAATTTACATAATTTTGGACAAAATAAGTATAGTAAAGTTGAGATTGAGATTTACAGTTAAGCTAGTTAGCCTCATCGGGACTACAAGACTAAATGTACAAACAAATAGACTAAATAAGGGAAAACTGAGATCAAATAATAAAATAAAAATTGAGATTTAGAAGATAAAATAACAGTTGGTAGGATTTCCGTTTATACACCATTGGATAGGTATAGCATTATGATATTTTTTTTACCCACCTGCGCCAGAAGGTGGGTTTTCATTGGTACTCAGCTGCATACGGTTAGTCTGGAAGCTGACCCCAACATAGTTGGGAAAAGGCTAGACAGATGATGATGAGATATTTGATTACTATTAACCTCTAACTTTAGCTGTCGTTAAAATATTTAAATGGACGTTCCACTTAAATATTTTAACGACAGCTAAAGTAATCTTTGCGAACAAAGTCGCGAAAACAGTAGACATGAAAATAACCGATCATTAAACTTTAGCGAAGCAATATAAGATCGTCTTCTTCTTAGCGTGTCGATAGCAATCTAAATATACTCGGCCCAGAATTCGGCCACTTGTTTGGCGCCTCCACCAGCGTCCATCCATAAGATCGTGTTTATTAAACATTTTTACCGTTTATTAGCTTCATAGCCTCCATCAGACGCAATGAGGTAGGGAATAAAAACAGGCCAAGTGCGAATCGGACTCGCACACGAAGGGTTCCGTACCACAAGGCATAAAACGCCGAAAAAAACGTTTCTTTTACAGGTACCCCTTTAAATTTTAACTTAATTTTATTTTTATTATTTGGTGTTATAGCGGCAACAGAAATACATCATCTGTGAAAATTTCAACTGTCTAGCTATCACGGTTCATGAGGTACAGCCTGGTGACAGACAGACAGACGGAGAGTGGAGTCTTAGTAATAGGGTCCCGTTTTTATCCTTTGGGTACGGAACCCTAAAAAGTAATGTAAAGAGTTTTTAACCAAAAATTGGAAGACACGTGGCATCTACAAACCCGCTCTGGGTCCGCGTGGTGGATTACGGCCCTCTCCCTCCCACAGAGAGGAGGCCTGTGTCCCAGCAGTGGGAGCAATATAGGCTCATTGCTAACGTTATGAACTTGATGATAAGTGCGCTCACTGCCACGTATGGAATGGCTTTAATATCAGATGAGATCTACGTTTTGGAATGGGCACTGACAACTGACAGACTATTTAATTTTGACAATTCAAAAGTGCCTGTACAAGGTTTAATTGAAATAAATGCTTTGAGTTTTTGAGTTTGAGTTTGATGCAACGCAGGTATTTATTGTTATACCAGAGAAAAAGTTGAAATGTCACCATTTCACCCAGAAATACCTAGATAAATCCATAGAGCTAATTTAAAAAGAGCTCTACTAATTTGGAGGTTTTACCTCTGTTAATAGTTATGATTTTATAGGAAAAACTAGCTGACCAGGCAAACGTTGTTTTGCCATATAAATTATTTCTAGCTGCCCGGCGCTATCGTTCGCGTGGTGTCCTACCCTACCCCTACCCTACTCCTACCCTACTCCTACACTACTCCTACCCTACTCCTACCCTACTCCTACCCTACACTACTCCTACCCTACTCCTACCCTACTCCTACCCTACTCCTACACTACTCCTACCCTACTCCTACCCTACTCCTACACTACTCCTACCCAACTTCTACCCTACTCCTACACTACTCCTACCCAACTCCTACCTATAAACCTCACGGAGCCCGAGACCTTTCCAACGAATGCAAAACCGTGGAAATCGGTTCGAGCGTTCTGGAGTTATAGCGTCAGGAAGGAAAACCCGACTTATTTTTAATATAGTAGAAGATAAATCTATCCTAATCCATACTAATATTTTAAATTCGAAAGTAACTCTGTTTGTTTGTCTGTATGTTACCTTTTCACACCTAAACCACTGAACGGATGGCAGAGAGATAGATTGCATCCCGGGGAAGGACATGTGATAGTTTTTATCCCGATATTCCCACGGGATTGACACTTATGCGGATGAAACTGCGGGGCGCTGCTAGTATTCTAAATGCGAAAGTAAGTTTGTTACGCTTTCACGCGAAAACGGCTGAACGAATTTGGATGAAATTTGGCACATGGGTAGACCATTACCTGGATTAGGACATAGGCTACTACTGCTTGCTGGCTTTACTTTTCATCCTGGATCGCAGACGAAGTCATGGGCAACAGCTAGTAGTATATACATATATACTATATAGTAACAAGAAACACTGAACCACGTCTGAAAACTCACTATTATTCAAACCGGGCAAAATAAAACAAACTACATTTTCAATTTCAATTTGAACATGATGAAACAAAATGAAACAGGCAAGCAAACGGCAAAGCAGAAGGAAACAAAATGAACGACTTGGCCCTTAACTTTGTTGATTATTGTATTCCTACGTAGGTACTAACTGCTTCACTGTTCTTTGATGTTTTAACTCCGTTGAACGGCTCACAATAATATGAGTTTTGTTCGACCGTTTCTGCGAATGAAACGACCTTAGGAAGGTCCCGAATCTAAGCATTTCCTTCTTCTGAGAAAACGTATTGTGTATCTGGTAATTGCGTTCCAGGAATGGTTTTAGAGGGGAACGTAATTTCTGTTGACTTTACCCCTGGAACGTTTCAAATTCACAGATTTTCATTAACCCTTTAACTGACTGGAAATTTATGATAAGTACCTATTCTAATAACATTGCGTGCTGAACTTTTATGAAAGTAGTTTCCACGTTTTTTTTTCAGAAACTTGTAAATATTTATATGGCATTTTGAACATAATTTGAACACTAACTCTGGACATCGCTAGAGTCGATCTTCAGTATTCAAAAAAAAAGTTGATTTGTTTCAAAATTTATGTTTTGTCGACTGACTGAAAAAAGGAATGAGAGACTGCGCCAAAGGTGACCTAGTAAGTAAAATTAGACGCAGTTGGGTTGGGATCAAAGGAAGGCGGCCGGAGGCGGCGCTGCGCCCACATCTCAACAGAGGCCCATAATCAAAGAATAACAGGTCAAAACCTCTATGCACGTCCGCAGTCGAAAACAAAGATCTGTGAGTTCAGACAATTGGTTAAACTCTGACCATGGTGTAAATGTGATAGATAGACAGATAAAACGTTTATTCAGTGCAACAAAAGACACAATACAGGTATTAAAAACATCAAAAAAGGGGAACAAAAAAAATAACAAAGATTAAAAAGAAAAAAAAATTGTGCTCTCTATAGGTTGATTTTTTTTTTTTTTTTTTGCGGATGGTAAATCATCAAATGACCCCTCCCGCTCTGGGAAGGGAGTGTCAGACTCTTACTGACTAAAACCCACCCGTGTTCCTTCCTTAGCCCTTTATGTTCCGGGCCAGCGGTAACCCTTTCGGACAATCCCGCTGACCCGGCAGGCTTCGGCCCTATGGGGCCCCTTCTCAATGCTGACATCTCTTTATCTCTATAGGTTGATTTACGTGTCCATTACTAGTAAGTTCCTTGAAAAGCAGTGGTGACCCAGTGGTAACGGCCACATCGTCGTTTGAACCCAAGCAGGCACTTTACTTTGTGTAAATTGTTTCATCACCACTGTTCTCAAAACGGTGAAGGAAAACATCGTGAGGAAAGCGACATGTTCTAGAACCAAAAATTCGAAGACATGTGGTATCTGCCAACCCGCACGGGGCCGTTTGGTGGATTATGGCCCACTCACTTTCACAGACAGTGTCCCAGTAGTGGGAACATTATAGGCTGATTATGATGATGATTATAAAACTATGTACAACATCCTCAACAGCGCGTCAATTGAAGCAACAAAAAACTGGCCAAGTGCGAGTCGGACTCGCACACGAAGGGTTCCGTACCACAAAGCAAAAACGCCGAAAAAAAAACCTTTGTTGTATGGGAGCCCCTTTTAAATATTTATTTTATTCTGTTTTTAGTATTTGTTGTTATAGCGACAACAGAGAAGAGAAGAAGAAGAGTTATAGCTGCTATAGAAATACACACTCTGTGAAAATTTCAACTGTCTAGCTGTCACGGTTCATGAGATACAGCCTGGTGACAGACGGACAGTGGAGTCTTAGTAATAGGATCCCGTTTTTACCCTTTGGGTACGAAGCCCTAATAAAAAATCGAAAGTACGAATTTAATTTCTACGGAAGATTACGTACGCTATATTTAACATGTTACTAGAAGCGGCTGCAAGTTATTGCCGAACGCTCATGAACGAACACGATATCACAAAGAATATTCCTGGAACATTCATTTGGAATTCCTGGTTGTTATTTTAGAACGAACGTGTCTTCCTAAATAGGCTGCTATGTTTGTTACTTTTTTCTGCCAAAAAGATTGCTGGATATTTAGGGTTCGTACCCAAACGGTGCTTACTGAACCCTATAAGCCTCCGCTGTCTGTCTGTCCGCCCTTCCGTCTGTCTGTCATCTGGCTGAATCTCATTAACCTTAATAGTTAGACAGTTGAAATTTTCACAGAGTGTGTATTTCTATAGCAGCTATAACAACAAATAAATAAAGTTAAAAATTAACGGGTGGTATTTATATGAGAAACGTGTTTTCTTCGGCGTTTTTTGCTTGTGGTACGGAACCCTTCGTGTCCGTCTCGCACTTGGTCGCCTTTTTATTTTGTGCATTGTTTTTTATCTGCCCTGTTTATTTTCTGGAGCTGAACGAAGATCTCGTTTCAAGAGGTTTTTGTAATGACGTACTGCAAAGGGCTAGAATAGAATAGAATACTCTTTATTATGTACACCATAAATATTACAGATATAAATGGAGGATGGGGCTAGATACATAGATGATAGATACTATAATGTACAGCCGCCAGTAAATCAAGCTACCAGAAACTGTTAAATTTTCCCAATCAACTTTGAACCTTACAAACTTACGTAAAGTAATCAGTCTTCTTCACGTCATCGGGCAGTACTTATTACCGGTCAAGGTTACTGTTCAAGTTATGAGGAACGCCTTATCAAAACTTAGGGCAACGCTTTTTCACAATTCCTGGATGATTGTATAACCAGCTTTTTTTTTATACTGGTCGTATTTTGCCAAAATACTACCGAATTTTTACTCTCCCCACAAACATCGTAAATCACGCGAACGAAACCGCAGGAAGAGCCAGTTATATCCATAACGAAAAACACAATACTGGGGCGTTTCACGGTTTTGTAGTTGAGATTTTTATTTCATTAGGGACTCCCGCTCAAGTGGGTTTTTGTAGTAAAGTGGGCGCTAACAATGACCTACCTTGCCGTTCTACTGAGTGGAACAGTGAGTGGGCTAAAATCGAAAATAAAAGCTTCGCGAACGTGTTTTCTAATGACTTTTCTTGAGATCTTGTTAAGGATTTGAAATGGTAGAAAGGGCAGGGCCAGACAATTAACGTTAAGAGGACAGTTTCAGGTGATTTTCTACGAATTAAAACGTTCTTTGTTTAACCTTGATAAATTGCGTACCTAACGTTTATATTTCTAACTAGCTTACCCCACAGCTTCGCTTGCGTGGATGTCTGAATACATCCCACGTGAACATACTACGGAGATCAATAGTACCGTTATGTGTTAATCTAGGTTATTATCTATCTGTGTGCCGAATTTCATTCAAATCCGTTCAGTCGTTTTTGCGCCAATCCGGAACATATATCCAGAGAACCAAACAAAGGGATAATTCTTCGTTACTATTTTAGTATAATGTACAGATTCGATTAAAAAAGAAAAATGTTTAGCTAAAATTACTGTCAAACCAGCAGAGCACGCAGCTCCAGTAGTCTACTGCTGGACACAGTTCGAGTCTGTAATGTAATCAAATCCACATTATCCCTTGGTTCCCTAAGGCTACGTACTCACTACGCACTGTCAGGTGGCTTGCATAGCGCCTAGAGCATAGTGACTTAACAACATTCGATACACGCTGGACGACTACGAAGGCGCTTAAGCGTGGAGTTGCCTTTCCGTTGTTCCCGGCTGTCATTCGTGGATCTTTGACAGTCGTTACGGGTAGTCAGAAGCCCAAAAGTCTGACAACCAGTCTTAACAAGGGGTATCGTATTACCCAGTAACTGGGTTGTGGAGGTCAGATAGGCAGTCGTTCCATGTAAAATACTGGTATTCAGCTGCATCCGGCTAGACTGGAAGCCGACCCCAACATAGTTGGGAAAAGGCTAGGCAGATGATTATTTGTATTATTGTTATATTTTTACTCAGATAAGTATTAGATTATTTTTATCCAACAACAGACAACAAAAAAATAATTAAACTACGTCTATACAATAAAAATTGTCAAAGGAAATATTTACGTAAAAGTTTAAAAATTCAGCGTCCACTGCTTTCCAACGAGGAAACTTGTAGCTAGGTACATTTACATACTTAATCAAGTTCATAATGAAACTCTCAACTTTTTGCTCGCGACCCTTCGTTGCGAACTGTTACAACTGACTTCGCGTTTAGAAGTAAACAACTCATTCTTGAATCAAAAAACTTGACGTTGAACGACTTGTCTGTTGTTTCATTTTTATTTCAGGTAGTCATAATCTGTAGACAGATTTGGAGGTTCTGGTTGCAAATTTTCGACGGTTATCAAAAAAAAAACCGGTCAAGTGCAAGTCGGACTCGCACACCGAGGGCTCCGCAGAAATTTGTAGGTATGTAAATAGTTTTAGGTAATATTTTATTTTTGTAATGTAACCTACAAATTCACGGTTTTCGGATTTTTTCCTTCAGGTACTTGTGCTAAATGCTCTGTTAAGTAATTATTGCAACATTGTCTTTTAATTGTTTATTGGCAACATTATATATGTGTCATGAATAAGTCAATGTCAAACTCTTCTCTGCTTTTGCCGCGATTATTATACTCGTCACAATTTTTCGCTCCGTGGTTTTATTATAGTATTCGCAAGTAACCCAAAACCCATCATAAATCTTCATGCTCGATACTCAATACTTTTATTGTCTTTTGTAAGTGATTGCTTCTTGGCAAATTTCATGATTCTAGGTCAACGGGAAGTACCCTATAGGTTTTGATTTCGGAACATATACGTATCTTTTGATTGCGTTGATTTAGAAGTTTGATTTTGTTACTGTTCAAGGGATTACAGCCTTGAGTATTTGAAATTAATTTTAACTTGATAACTCCACGCGTTCCTGTGAAAAAGGGTCTTGACTGACAAACAAACAGACCGACAACGAAGTGATCTAATAAGGGTTCCATTTTTCCTTTTGAGGTACGGAACCCTAAAAATCAGCTGTTTCATACAAAAGTGCAATATTTAAACGGACAAAATGTATGGAAAAGGTTATTAATTTTTTTTAATAACCGACAAAAATTTTCAACGCATGAGGGTCCAACATCATGTACTGAACCCATGGTAACAGGTTGCGCGTCGATATCCCTGCCTCTCTTTAAGTACTTAAATGCAACAAATGAATCATTCCATCATCATTGACTTTAATGGTATTATGACTATTGGAAGCAGAACGATATACAAAATTTGCTTAAAAAAAATTATAGTCCGAAACCCCACTCAAAAATATTAATAATAATGAAATTCCTGTCTCGGCCGGATCGGGCGAGACTCAGCGGCCGAGTCGCCTACTAAGCCAGCCGCCCAACGAGAGCCTCCTGAGGTGTTGGTCTTATCTACAAATAAATGTCTTATCTTATCTTGGTCGTGGCTCTTGGCTATTAAACCCATTGGCTGTCACGACTATCGGCACAATGTTAGCATTATCAAGGCTCAAGGCTTCAAGGCGTTCGTGGTGCGAGTAACTACATGCTACCTGCATCTCGTCATGGCAGAGGACTTTTAGCCGCTAGGTGTAATGTTCCGTCGCTTCCGCGGACAAGTGCCACACGATCGCACAAAGACAGTGCTCGAGTGAAGTGAGTTTTACTAACATAGTTTTAAGTTTATACACTAACACACATTGTACTATTATAATATATATGTTAGTCTGTAAGGTATTTATCTATGGGCCATAGTAGCCTGAAAATAAAGATTTTATTATTATTATTATTTTATTATTATTATTATATCATTTATTTCGGGCTACACCCATAGTGTTAGTATCAATATAGTCTTAAATACTAGTGTTAGTAGACATACAAGTTTTATTCAGTGTGGAGTTTCATCCAATGTCGCAGCATTGGATACTCCCGTCTATCTGCGAGTAAACTCAAGATAGTGTAGAAATAGCTATAGCCCGCGATTTTCTATTTAAAAAACTACAACACGGATTAGACCTGTTTACACAGCAGTAGTTTCGAAAGATGCATTTCTTAGTTAATTTCCACACCAGAAACTAATTACAAATGATGTTATTATCGAGAAAAGTTCAGGCCTTACATTATCTGTTAGTCAAAAAGCTGCTTGCTTGCTGAAAGAAAGAAATAAACATATTTAATTTTAAAACTAACAAAATTAACATCAAAAACAAAAGACCTATACGAGGCCAAAAAGCCTCCTATCCCAGCATAATACTGCGATATTTAAGAAATAAATACCGCAGCACTGGTATTTTGATAGAGCCCGCTGTAATGACACACCCACACCTACGGACATTTATAAATCCCACTAGGGGATTTAAAAAAGTATTTAAAGGGTAGACATTGTTTGTTTAGTCATCCATGTTTGTGTTTTAATATTTGTCGATAATTTAGGCGGTCTCTACATCTAGGATTATCTGCTATATTCTAATGGTGCATAAGCATAATCAGCCTATATGTTCACTGTTGGGACACAGGCCTCCTCTCTTCGAGTGGGAGTGGGCCGTGAACCTCCAAGCGGGTCCCGGGCGGGTTGGTAGGTGTCACATGTCTTCGAATTTTTGTTTATAGGATATGCCGGTTTCCTCGCGGTGTTTTACGTTCAATTTTTCACGGACGTGAAACCACATTTATTTTCTTACGCGACATCTGGTAGGAAACAATTTTATTACCAAAGTCCTATTCAAGGAACTAACACGACCATCATCTTTGAATAATATGTTATTCATAAAAGAATTGTAAATCTGCGGGTAACGTGGCACGCGTGTGAGATACAAAATGATATCAAAATGTCTGACACCGATCTGGCAATACGCAGTCCGATTCGTTTTCGAACAAATGTATTTCCAATTTTTTCGACGTACGGTGGGTTGTAATAGAGAGTATTTTGCGGGGTTCTTTTCTTATTTTTTACGAGCAACTGCCGCTTGGTATTAGGACGACATGTGGCCAGGGTTTTGGTTATTATTTTAGGGGGTGGTTTGGCTACGTTCTGCTTTATTTGTCTCATCTCGGGTTAGAACGTGAGCGACTAGTTATAAGAAATTAGGTTTTTCTGCCGTCTAACACAATACTGCGAGAATAAAGGTTTTCATAAGGATGTAACGCGTGGCGCCGTTTTGGGACTAAATCACAGAGCTGTGTCTCTTGGGAAAATGTCTGTTTCTACTGTGAAAACATTTGAATACCTTCATGTTTACATACTGTCTGTCATCATCAATCATACGCTGTCATATTATTTGTATATCTACATGCAAAATAAAATACTGTGCCCGCAACTTCATCCTTACGAAAATCATAAAACATTCTTATTATATGTGTAAACTGAGTAAATATAAATTGTAATAAATAAATTCTTGTGCTAAAACTGATACGTATGCGGATATTGCGGAGGGCGAAGGCCTAGGACTTAAGATGGAGAAATGCAATGACGGAAAGCTGGTAGCACACCGACGTTTATTTTGCAAGTTCAGTTGACATGTTATCAATACAATAGATCAATTACAAAATCAATTCCACGTACGGACACTTTTTCTTATTAATATTCCTAAGGTGTACGCACTTTTTTACTTAAGAATAATAGGGGTATTTTTTTAAACAAGTAATACCCAATATCAGTGTTATTGATATGTTTGTTTTTAAATCATTCACTGTGATAGGTATAAGTTGCGATTGCGAGTTTAACGAAGTCATTAATGGGTCCGTTTCGCTCGAGGTGGAAACCGGGCTTTAGTAGGCTATGTAATGTCATAAACTAAATGATAAAAAATAAATTATTTATTTCTGCAAGAAGGTTAGTAAAACAAGTACAAACACATTTACACGTCAATAATATTTTTAGAAGTCGTGGGGAGAGGCGTTTGCCCAGCAGTGGGATGCTGCAGGCGAACAGTAACAGAATATTTTTGAAAAATCCATGAGATGCTAATGGTGAGGTGAAATGAACTCGGCTCCGAATAAATTCAAACGCAATATTGTAAGAGCTCGTATTAATAATAAACATTCTTATCCTGTAAATACGTACTTTAGTAATTAAATACCTGCTGGGTACCATGAAACGCAAATATTTGGAATACGAGCATGCGACTGGATGTTAGTAATTAGTCGTCACAGTACTAACAGGGATTTCTTAACCGAACTCCAAATAATCCTATTTTACTACCAACCTTAATGTAGGTTTCGCGGCACCACTCACTTCGCTCGCTCGGCTCGCGCGCGGTTTGTGAAACTCAAACTCGGATATCTATGCTCAAACTCAAAGCATTTATTTCAATTAAACCAATTACAGGCACTTTTGAATTGTCAAGAGGCGTAGGTACCTATGGAGAAGAACGGACAAGAAACTCGGAGTCGGAGTCGGTTGTCAGAGTTCTAACCTAACCCATCCCATTCGGTCAAGTGCTTAGCTTGGTTACTTAGACCACCTTTTAGAAAAGGATAGAAAGGTTTTAGAGGCTCATTTTTTTCAATTCAATATGTATACCTTCGTGGCGGCATCTACACCGCCACATGCGAACTACGCATCATACTGACATCACGCAAAAATTCTGCATCGCGCAAGCAGACTTTACCGGCAACTGCCCGACATCAATCGTCGGGCAGTTGCCCACCAGACACGACACCCGTCTGGTCGAAGGGTTCTCCCTTTTCTAAGGAGGATGAGTGAACTTTACACCCTGTCCCTCATACCTCTATAACTTCCTTAATTTGGCAATTAATCATTGCAAAGTTAATCTACGTTTCGAATAATATTATGATGATGAATCTGCCAATAAGGACTAACGTTGTAATATTAGAAATCTCTCTACCTGTTAATTTCTTAATATTTTTAATTGTAGGTACTCTGTACTAGCCTGTGTTACAAAACGCCCCTAATATAATAGAACAGATCCTATAAAGTTATTTCTAAAACTTATATGGTGCATTATTTTTTTTTTTCATTTGAAATGGGTTTGCTCTTGACTCTTGTCTAGGTCAGAGGTGACAGAGACAAAGTCGACGATGAAGTGAGCTCACCCAGAAGAAGCCTGTTCACTCTTACTTTGAAGAGATTTGGATTCAATCGAAATAATTGTTTTTTTTTATTTGTGTATCACAGTGGTAAACAAAAAATAGTCAAAGCCGTTCTCAAGTGACGCGCTTGCCAACGAACAACATTTTTTTTTTTAATATAAACTAACATCTGCCCGCGTCTTCCTTCACGTGAAATTTCAGCCCCAACCCACCACGTCGCATCCTATCGATCGCCCGCCCGCGCTATTACTTCGTTTTCTGTCTTATTTTTTCGTTTTGCTCGACTCCTAAGGGTTGCAGCGTGATGTTAAGTAGCCTGTAGGCTTTCTCAAACTCTTCAGATTTATTATAAGATGAAAATTAAAAAAAAACATAATAAATCTTGTTTAGCTTTAACTATTATCCTAACGTATTATAATTGCGAAAGTAATTTTGTTTTTCCAGATACAAAGTAATATAATTATGAATTCGGATTAGATACTTGACTTTTTTTTTCCGGCTTGTTGGTCATAATATGTAGTCGCCGTTCGCTGGTACTCCAAATGAGCTTTGGTGATTTTTTAATAAAATATTAATGATACGCATGATCGTACTAGGACTCGTGTCATCAGACCCAGTATGGTCATGTATTTTAAGTAGCAATCAAGGCACGTATAGGTACCAATCTAAACCTCCATGTGTGTAGCAAGCAAGTTTTTCAAGTGTGCCAATTTTTTTTACCCAATTGTATTTTCTATTAATCAATGGCATTCTAAAAAAAAAATAGCCATTCACGTTACTCTAACCTCGCAATCAACGAATCATGACTTCCGTGAGATTTCAATAAAAATTCAGCGTGTAACCCAGCGAGATGGATATACGGTTAACTGATAAATAACCCCAGCTTGGTCCCTTTCATTGGTAATTCAAACACGGGCGGTACTACGATTTATGTACAAATGCGTCCAGTCAAGTCGGCCATATTTATTTTCCCATGTCCTAATGCCACTCCTGAAATATTCATGCGTTGACCGCCCCATCTGTCTTGCTGATGTCTCTAACAATAATATTATAATGTTGCTTATCTCTGTTTTGGAATAATTCGTTGCGGCCTGTCAGTTGTCGATCTTATTTGCATGTCATCCAAAAATCGACGAGTTAAAACCTCCTCGAGTTGACCTAGATTCAAGTTTTCATACAGATAATAATTATATAGTACACAAAATCGAAATTCGTGATTTAAGTGACTACTGTTTTTGACTCCTTATTAGATTTATGAAAGTATTTTACAGTACCTATCTCTCTACATATACTAATAATAAAGCTGAAGAGTTTATTTGTTTGTTTGAACGCGCTAATCTCTGAAACTACAGGTCGGGTTTAGAAAAAATATTTTGCATATGATGGCCCAATTCTTAAGGAAGGATGTAGGCTATTTAACATCATGCTAGGATCCTTAGGAGTCAAGCAAAAAAAAATCAGAAGCACGCGAAGTGATAAACGAAGTAATAGTGCGGACAGGCGATGCGATGCGACGGGATGGAGGGACAAGAAATTTCACGAAGACGAAGTCGCCGCCAGAAGCTATTTAAAATAATAGTCACGATTGTTACCTCATATAAAGACATTATAAAAAAGTATTTGGCAATTAAGAAATAAAAATTTTAGTAGTTGCTAATCCCGTCATTAATTCAAAGACGCTTCATAAAATATGTTTCGATGAAAAGATTTCCACGTTGCTAAAAGCATTTGACGAAACGTATTCAAAGTTGAGAGCGCTAGCTTAATTAGTAAGCCGCGGTGATGACTTGCATATCGGCTAAAATTAGTTCACTGTTGTTCAACGCTAATGAGGTGACGTTATTTAAGTAGTTGGTATATGTTCTGTAGAATAGAAAAAGAGTAGAAATACTCTTTATTATGTACACTATATAAAACAGACTGGCTGACTGTACTGTATTGAACAGATATTTATTTATCTGCCCTTTTTTTCTTTGTGGTGGACGCTACGATACGAAAAAACCTCCTGATTTTTTTTAAGTAAATTATATATTGTTCCTGAATATACTTGCCATTGTTTTGCCGTCCTATTGTAAACTGGGTTAATATTCAGCATCCGTGCGAAGCACAAATCGAATTAAAAATCAAGGGTCCGCAAAACTTACGGAGGAGCCCAATTCATTCCGAATACCAATTTCATTTCAACCACGGACCTCATTCCGCGAAATTTGGTTGCGAAACGACTGAGACAACAAAGAGAATTAGACCGCGAAGAAAAATAAATGCGGTGAAACAACAGAGCATACAAAATTAGAGAGCGGCGGAGGGAACGCGACGTGGTTCTGTGCGGTTGAAGTCAGGAGCGTATTGCGGGAGCAGGTGGAATGAACTCAATGACATTTTCAAGAATTTATTAGCGACTTTCGTAATTTCAGTTTTGTTTGTTTGACATACCTAGGCGAACTTTGACGTAAAACTTCAAAGAACTTTACTTTCTTTCTCACTTTTCGAAAGTTAAGTGACCAAACCGGACCAATAATAGGACCCTGAGGGACACCTAAAGTGACCGTAGAATCTGAGCTTTTTTTTACTATAAATGTAACTATGTAGTTAAAATATAGTTGGTTTATACTGTACAAATCAAGATCATTTTCGTCACTATAATCATAGTCATATTTATTATGTGTTTCATACGACTGATGAATAGTAGATAAAGTCATAGGCCTTAGACAAATTTAGAAAATGCAGCATCATTTTATTCGTGGCAGCTTCTTTATTTTAGGTTTACATATTATCTGACCTCCAGAACCCAGTTACTGGTCAGATAGGCAGTCGCTCCAAGTAAAATACAGATATTCAGGTGCATCCAATTAAACTGTAAGCCGACCCCAACATATATAGTTGGGAAAAGACTAGGCAGATGGTGATGATTTAAAATTATTCTATTATCTATTTTCCTTGTAATAAATAGTTACTTCATTTTATTGAACTGTAGTTCGTGAGTTCATACGAGTTTTTATTTCTGAATAAAAATTTCAATCGCTTTTCGTTTTTAAATTACGTTCCACAAGATTTGCTGTGTTGATGGAGCGATGTTCAGGTTATAGTAGTTATACCATTTATAACGGAGATTACCAGAATACGGAGGCAACTGAACTCCAAGCAAATGTTCTTGAATTTTAACGTGGTGAATTATATGTTACATTTTTAAGCATGGCAATGTGAGAACGTAAAGCTAAGGGACTATTTGACTATAAAATGGCGTGTGTGTGAGGCACGAAACCCGTCTAAGGAATCGTAATCTATACATAATATATACTTTCCTATTATAAATTAATGTCACTTTTCATGACTTGCTGTGTGACCGCGTTGTTCTTCTAAACTACAGAGGGGTAGGTAATTGCGTAACACACTATCAGTAGCAATGGGTTTCATTTTGACAGTTCACCAACATTCATTGCGTTATTTACGTTGTTGAGCAGACTTTTTCGAACTTACGAAGCAATGGATTAGCAATATCCTATAAAATGATTCTGATTATATTTCGGACGGATTATATTCGGGTTCGGTTCGGATTTTGATGCGGTTTTCATCGTCATTTAGAGAATTTATTCCGGATGGTTTATGTGAATACATTGTTAATAAACTTACCTAAAATAACAAAAATTCGAACAAAAATTCGAAATTTTGTCAAGTGCTAAAAACTGTTCTAAATTCTATTCATTTTCTATCTATTAAGTATAAAAAATTCGTAGGACAATAATTTCACGTAAATTAACAGAGAATCTGTGTATTCAGTCAAGATGGTATTGTCCAAGTAAAGTGATTAACAATAATTTTCATAATCTCTTTACAACACCAAATATTTAGAGCAAAGCATTTATTTTAGGCTCCTGCTACCAGGTTCACAATGGGGCCACCGCTCAACGAACAACATAAACGAGAAATGATTGCATGTATCTCTTTTCCTTGTTTTTCTTAACGCGTTTTTTATGAAGGCCTAATGAAAAGGATCCCTCTTCAAAGGTCTAGTCGGTAATTCGATTTCCGTCTTAACGAATATATTAAGCACATTAATTCATTGCTGAATTCAAATGGTAGAGAGAAAATATTAGGTTGTTTTTTGTGTCGTTGCTTGGGTCAAACGACCGGTAGGTAATGTTAACACAAGTTGAGTTCATGGTGTTCTGATGAATAATCCAACCACTGGACTGTTTAGCCGACCTAGGCAACTACGCCTTTGTTATATGTTTAGGTTGGTAGGGTAAGTATAACTACACTACACTAGTCAATACTATCGCCATCAATAGACACAAACAACGCCAAGTGCATTGAAAAGCCTCATACCTAATGTCAATACGGTGTAGAATAGCATGTCACAGAGGTAACTAGTTCAAAATATCTTAGGCCCGAAATAAATAGCAGAGAATTATAAAAATTGGCCCAACAATGCGCCTTTAATGTTTCGGAAACTATTCTTAGAGGACAGCAAAGGCCACGTACCTTAGTTCGCAATGTCCGGGGAACACTGCGCAAATTCGTCTACTGCGCAAAATATTCCCAAAAGAATGTTTATAGCAAACAATCTAGACATTGTTGATTCCAGGAACGGAAATATTATGAGAATATTTGAGACTAGCAAAATACATCACGATTTAAAGCAAAGATGCTTTTAGCTGCAAAATTATGGAATGAAATTTCCCATTTTCAAGGATTGTTGAATGATTTTTAAAAAGTTTCCGCCAACTGTTGACCTGTGAAGTTTGAACTGCATTTTTTGTGGTTCGAAATGAAATTGGAAAACTTAAAAGTGATTTAAATTTGTTTTTCTGAGCTGCGTCTGTGGTCGCTATTTGAAGTCATGAACATATACGTATGGTACTATTAATTACCTACACGTGTTCGGCATTGTCGACTTGGAAACGAAGAATAATGCCTAGGTAAGGTAGAATAAGTAGAATTTTATGATTTTTATCAACAAGACGATAATAATCAAGCCTTGGATTAAAGTGTAAGTTCTTCCTATTGAAAAGTACTCATACAGGTTGGCCCCTACATTATCATAGACGCGCAAACGGAAACCATAAATTTAGCACATGATTCTGTATCTATCTGTAGTCGTTTCTCCATAGAAACGCTCTCGCCTGTTTTCTTTCTGGTTAATGACCATAAAGCAATGATTTTTTACAGAATAATAAATATTAAATACTTGTGTATAATTAAAACTCATGCGAAGGAAATATTGTTGGATTTATTAGTTTTAAAATGCAAAAGGTACAAAAAATGGACTTGCCGGTTGAGCGTGGATGCAGAGAGAGAGAATGTTGCTAGCCATGAAAAAATATTAAATTAAATTACAATGTTGCAACTTAAAACGACTTTGTTATCGATTACAATTAAACTAAAATGACTAAATAAAATGAAGAATATATTTATGTTAAATTTACTTTAACACTTGTATGTCCCTATGTTTTCCTTTTTGATGATACATTATTTTTATAAGCACTGGAACCCTCAAAAAATGCTCAAAATGTCCACTGTCAACAGAGGCCTAGTGTAAAAATTTGACAACTATTAATGAAAAAAGAAAAACATAGGGACACAGTATATATCTTTCATATTCAGTTTATGATATATCTTTTACATTGCTCCAATATTGAAGCAGGAAATAGGCAAGAGCCAAACCTCGAAATATGTCTCTCTGAACGCACGACAAATTTCAAAGCAAGGTAACGAGTTGCTCGTCAAAGCCCATGCAAACCTGTAAAAACAAATGCTAACCACATAAAAACCGACACATTGTAGGCCCCAAAATACTGTAAACCAATAACAAAGTTCACTTCACAACATAAAAATCGATATGATTCAAAAAGCCATTACGAAAACCAATACGCGGATACGTCTATCACAAAAAGAGAACGTTAAAGGGGCCAACTTTTTCCACTCGAAGCAAATTGATACAAATAACTTGTGAAATATTCTCGTCTGACAAAACGCTTGGACGTAAAAGAATACGGTTCGCAGTCATCGGTGATAGACGACAACAATAGTCCGGAAACCTGGGCCTTCATTATTTATGTGCACACTTCAGCGCCCTGAGCAATGAGTATTTTTCATGCAAATATTAGAGCGGGGCGTAATGCAGGCGATTGGCGAGCGATTGAGCGAACAACGAGATTATTAAAGTCATTTGTTTTATTTTTATTTTGGAGGGGAGATTGGCACAGTTGAGTTAATTGGGGTTGTCGATAAGTAAATGGAAGAAGAATTTGAAATTTATTGGTGAATGACTTATCGATGTTTTTTTGGGATTTGCAAGCATTCATAGCATTCCGTCACGCGTTTCTAAAATCTAAATAAATAATCGATTAATATTAAATTTTTGCTTTATTAACAATGAGGAATTGATTATCTATTAATATTTACATAATTTATATAGGTAACAGTCGTAAAATAATAATATGTACAAGTATAGAAGCTAGGGTGGGGAAAGAATCATAAGGCATCAAAAAATTCGTCTGCATCGCTGTCAACAGAAGTGCCTAAAGGGCTGGCAGTATTGCCATGTTGTATGGCAATACTGATTCTTTCGCCAAAGAATAGGCCAGCCCTCTGGTCAAGTGAAGAGTCGACCAAAATGTTGAATTCTCATTTTAACGATGTTCCATCAACTATGCTTTCAAAGAACACAACTATCAAAACCAAAATCAAAATTGATTAATGATCAATTAAAAGCTACACGGTTCCTGATAGTGTATGGCACAAAGCCGACAAGGAACTCCATGGCTGCAATATGTTGTTTAACCACAAAGTTAACTTCTAAAATATTAACAACACGCCTGGAGCGCTTACAACGAGCAACTTTGCTCTGTCGGAACAGTTTCTTGCCGATACATAAAATCAAAGTTGAATCTCGTATGCGTGTATCGATTAATATTACTTGCAAGACTTTACCGGTGAAACAAACAACGAATCTTAAGGATTCACAAAACAAAGTGATAAAAGAAGAATTGCCAAACTTAAGTGGCAGTGGGCAGGGCACATTGCTCGCAGAACAGATGGCCGATGGGGCCGAAAGGTTCTGGAGTGGCGACCGCGTACCGGAAGACGTAGCGTTGGAAGGCCTCCCACAAGGTGGACCGACGACCTTGTGAAGGCTGCAGAAACCCGTTGGATGCGAGAAGCACAGAACCGGTCGAAGTGGAAGTGCTTGGGGGAGGCCTATGTCCAGCAGTGGACGTCTTTCGGCTGAAATGATGATGATGAATGATGAAGTGATAAAAGCATTATTTAAGTAACTATAATCGGTTGACAGAGTCACGTACACTATACCGTAACACAAAGATATTTAATATAACACAAACATAAACTTACACAATGTGCATACTAGTACGAAAAATAATGACAGGTGAATTAAAATCTAATATAAAACTTGTTAAAAAAATATATTACTTATCTTATCTTAAGAAACACTAACCAGATTAAATTGCGAAGAAATAGGACTAACTATGGTAAAAAGACTATCACATATGAAGGGGCACAATTATACAACAATCTGCCAAATAATATCAAGGATAGCAAATCGCTTGCAATGTTTAAATCAAAATTTAAAAAATACATTTATGACAACATCTATTAGAATTGCTCGATCGCTGTACATTACCTACATTACTTTATTTTTACTTAAGCTCATTATTAAGTGAATCGTATTGTTCTTTATGAGTGAACTAGCTTCCGCCCGCGACTTCGTCCACGTAAAATTTCACCTTCCCCCCATTCACCCTCTTAGGGGTGGAATTTCGAAAAATCCTTTCTTAGCGGATGCCTACGTCATAACATCTACCTGCATGCCAAATTTCAGCCCGATCCCTCCAGTGGTTTGGGCTGTGCGTTGATAGATCACTATGTCAGTCAGTCACCTTTGAGTTTTATATATTTAGAAGAAGATAAATTCGTTAATATGACATGAATGAGAACTCCAGGGAATACAAATGCAATTCAAAATAGGTATGACAGTCATCATCGTCATACACAGCACGACTTCACTCACTGTTGAACGTAACCTGTTTTTTCAGCCAGTGCCATCATCCAGCAGGGTAATTGCGTAACACACTATCAGTAGCAATGGGTTCCATTTTGACAGTTCAACAATATTCATTGCGTGATTTACGTTGTTGAGCAGAAACATTTTTCGTACTTATGGAGCAATGGATTAGCAAAATTGAGAGTAATAGTGTGTTACGCAATAACGGTGCAGGTTCTACCGCCATGGTAACAATGTCGTCCGCCCATTTCGCCGTCAGACGACCGCCACTTCGTGTCCCTTTCCTTGGACGCCACTTGGTCAATGCCTTACTCCACCTGTCATCACTGCGCCTTGAGAGGTGTACTGCCCAACTCCATTTACATTTGAGTTCCATTACTCGTTTTCCGATATCGAAAACCTTCGTACGTCTGCGAATCTCGACGTTTGGGACTCGGTCTATAAGCCAAGCATTACAAAAATACATTATACTAGCTGCGCCCCGCGGTTTCACCCGCGTAAATGTCGATCCCGTGGGAATATCGGGATAAAAAGTAGCCTATATGTAAATCCAGGATGTCAGCTACCTCCATACAAAATTTTATCAAAATAGGTCTAGCCGTTTGAGCGTGAAGAAGTAACAAACATATAAACACACACCCACACTCACGCATACACCCCACACTCACAAACTTTCGCCTTTATAATATTAGTGTGATTGTATAGAATAAGTAAGCCCTTATGGCCTAAATAGTTGTTTCTTTTTTGTAGTGACGCTCATAATCAATGGTTCAATGGGAAATCCTTCAGCTGGGCAAGACTGACCTACTTAGCTGTGTCCATTCATTCATAACAACACGACTGTATTCATCGAAAGCGTAGGTAAATGTGTAGTAAGTAAACTTTTAGGTTTTGCCAGTTAAAATTCCGTGTAATTATGATAGTCCCATGTAAGTAAACCTATAGACATTTTACCGGGTACAAATCGCAGTCCAGTCATTACGGGTAGTCTGACAACTATAGATACCAAAGGGTATCGTATTACCCAGTACTATAGTTGTGAAGGTCAGATAGGCTACACATGTGAAATACTAGTATTCAGCTGCATGCGGTTAGACTAGAACCCGACCCCATAGCTGGGAAAAACCCAATAACACTTCAGGGATTGAACCGAGGACATTGCGCTTAAAAACACCTTTACTTTGTGGAGTGTGGAGTTGTTGAAGACTTACCTATATTATACAGGGCGTCCCACGGCTATGCCACATGGAGGGAAAGTACCTTGAATATTGTAGATGGAACAGTTTACTGAAAGAAGACATTATTTTAATTTTAAAAACAATTTAAACTGCATTCATAGATTTTTAAATAATTACATTACCGGGAATTGAACCCGCTACACGAGAAAAAAAAATTACCCTGTAGCTTTATCATACCGATCGAAAGGTTTCATCATAAGGATTATTTTTTGCTAAATAACATAGTGTCAGAAATAAAAGGAAGACCATGAATTTTAACATTGCTTGTAGAATAATCTGACAAAAAATCAGAATGATTGTATGTATATTAAGTACGGTTTTTATTGTAAAACGAAAGTTTTTAGAGGTATCTTCATGATTGTTTTTCTATCATATCAAATTAGTTGTATTATGTTTTCAACACACTGTCTACCTAGCATATATCCTGAAAAATATCATATATTTTTCTGATTTTGTTTACTGTAGTCGATCTTATACTTTTATTGTTTCTAAAACTTGCGTTTTTTTGCGTTTAGGCCTGGTTAAGGAATAAAGAAAAGAATAATATAAACATCTGCAATATACTTTCCGTTTTACTTTTCTTCGAGTCAATTTTAAAACAGTGCAGAATTCCAAATGATTAATTGAACGTAGAACTAAGAAAGAGTCTGCAACTAAAATATTAAAGTCTCCCCGGTCGAATAAAAGGAGGCTGCTCCAACTGGGTCAGAGAAACTTAATAACATGTAATATGGTGCTAAGTAGCTTTTAATAAATACTGTTTTACTGAAAATTTGCAGCCGCTTGGGGAAATTATTTACTATATTTTCAACGACCTTAGGAAGGTCTCAGTTCTTTTATATTTGGCACTAAATGTAACATGAGACATGACCAGGGAATCATGGCACAAAAAGGAAGAGCATAGATACTCAGCAGTGGGTAGAAAAGGCTGCCAGTGACGTCATCATGATGATGATTACATCGGATGATGAGTTCAATTGTCCTGTGATAATGAGACTATGGGCTATGACGTGTTGAAGCCATCGTTCTTCCGTTGTTAAAAGAGGATAGAGCTATTCGTCCTATACGGGATAAAATTTAACCAGTGCGCAAACTGTACTGTGTGTGTCTGTTATGTACTATATGTGTGTGTGTATTCAGCAAATGATTCTAGACCCCCTAGCGTAGAAATTTTTGGTCGGTTATTATATTTTGCCGTTTTTGTGTTTGTGTTTTTTAATGCGTCATGTTTGCCGCAAATAAAATTATTTTCTTTCTTTCTTTCATAAAAAAAAATCTGCTTTTTCATAGAAAAATGCAATACCTACCTACGCGGTCAAAATGTATGGAACAGCTAATATTTTTTTATACTTAACTGGCGAAAAATTTCTACGTTAAGCGGTCTAGAATCATATGCAGACTTCTTGGTTACAGTTTGCGCATTAGGTAAAATTGTATCCCGTCTCTATGCTCTCTCTCACACTGGAAAAATGATGGCTTTAACACGTCAGAGTACGGCTCCAGTTATGTAGCTACACCACGATTCGACCGATCGTTGTTATGTGGCTACACCTACAGTTTCCTAGTAGAGCGGTGGCCGGCCACACCGCGTCCGCAGTATAGGTCATAGCACACGTGTCAACTCGAGCCCTTCAGTATTCTTTGTATGAAACTACCTACTGCAACGCACACTAATCAGAATCGTAACGTAATCGCCTCGTCTCGGGACAAGCTCACTCTCTCGCTCGTTACGGCCCGTTGTTCCCGCGCTTACGGCTCGTCGTCCCCGCACTTACGTCTCTCCGTACCCGAGCTTACGTCTCTTCGTCCACCCTTGCCCCTCACCCCTCCGGCGGCCTGCCTGTTGCACCATCAACCAGCGGTTGGCGAGCCGTAAGCGCGGTGTCGCCTAGCCGTAGCCGAGTCGACGTATCGGAGCTTCGTATCCGTATGGTTATGTGTTTTACGTTAGGTTGACGCCTGTTTGACCGCGAGGCGAAAGGTGATACGGTGCCGATCCCTTTCCGATTTGATACGTGTGCTATGGACCTTTAACCGGCGAATGACGTCACTGAAACATTGTTTATAAAAGTAAGTTGGTATGTTTTTATAAAGAGCTTTTTTGACACCGTAAAGTCAAACCCAGCGGGGTCTATCATGTTCATGACAGCCGTCGCGCATCGTCACCGTAGCGTAAGTGAACCTTACAGTCTCAGATCCAATTTCAACGTAGAACAAAACAAATTATTTTATTACAGGATAAGAGACATGGAGTCTAAAGTCTGTATTATTAGATTCTCATTTAAAAAATTGTTTTATTCTGGTCTCTGAAGATTGTTTAAAAATGAAGGAGGTTATTTTAATGTAGCCAAATGTATTCAAAACCCGTTAAAGAGATTTGCATTTTTACAGCTTTTCGTAATTCAACCTTATCAATCAGGCAACCCATAAAGATCAAACTCTGGAAGCCTGAATTGCCATCCCATGGCATTAAAATACCACACAACGGGAGATAAAACTCTACTGAATAAAACAAGATCAAGAAAACCATCAAGATATTCCAAAACTTATTAAAACTTTGTGAGGATGTCTCGATCCCTTTCTAAAGAGCTTATCTAAACGCCCCTATCACCGACCACAGCACTACATCTCCATTAAATACACTTACTGAACTCAATAAGGTACGTTACCAATAGCCGGCCATTTCTTTGCAAGTCGCGTACCCACTTAAGGTAAGCGGGCCAATAGTCAGCCGTTTCCATTATTTCCATTAGAGCAGGCCAACGTTGGCCACGATTTGTTTCAGCTGTTGCACACTCTTAGAAACGTTTTAAAGTACATTTCACTTTATTTCATAATTTTGAGTTATACCCGAGCTGAGTGCAATGCGAGGTGCAGGAATAGAACGTAAAAATGGTAAATGTAATTTTCGCTCTGCCCATAAAACAGACGCTGTAGAGGTAAAGGCTGAATGCTAGTTTTCTATTCTCTGTATAAAAGAGTGTTTTGTTTTTGAGTGAAGCGTTTTTGTTTTACATTTTATTCGAATTTCAAACCTTGTAAAGGTAATCTGAGAAACTGACCTACTTTTCTTCCGTGCAGAGTTAATCAAAGGAACGTGTTTAATAAACAATTTTATTGTAGAGTTTGTTATACTTCATGCAAATTAGACTAACTTGTTTGCAATTATGGGAAGTGACTCTAAATCACCCGCCCTGACACTCGCTAATGTTTAAAGTGTTTTGAGGTTTTTAGTAGGTATAGCTTCCATTTACTGGGTACGCCTTTCATTGACTTGAATGTGCCCTAGCGGCTGAGAGTATGTTATGCTCACTCAAATGTCTCGCTGATGGTGGCGCGTGTGTTGGATCATGTGTGCTAGGCAGTTTAAATCTGGCTGGAAAACTGGCTCGAAGGTTTAGACTAGGTCTAAAGTCAGAACTCGTTTTGTAATAAGATGGTAGATGTTTTATGTCAGTTCTCTGTCTCTGGGATGCCAACATTGGCACCTCATCGGGTGGTGGTGAGCAGTAACCAACCGTTACTTATGCCACCACAATATTACTTATGCCACCACAATATTACTTATGCCACCACAATATTACTTATGCCACCACAATATTACTTATGCCACCACAATATTACTTATGCCACCACAATATTACTTGTACGACTAAGAGCTGATTTTACCAAAGTTAAATATCTTTTATCCGTGGAATAAAATTGAAGTCTGACACGACTAGTATGGAAAACCTGTCAAATGTTAAAAATTTATTCTCAGGATTAGACATATTTTGCGTACATAAGTTTCGTGAAATTCGCTCATAATGTTTTAGCTAAGTATGAAGTTATTCAGCAGTACAATTTAGAATGTATGTTGACACAGCGACCGCTAGACTAATTTAAATTTAACGGTGTGTGTGTGTGACTACAATAATTATATGCCTACGGGTTGCCACTCACTTATGGCGAGGCGAAAATATTTGGCGAAGCTTTTCAGCCGAAAGACGTACACTGCTGGACATACGCCTTCACCAAGCATCCCCACTTCACGTTTTGTGGTTCTCCTACGGATTCCTGGGATCTTCAACAGGTCATCGGTCAAACTTGTGGGAGAGCTTCCAATGCGACACCTTCCAGTACGGGTCGCCCTTTCAGAACCTTTCGGCCCTATCGGCCATCCGTGGCCATCTGCGAGCGTTCCGTTTGGGTCTACTTTGGTAATAGAACGTATCTTTGCGTCTTTTCAAGAACATCTAGTTGCTAATAAACTTTCAAGTCGAACAAGCCAAATAATTCCGACATGCTTTGTAGTATAATCAGCCTTTAGTATTCCCACTGCAGAGAAACAGGCCTCCTCTCTGTTAGAGAGAGTGGGCCGTAATCCACCACGCGGGCCCAGGGTGGGTTGGTAGATGTCACATGTCTTCGGATTTTTGGTTTTAAGACATGCTAGTCTCCTCACGATATTTTCCTTCACCGTTTTTATAGCAGTGGTGGTGAAATTATTTACACAAAGTAAAGCGCCTGCCAGGATTCGAACCTACGACCTACAACTCGTAAGTCACGGCCGATTCTACTGGGCCACAACTGCTCACACATCCTATGTACTCATGTCAATTTACAATACATTTAAATTTTCTGCTCTTTTCAATTTAGGACTACCCTCCCATCATAACAACTAACATCCCAGCTACGAAAAGTCACCACCGCAGAATACCTACAAGTGACGACCCTCACTAACAAGTGAATTATCCATGCCGTGGTGTTTAGCAATCCATTCTATTATGAAAGCGTAAAGCTGCCCGCGGGCTCGATTTGCATAATAAATTATTCGTATTGGGATAATGTAATCTATTCCTGTGAGTTTGGATTAAAAATATAAAATGTTGTTACGGTTTTTTGGATGGTCGGTGCTTCTAAATCCACATTAATACCTAATGATCTTTGGAACTGCCTCGTTGGTCTAATAGTCGCAAGCGTTACTGCTGAGCATGACGTACTGGATTCGATTCCCAGGTCGGACAAAGTGTTCTTGGGTTTTTCTATCGAATTTCTCAGTAGCAGCCCGGAGTTTGGAATTGTGTCCGGTTTATGGCAATAGGCTCGCCCTCTATTATATGGGACCTTAAAAAAAGATAACTGGTGAAATGTGGGTGTACGTGCTAAGGTGTACCTTGACATGTACACCGAAAGGTTAGGCAGAGGTGTACGTCTGAAAGAAAGAAAGAAAAAAAACAGTGGCACTCTGGGAGTGCCGACAGAAGTGATAACTTAAACAATTACGTGTGTTTTTTGTGTTCCTGCATGTTACTAATATAGTTTTTAAGTAATATGTAATACTAACACCCTATGGACCTGGATGCCTGACAATTTTTTTTTTTTATATATTATAATCGTCTTATAAACAAAACACGCACGGAGTCGGTTACGGTAACAGTGTCGCGAGTTCAATGGTTTTTTTGCATCTCAAAAAATGCCTAACGCGCCAGAAGTTTTCACTTCAAAAATAGGTTCATTTGTTACAGAAACACGTGCGTACGAAAGATAATGAATTCTAATAATAAGGAAAAATAAAAACAAAATATATCTTTAATCACGAGCATCATCATCTGCCTATCCTTTTCCCAACTATGTTGGAGTCGGCTTCCAGTCCAACCGGATGCAGCTGAATCTGCTGATTGTGCTGTGATCTTTAATCATGACCACAAAGCAGAAATAGTCGACGGCTTCACGTCATGACTGTGACATGGCTTCCACTCAGCATGATGCTGTGCTAAAGGGGGGGTCCTCACACAAAAAAAAGTCGCTTTGGGTACAGCACAGCGCTGATTTTCAGTGGTTACCCGAAAAGGAAGTAGGTACGGAAACTAAGTCAGATCAAATGATTCGTACTATAGTTACAAAATAAAATAAAACAAACAGTTTTTATAATATAAAGCAACCAATGACATGAATAAATATTATCTATTAAATTTAGCCTAACCTTTCGGGGAATTACAGGCGTGAACAGGGTGTAAAATTCACTCATCCTCCATAGAAAAGGGAGACCCCTCCGACCAGACGGATGTCGTGTCTGGCGGGCAACTGCCCGATGATTCATGTCGGGCCGTTAGCCCATATGCTAATTGTGCGGTAAACTCTGCTAGCGAGATGCAGGATTTTGCGTGACGTCAGTATGACCCGTAGTTAGCATGTGGCGTTGTAGATACCGCTACATTATGTTATGTCATGTTATCTTGTGATCTTTGCTTGCAGTTTACACAACAGAAAGAAAGTAAGAAGAAAGAAAATACGTTTATTAGCTGCGGCAAACATGACGCATAAAAATAAAAATAAACACAAACAAAAAAAACAAAATAACAACTTGGGAGAAAATATGCGTCACATCTACCTACGCAAAACAAACACACAAACAACAATCTAAAAGCAGTTTCGATCGGTAACATTTTTTAGCAAAAATAACTTCTACGATTGGCGTAGGCAGTACCTAAGTAAGCTCTGCTACCAACTTGCAGATTGTATATACAGGGTGGCAGGGACAATGACGAGCAAACCATAACCATGAATTCGAGACCCTCTAGCGTAAAAAATTTCATTGCAGGAGGGAAGGTCAGATCATATACTGAATACATGGTAAAAGGTTGTGTGTGTGTGTGTGTGCGCGATGTACCCGCCATTCTATATCTGACCACGGCATAAGCTTTCCTTAGAGTTATAGGTAAGTAGATGATATGAGCGAAAAAAACAATTAGCAGCAATACGTTTTCTATCTTTCTCCCCTTGGGGCTAAAAATGGCTAATGGCTTGGGGCTAAAATTGGAGCCATTTTTAGCTCTCATTTTAATATATTGATAAGTATATCTTCTATGATAAATATAGCTCTATAATGGCCCCATTTTGCACGACATAAAAGTGCACTCTCTATTGTGCAAGGTAAGCAAATAAGTTAAAACGCCTAGGGCAATGATCACTGGACTATTATCTTTATTATTTTCTTTTGCTATTCGTTCCCCTTTTGTGCAAAGGCTTTGCAATTCGAACGAAAAGCATCAATATTTTACTAAACGGATTGATTAAAATTATTTTAAAAATTAAATCAACATATATTTGAAACATCACCACAGTAACCCAGTAACTGGGATGTGGATGTGGAGGTCAGATAGGCAGTCGCTTCATTGAAAATACTGTTGGGAAAAGGTTAGACAGATTATGATGATGATGTCTTCAAAGCACAGAAATAATACCAAAAAATTATGTTCGGTAAACCATTACGACTGGTTACAAAGTATCTTTTTCGAATCTAATCTAATCTAACTAGCCTGAACTGTCCCACTGCAGGGCAAAGGCCTCCCTCTCCCTTTTCCACACAATTCTGTCTTTTGTTAGTGTCGGTCTTTTTCGAATAATCACAAAAAAAAACACCACAGTCTCTTCATAGCCCTTTGACGGAAAAGAAAATCCGTTTTACTTCATAATATATAAAAGAAGAAACTGACTGACTGAATGAATGACTGACTGACTGACATATCAACGTACAGCCGAAACTACTGGGTCTAGGAAAGTGAAATTTTGCACACGGCTTCCTTTTATAATGTAGGGGAGCACTAAGAAGGGGTTTTTGAAAATTCAACCTTTAAGGGGGTGAAAAGGGGGGATTTCGTTTGTATGAAAAATCTTATTCCTTGAGTTAATAAACTTGAAACTTAGCACGAATACTTATCTAAGTAAATTATTAAGTTTGGCATTTTTTGTTTTTCTTAACTACCCCCTAAAGGAGGATTGGGGGGTGTCAAAGTTTGTATGGAAGAATTTTAACGGGCTGTCCGATTAACTCGAAACTCAGTATTTATACTTGAGACCAAAAATAGAGAATAACGTGTATCAGGGTTTTTCGAAAATGTACCCCTAACGGGGTGAAAAGGGGTAGGTAATTTTACAGGGGAGGATTTTACTGCGTGGCTTGATTTACTCAAAAATTGGTATAAATAATCTTTGAGTCAAGTAATGAACACATCACAAACTATTTTTCGAAATTCCACCCCTGTGGGGGTGAAAAGCGGGGATACAGTTTATTTGAAAAATCTTATTCCTTTGATCTACAAACTTAAAAATTGACCCGAATACTTATTTATCTAAATAAATTATAATTAGATTACATTTAGGAAAGTACGAAATACACGCGGACGAAGTCGCGGGCAAAGTGCTAGTACTTCATAATTCTCCTCGTACTTGTAAACATCTGTAAAGAGATTTATTACAAACGGTTTCAACGATAAGACACAAACAAAGCTCACGAAAATCGTTCAACGTCTTAAATAGCAATACAAGGGGCTCTTTCAAATGGTAATTTGATTGTACCCAGTTTGCAGCTTCAAAAGAGTGAAATATTCTTTTCAGGGGTCCCGGATGCCGCGGGAGAATTATTAATGACCAAAGAAACTTTCTCAAAGTTTACATCAGTGCGCAAGTCAGGGAAGATGGCGGTGAGCTAGTAATAAAATTTTAATTTTACATCGCACTATAGGGAAATGCAATAGTTCAGGTACAGTCAACAAAGGAGATAAGTATACAGGAGCGTCGGATATTGTTGAAGTTTACTAAGAAACCGATGGATATTCTCGAATAAAATTTTAGTTTATTAATAGAAAACAAACAGCTCATTTATTAAATTAAACTTCAGTCCAGAACATCCATCGGTTTCTTAGTAAACTTCAACTATATCCGACGCTCCTGTATACTTAACTCCTTTGTTGACTGTACATCTTGGCTCATACAGTCTGACTGTACGGGGTGGATTTTTATCTGGAATGTTAAGATGAGGATTGTACCTACTGCGAAGGTTTTATTTTTTTATTTAGAATGAACACGACCGCTGTCGTGGGACTGGGCCGGACGTTTGCCGGAGGGTGTTGGATGCATTGTGGGCTAAGTCCACGACAACTGGGTTCCTGAACACGTCCAACGGCATCGTGGAAAACCCAGGCGCAGATGGCGGGACGAACTTGATGCTTATAGAAGGAATTGGTCGTTGGCTTTGCCTGCTGTGGTACAATACACCATAATATATGTATATTATGAACTGATGCAATCATCAATCGATCTACCATAGGCACGATATAAGTTCTACGTAGTCTCAATCAAATTCTTATGGAACGCATATGGCTAGCTACCGGTCACATCAACACAAGTTGGCTCTTAGATAACTGAAAAGCAAATTGTGAAAGCAAGCTTGATGTAATACTTGTCCTGCATCTAGTCTAGATATTTTCGATCTAAGTCACGCCAAAGGATTCGAAGCTTTTAGTCCAATGTGTTCGATTCATGTTGCTACCGCTACCTATATTTTGTTAACGAACTGCACATTCAGGATACCATCGTTTTGTAAATTAAGAATTGGGTATCGCCCATTTTTATTACCTACTAGCTGCTGCCCGCGACGTCGTCTGCGTGAAGGCTCTACAGCACCAAAAACACCTAAGATGCCAGTGTCGCTATAGCATTATAAAGTAAACAACTTTTAAAATAGAATTAAAATATAAGTTTTTTTTTGCAAGCGAAGCAAGTGAAAAGAGTTATATGGGAATCCTGCTGAGTGAGGTGACTGAAGGAAATAGAGAAAATAATGCAGGAATACATTCTAGGACACAAAAGAGTAAAAATACGTTCAAAGGTATCATATATACCTTACAACACTTCCCTATAAACTACGTTGGTAGTTATGCTGCCAGGAGCCAAAATGTGTGATGACGCGGGAGCAAGCGACGACGTACAGTTGCCCGTGAAGCAACTCGTCCTGACGTCGACACCCACTGCCCTCAGTGTCTGCCCCTGCGACTTATTGATGGTCATCGCGAAGCAAACACTCACGGGGAGCTGTACGCGCTTGAACTGGAACGGGAAGTTATGAGGTATGAGGGGAATGCGTGGTATAAATACTGCCTCGCCGACGTCACAACCCGTAAGAATTTCCGCCTCAATGGTGTGTCTGTGGAGCGAGATGACTTTAAGGCGGGTCCCGTTACACAACTTCGGAGGAGATAGGTTCCGAAGAAGCATAACCGGGACACCGCTTCAGCTTGAATGCGCTGGAAGTCCACTTGCTGACAGGGAGTTCAGAAATTCCACGGGATAATGTGTGGCGTCATCTTGCTTGACAACAGTGTTTATCGAAGTGTAGACCACTTCATTCCCTTCAATTTCCGAGAGAATGCATTCGTTAATTGCTGCAGCCTGATCATTTTTGGGCGTCAAAATGGCCCGCTCACACACCCAAGAATTCTGCTGGTGCGGTATACGACTGAATGTCCCCGTACACACAGCGAATGAGTTCTTCTAAGCTGGAAACCACTCTACCGAGAGACTCTGGAAGCACCACCTGTCTACCTCTCTCTTCTGGTAGAGTGCCTTCGCCAAGACTTAGAAGGACATCGGAGAATTCTTGAGCGCGTGCATTGCCGCCAAGCCGAGCTCTCATATTAATGGTCAAGCGCAGCGTACGAACTCGTGACCACAACGAAGATCGTTTCAACGAAGCATTCACCTCGTCAGCCCTCGATCCTCGGCCATCGTACACTCATCCCATACGATCAGAGAGCAATCCCTTATCGCTGTTACGTGACACACCACAAACAGGCGTTTCGGTGCTCTCTAAATCGATGGGAATTTTAAACATGGCATGTGCTGTCTTGCAGTCCCGGAAGCAGTGTGGCAGCGATTCCCGACGACGCTACAGCAATAGCAATTTTGCCTTGCCTCCTGACCTCTGCAAGTATGCCAGTGGTAACAAATGTTTTTCCTGTACCACCAGGAGCATCCAAGAAAAACATTTTACCCTGGTTTTGCCAAACGCTTTCAAGGACGGTGTCATAAATTTGTTTTTGCTCTGAAGAGAACAAAGCGACATGGTCATTTCGTATGGTGGTCATTTAGCCGTCTCCGACTTCGTCTCCAGTAGCACGCCTCAAAGCTCGTAGAAAATCTTCAGACAGATGATGGCGATACTTCTCCCACAAAGCTACTGGGTTCGCGACTCCACAAAACACCAAGATGACGGCAAACAGATGACGCATGCGGCTGGGACTGTCACTGACGCTCGCCTCCGCGAGGGTGTCAGCCCAATTTTGGTCACCGTCGAGAAGGTGACGTGCTACGCAGGCTGCGCGGTAAGTGGGAAACTCCACGCCATCAAATGTCCTCAGAAAGGCGAAAGACTTTGCCTCGGACAGTGTGAAGTAACAACCGCAGAAAATCGCATTCGCCATTATTCGGATGCACGGTATAATTTAAGTTTATAATTAGGTATACGACATGAAAATATATTAATTACCAAGCAATAATCACACAGATAAATACCGAACAAAAGTATTAACAGTCAATGTTTATTTTGTACTAACAACATGAAATTGATGAAGAAATGATCATCATCAATGAACATAACTTTTTTGTGATACTTAACACCGCATTTTTTTTAAATTGTCTTCCTCAACTCGGCTCAAGATTTTGAGGGTTTTGTTGGAACTTGAATTTGTCAAAACGAACTATACGATACAACTTTTATGAAGAAAATGCACATTACCATCTATGAATTTTAAGAATAACTAACTACTAACCTCACCAACATGATCAAATTTAAATTATTAATTTCCAAAAAGTGTTGACATGTAACTTGATTTGATTTTTATGAAATCTCATAGATGGCGCTGCTTCAAAATTGTCTTATACTACTAACATTAATTAAACTATGTTTCTCTGCCCAAGTTACTTAAATGGCGTAAAAGTTTTTATAGTGTAAAGCTAGATAATAGCATGACTTACTCAAAAACAACATTTAAATATGCGTCGTTAGATTACACGCTGTCACAGAATGCGTAAGAAAAGTAAAGATTCACAGGTCCTCCTCGTAGGTGATAGCGTGATAATATGTAGCCTATATGTTGACCCGACCTCTTAATAATATTCATGCAAAATTTGAAGTAAATCCATGCAGTACTTTTTGAGTTTAGCCCGGACATATATACAGACAAACAGACAAAAATTCTAAAAACTATATTTTTGGCTTCGATATCGATTGTAGATCACGCCCCAAGTATTTTTTTTTTATATATTCTATGTACAGTTTTGCCTTTCCTACGATTTTATTATATACGATTTTATTATATATGTTTATATTATTTATTTAAACATTATCATTTTTTTTTTTTAAATATCACAGACTTAGGGATCAGAATTATTTCGTCATAAAGGCAAGCCTTTACGACGTGATTAAACACATAATAATGTTTTAAAGATAACAATAAGATTTCGTTAGTACTATATCGCGCCAATAGATGTCGTTACATGTTTCCACTTATTGCAATAAAAATTTGTTTTTATCTTTTGATAGACTGAAGCGATTGCGATGAAACAAAGACTAATCACAGCTCCGAGTTCTACACTATATTTGAGTATAAATATGAACCATATTGGTTTGGTACTTTTTACGTTGAGCCTGTTCAAAATCTGTCACATCCAAACAGACAAACAGACAAACAGACAAAAATTCCAAAAATTGAAGAAATGGCATCTGTTGGTTATCCTATAACAGCCCAACTATTTTTTATTTTTTTATTTTCAATGTACAGAAACGCCTCGTCTACAGATTTATTATATGTATAGATGTTTATATTATTTATTTAAACATTATCATTTTTTTTTTTTAAATATCACAGACATAAGGATCAGAATTATTTCGTCATAAAGGCAAGCCTTTACGACGTGATTAAACACATAATAATGTTTTAAAGATAACAATAAGATTTCGTTAGTACTATATCGCGCCAATAGATGTCGTTACATGTTTCCACTTATTGCAATAAAAATTTGTTTTTATCTTTTGATAGACTGAAGCGATTGCGATGAAACAAAGACTAATCACAGCTCCGAGTTCTACACTATATTTGAGTATAAATATGAACCATATTGGTTTGGTACTTTTTACGTTGAGCCTGTTCAAAATCTGTCACATCCAAACAGACAAACAGACAAACAGACAAAAATTCCAAAAATTGAAGAAATGGCATCTGTTGGTTATCCTATAACAGCCCAACTATTTTTTATTTTTTTATTTTCAATGTACAGAAACGCCTCGTCTACAGATTTATTATATGTATAGATATCCGATAGTTCTTGGGTATTTTTTTATTTGTAAATGTAATCTGCCAAACTTAATAGGCAGGGCACATTGCTCGCAGAACAGATGGCCGATGGAGCCGAAAGGTTGTCGAGTGGTGACCGCGTACGATATGACCTTGTGAAGGCCGCAGGAGCCCGTTGGATGCGAGAAACACAGAACCGGTCGAAGTGGAGGTGCTTGGGGGAGGCCTATGTCCAGTAGTGGACGTCTTTCGGCAGAAATGATGATGATGATGAAATGTAATCTTGAAGTTTTCAGACAGAAGGGAAAATTAATAATGTTTTTTGTTCTTTAAAAAGTTCTCAATCCTTTTCAGATTCTCAACTACAACAACAAATGCTGTGCTCTATGATCTCTAAACTCGAACTCCAACTTTTATACACTCCATCTTTTAAATTAAGTTTTATTTCTACATTTAAAATGGTTTTTAGGGTTCCGTACTAAAATGGTAACAAGGAACCCTTATGGTGCGACTCAGTATATTTGTCTGTCTGTCCGTCTGTGGAAATCTCAAGAACTATTGATGCTATCAACTTGAAATTTTGGATAGTTATAGATGACGTTTGCCCAACTATTTTGCAAATTTTTTTTTTTTTTGCAACAGTTATTGAAAAATTCGAACTTGGGCATGTGGGATATCGTACGGAAGAGCGCTGTTTGCACATTCTCAAACATTTTTTTCTTTTTGTTTTAGGCCGCATGGTTTTAGACTTTTTTTATGAAAAATGAAAAAAAATACCGAGTAGTTTATGAAAAAAATACAGGAAAAATAAAACGATCTCTCTAAATAGCACACATTTTCAGAAATCAACAAAAATTACATTAGTTCCACTATCGGTTAAGATCTAAAACGGCAAAAAAAAAAAACTGGCCAAGTGCGAGTCAGACTCGCACACGAAGGGTTCCGTACCACAAGGCAAAAACGCCGAAAAAAACACGTTTGTTATATGGGAGCCCCCCTTAAATATTTATTTTATTTTGTTTTTAGTATTTGTTGTTATAGCGGCAACAGAAATACATCATCTGTGAAAATTTCAACTGTCTAGCTACCTCGGTTCTTGAGATACAGCCTGGTGACAGACAGACGGACGGACAGCGAAGTCTTAGTAATAGGGTTCCGTTTTTACCCTTTGGGTACGGAACCCTAAAAACACCGCAGTATTAAAATTCTCTGACGAATATAGGCCTCGCCTTGTTGTTTTCTTATAACTTTTTCTACCCAATTCCTAGCAATGCCCTAGAGTGCGACTATTACAATTAAGCTAGCATTATTTAAATACCCAGTCAATGGGACCACCTTCAAACTTCAACAACATGTCATAAACTTATATACATAGGATAGACTTTCACATAACAGAACAAGTCCAAAGACACAGCCTTACTGCTTCCAAGAGACAGGCTGTTCACAGAACGTGACAGAACTTGCAGAAGCACACTCGCCATTCATACCACAAATTGTATGCTCCTACCTACCTACATGTAGAATTATGAAGTTCTAGATGATCTCCAGTTATTTACACCACCATCCATGGGATCGAATGTATAAAGCACAAAATAGATATATACAGAAGTTCAAAACAGGCGTATGCGCACATTTGTATGTACGTATACTGTTCCAAAAGTATGATAAAAGTGTAGGTACCTCAACTTTTATATCCCTGAACTTTTTTCAAATATTTGAATAACATTGTTAAATTGTAATTGAAAAATCCTCGACGAAAATTTAAGTTAATTAACCTCAATTGTCAAAAAAATACATCTTTAAATACAACCTTTTCTTTTTTTAAATCCATCCAAAGGTTTTCTTTAAAATATCGTTCTTAGTGATAAGACCGCCCGTTGAGTCACCGTTTGTAAATTTCTGCATTTAGAACTGTAATTTCTAAGGACATAATAAAGAATATTGTATTTTTTTTGTGATTTAATAAACTAGAATTTCGAGTTTAAGTACCTACTCAAATAATCAAAATTATAATTAAAAGCACTCAATTTGTAAGGGCACTACAAATTGGCATATACCTATGGTAATACGTTTTCTGATCCATTTGCTTTAACACCTGTAACACCTATTGTAACATAGGTTCACAAATAAATGAATTGAATTGAATTGCTTATATTTTCATGAGATACTCGTACGTTTGGAACAGGAGGGGCTTTTGGGGGGCCGGTAGCTAAGTAATAACAGCCGCACGGGTCGATCAATCAGGTTAAGCTACGCTTGCCGTGGTTAGTCCGTGGAGGGGTAACCATCTTTACATAACAAGACCCCTCCGTGGCTCGGAAAGCACGTTAAGCCGTTGGTCCCGGCTGTCATTCGTAGATCTTTGGCAGTCGTTATGGGTCGTCAGAAGCCCGAAAGTCTGACAACCAGTCTTACCACGGGGTATCGTATTACCCATTAACTGGGTCGTGGAAGTCTGATGGGCAGTCTCTTTTTTTTTGCGCATGGCAAATCATCAAATGACCCCTCCCGCTCTGGGTGGAGCGGAAGGGAGTGTCAGACTCTTACTGACTAAAACCCACCCGTGTTCCTTCCTTAGCCCTTTATGTTCCGGGCCAGCAGTAACCCTTTCGGACAATCCCGCTGACCCGGATAGGCAGTCTTTTAATGTAAAATATTGGTAGGTACGGACTGGAAGCCGACCCTAACATAGTTGGGAAAAAGCTAGGGTGATGATGATGACTTTTGGAACAAACTGTACGGTGATCTCGTACGACAGCCTGTCGCGAGTGCGCTTGCACTTGCTGTACGTAGCGCATCTATGTGTACGTGTATTTTCGCTGGTTGCTTGGAGCCAACCTTCGGTACCTACCTAGTATGTGTCGAAAAGTTCATCACAAGACGGAGTGACGACGTGAGAACGGCGGCAGCGAGTTTCCGAAATTCTCGCGGTTGCTCGCGCAATGTACTTTTTACGACCAACAATAAATTTCTTCTCATCGACTAAAGGAAGGCATTACGCGGAACATTTTTATGAGAAAAATTTGCTGAACGACACCTCGGTGTCTGCTATAGACGTTATGTTGAAATTATGCTGTATGTGTATGTTTTCATCGGATGGCTGAAAAACATTATGATACAGATCTTTGTGAGAGTTGGCTGTAGTTCGACTGGGGAACTTGTTGCTTGGATTTTTCTCAAGTTTACGTAAAGATGTCTTTTCGATCTACCGCACACACGGATATCGAACCGCACGTCATCTTAGTGTAAGTCGCTACTAGAAGTAAACCTTTTTTTTCTTTACCGTCATTTTATAATTAATTTTTAGGGTTCCGTACCCAAAGGGTGCCAACAGAACCCTATTACTAAGCCTTCGTTGTCCGTTCGTACGTAGGTATGTCTGTAAGCGGGCTGTAACACATGAACCGTAATAGGTTAAAACTTCCTTTGTGTATTTGATTGGTGACAGACAGATGGACGGACGGACGGACGGTTATCTTAGTAATAGGGTTCACTTTTTACCCTTTGGGTACGGAACCCTAAAAAGGATCTCCATACAAGAAATGTCTTTTTGTCTTATGATACGGAACCATTCGTGTCCAAATTTTTTACAATAATGCTTTCCATCATTTACACTTTATATTTCATTGATCATTATTTAAAC
The DNA here is from genome assembly GCA_948474745.1 of Oligia latruncula. Lineage (NCBI taxonomy): Eukaryota > Metazoa > Arthropoda > Insecta > Lepidoptera > Noctuidae > Oligia > Oligia latruncula. The sequence continues at coordinate 19,650,952 of OX419688.1, forward strand.
GTCCCTTTTAACCGGAAAAGGAAACTCAACACTCCCATCGAGTTCTGTTTACAACATGAATCTGTAGGTACGAACCTGATCAACACACGAATACCGCCCGAAGCGAAGTCTACTTCCGTAATGCTCGCAGCGGAATAAAGTACAATTTATTTGAAAAAAAAAAAAGTATTTTATACTGCTGTAATTATAAGAAGATGAGACGATAATGGTGTTTGTAAGCTTGCTTTTAGTGATAAGACCGCCAATTGTGTCACCCCTTGAAATAAATGTATTTTCTTTCTTTACTTTCTTTCTTTCTTTCCTTGTAAAAGGGGTTTGAAGTTGAGTCGGTTTTATATGAAATGGCACCACAAATATAATAATTATTGAAATTTTTCTCCTTTCTATTTTTTATTTCTATTTTTTTATGTAAATTTATTCTGTAAACAGAATAAATTTTAAATTGAGTGTATATAATATAATAAATTTTAATGTTGCTATTACTACCTAATATACACACCACACATACACATACATGTATTTGCACACTTCAGTAGGTTATATTACAATGTACCTTTTATACCTGTAACACCTTTTTCACATGTAGGTATTATGCAAATAAATTATTTGATTTGATTTGAAGATCCGTGGCACCTGTATGTTTTTTTTTCAAAATGGCGTCTACACATGAAATCTATTAAATCGCTAGGTGATCAATGCAAACATAAAACATAGTAAGACCAAACCCAGTAAAGTGTCACATTTCCGAGATATGAACGTTCACAGTTGATCTCGTGATTTAAAATCTTCAATCGATTTACTTAATAAAGAGTATTCTATTCTATTGAAAATGAGGTCTAAATAATTATTGAACCCGTAGGTACTCAAGTGATAAAGGTTCCTACAAACAGGCGCGAAACGCGATGTAATCGCGCGCGACACAAAGGCACCGCTCGTTGCGCGACTTGCGGTGCCTTTGTGTCGCGTGCGGTTTTATCTTGTGTCGCGCCTGTTTGACGGAGTTACGGAGTCACACCTCGATAACGTTCTTTCAAAGATAATACTTTAAGATGATACACACTGCAGAGCAATCATGTTCTTATAAATTATTATTATTAAAATTAATAAAAAGTATTTTTTTTATATTAATTACTAGCTTCTGCCCGCGACTTCGTCCGCGGGAAAACTCTTGTTCCCCAACCCGTCGCATCACATCGCCCGGTCGCGCTATTACTTCGTTTTCGTTTAGCGTTCTCTCTGACTTTTTTATTTTTGCTTGACTCCTAAGGTACCTAGCGTAATGTTGAATAGTCAATAGCCTTCCTTAAAAATTGGGCTACCAAATGCAAAAAGATTATTTCAAACCCGACCGGTAGTTCCAGAGATTAGCGCGTTCAAACAAAAAAACAAACTCTTCAGCTTTATTAATAGTGTGTGGATGGATTGATTTAAATAATTCATGTGTGTGTGTGTGTGAGAGCAGTGGTGGCCAAGTGGTAACGGCCGCGACTTACGAGTTGTAGGTCGTAGGTTCGAACCCAGACAGGCGCTTTACTTTGTGTAAATTATTTCATCACCACTGCTCTCAAAACGGTGAAGGAAAACATCGTGAGGAAACCGGCATGTCCTAGAACCAAAAATTCGAAGACATGTGACATCTGCCAACCCGCACTGGGCCCGCGTGGTGGATTACGGCCCACTCCCTCTCACTGAGAGGAGGCCAGTGTCCCAGCAGTGGGAACATTATAGGCTGATTATGGTATGGTATGGTGTGTGTGTGTGTGTGTGTGTGTTTCTTGATAAGTAGATAAATTTTTTAAGTATTAGTCGTAAGTTAATTTTCATTTTATTTGGTGTGTGTCTGCAAACCACTATTGTATTGGGGTCATCCTGTAATGATAGTGTGTGTATGTTTAATAAATAAATAATAAAAGGAACTAATAAACCTCCCAAAAAGTATTAAAAAAATAGGGTGTGGGTGTGTCATGGACACGGCCGTGTGTTGTACGTGAATACGTTTACGTAGCGGGATTGATCCAGTGTCGATATACTTAGAAGTGATTTCATCATTCACTTGCATAATTTCAACCGCCCCAGCTTCAGATGTGCTGGCACCGTCGTTGGTCCGCTCAGGCGCATTCATTCTTTTACGCTTCCGGCACTACTGGACTCAGTCATATGGTGCTTTATCGATACCATTTGATTTCTTTTAAAAAGCCCTTTCCAACCGTATACGATTTCTGTATTTCGATTTGGCTTTTTGACGCGGATAGGCCGACATTATTTTAACAAATTATATTCACTGTCACTATTTTACACTAATGTTTTGTATAAAATCGATAGATTTTGACGAGAGCTGACAATTGAAACTTAAAAGAACGTCGTAGCTTTTTAAAGTCAAAAGTTATACTAAGTGGACCAGTCTATTATATCTCTATATTATATCTCTAGTATATAATAGTAGTCTATGAAGTGGACATTTCGATACCCAGCAAAATTACCTCAAAATGGCGGCGCTTCCCCCTCCACCGCGCGTGATGCGTCACAGTCCTCACTTGGCGTAATGAATTCTTTGATTTTTTAGCTATCCCATGGTGTAATTTCATTTAGGATGGAGAGGATAGATATGAAGCTGCAACACCAAACTGTGTCCCCCGATTTTGGATATCATTGGTTTTTTTGACTTGCCCCCCAATAAGGAAGCAATTTTAAAGACGTATTCACGTCAAAAATGTTTTTAATTTTCAAATAATTCCTCATAGATAAATTAATAACCTTAACTTAACAGTTATGTCCATTGAGTAGTGTCTTCTTCATCAAATAATAGTATGTGCACTAACAGTCGCTAAAATGCTGTACCAATTAACGATAAAACCTTAACGATAAAATTTGTATAAATTCACTATCTCAATCTAAACAACCGCCTCAAGTTAGTATTCTTAATTAAATATTTAACTCTGTTCTAAAATTAAGACCGAGCGTCTTATTCTGGAAAGCACTTGGAATCGCACGAAACGTTCCGTACGTTTGTTGACTAACAATACTTACTTACGGGTAGCTGTTGGTAAGGTAGGATAGTCATTGGTAGTCTTTACGTCGCTCAGCTTATTGCAAAGACGAAGATATGAATTCACATGCACGTACAACGGACGCGCTTTGACAGTGTCGAGACGTTCGGTGAAACAAATAAAATTGTAGTGTCGTATTTTTCGTTTTTCGATGAAGTGTTAACTTGTTGAGTGAATTCTTTTTGCGTTGTGGTGGTGTATTTACAGGCAATATGAACGGCATACTATTAATAAGCTAAGCACATTAGTTGTTCTACCTATATAAAAATCCAATCTGCTCGGTGTGGGTTTATTTTTTTTGGAAATAAAACATAGCCAACGCATTCCTCCATTTATAAAATCTATACTAATAATAAAGCTGAAGAGTTTGTTTGTTTAAACGCGTTAATCTCTGGAACTACCGGTTGGATTTGAACAAATATTTTTGCATTTGAGCCTTATTCTTAAGGAAGGCTTTAGGCTATTTAACATCACGGTATGGCCTGAGCCGAGCAAAGAGAAAAAAGTCAGAAAGAACGCTAAGCAAAAACGAGGTAATAGCTCGGGCAGGCGATGCGATGCGACGGAGACAAGGAACAAGAAATTTCACGCGGACGAAGTCGCGACCAGAAATTAGTAAAGTATACCCAGCAGTGTTTGTGGTGAACAAGAAAACCATGAAGAGTTTTATAATCAAAAAGGAAGTATTAAAAGGGGCTTTACAAAAAAGGGGTAACAGTTAATATATGGCCATTTATACTTAAAAAATAAAAATAGGATACTAATGTTTCGGTCAATCTCCGGTCTTCCCTTTCAATATTTTTCTCTGAACCGCTTTCCCAAGATGTCGCAGTCTGTAGGTAGTCTGCATTTGATATTTTAAAATTAAATGTCACAACCCTGCCATTACCAAATTGATGATTGATGATTTTAAATGATAACACCCTATGACATTGCTCAATTAATATTTCAATTTATTTCTGACATTGCTCAATTAATATTTTAATTTATTTTTAATACCTATATTTCTTATTTTGTATCCATGCATGACTATTATTTTTCTGGTGAATTTGACTTTTAAGATGACATAAAACATTACCTTACAATTATGTTATTAACTTCCAATTTATTATTCATTAATGTTGCATGCCATACGGTAGAATGTACTGGATCCATTTGTTTTTTTTTTTTTACACCATCAAAACCATGTTTTGTTACCTACGTTCTTTGCAAATAAATTACTTCTGACTTCTGATTCTGATTCTGATGTTTCACGTTCCTGCATCATTCCTCCAAAAACATCCTGCAACATTTTAATTGATCAGCTGAAGTATTTTCAGCAAAAAATCTTTATAACAAGTTGTCAGTAACAGGCCTTGAGTTTGTTAATTTTTGTTGACAACCGAAAATGAACACAAAAGAGTTGTATAAAATCATCTGTATTATTTTTAAATTCTGTGGTACAACTGGCAAAAGTTATAATCAGAAACTCCTCTCTATGACTGTAATTTAATCTTTAAAGCCTAAAACTCTACTTTTCACTTTGTCTTAGGTCAGTTACCTGACACAGTGAATAATCACATTGTTTATGACATTGATAAACCGGCCAAGTGCGAGTCGCACACGAAGAGTTCCGTACCACAAGACAAAAAACACAAAAAAAAAACCGTTTCTTGTAGTCATAGTCATTTATTCATAAACAAGTAGCTGTATCTGAATTTACACACAATATTACACAATTTTACATACACAACACTACATAAGTACACTAAAACAAGAAGAAAAAAAAAAGAAATACATTAATTGGATTTCATAAATTAGGTACATCATTAATTTAAAAATAATAGATTTATATTTCTTACCAGCCGTAAATTAAACAACATTACCTACACATTAAAATTTAAAATAAAAACAATAAAATAATTAATTAAAGATAAATTAGCATAGATTGATCGAGTTAATTAAAAATAATAATATTAAATTTAAATGTATGCTTAGTAATAGGGTTCCGTTGGCGACTTTGGGTACGGAACCCCAAAAAGTCATAACATTGTAATTGCCTATCGTATTCAAATTCGCAGCTTCATGCTTCAGAAGCCTTAGAAACATCTGGGTCACCACAACATTTTTACGCAAAATAAATAATACAAAAATCTCAATTCGCGCTGGATATAAATCTTTTTTAGTGTCACCACGTAAAAATTCGTTAAAGATTAAAGGTCAGAAAAATAAACAAGTGGAATTCTCAGAATCTAAATTATTTGTGCGCCAAAAATTGCCGATGGTGTCGCAAAGAGATAACGGTGTTATTTAGTCCCATACCATAGAGTAAAATGATAAAAGACCCACTTTCAACAAGGCGAGAAAAGGAAGGAAGTCTAAGGTTTTATTTACTAGCCGGCTCCCTGTCGAAAGACCGATGGCCGGTGGAGCAGAAGAGTCTTGGAGTGGAGACCGCGTGTCGGCAAGCGTAGTGTGGGACGCCCCCCAGGCCCCCAGCTAGATGGACCGACGACCTAAAGAAGGTGGCTGGCAGGCCTAATTCCAGCGGTGGACTGAAATAGGCTGAGTTGATTGATTGATTAACTGGCTGTTTTCCGTGACTTTGTCTGCTTTTTTTTTCCAATATCCAGGATGAAAGGTAGCCTATGTCCTTCTCCAGTTTCCAGGCTACCTAGTTATTAACTCAAGTTTGTATAATGATAATAAAAATACGTATGCTTAGATTAAGGTATGTGTCTACGGGCGTGTGTCACCAAAAAAGGATTTATATTTAAATTTTTGTATAAAAAATGTCTTTGACATATCTCCGGAGCCGAGGGTTTCGGACCTTTGGAAGAGACATACGAGGGGCCGAAACCAACTCGCAGAGGCACTTTGATAATTTTAAATAATGAGGAAGCACCAACAGACGACTATCCCTGTAGGTATGCACTTTGTAAGTGTATAAAAGGACAACCCCATATTTATTTCCTTTATTATTTTATCTGTTTATAGAGGTATGAGGACAGGGTGTAAATTTCACTCATACTCAATAAAAAAGGAAGGATCCTCCGACCCAAAGAGAATATTATATCGTCGTTGCTCCGACCAGACGGGTGTTGTGTCTGGCGGGCAACTGCCCGATGATTCATGTCGGGCCGTTGTATCGATGCTAGTTGCGCGGTAAACTCTGCTTGCGAGATGCAGGATTTTGCGTGAGGTTCGCATGTACAACTTCATAACAATCGGTTCGTGGTTTAGGCGTGATAAGGTCATAAACAGAGTTACTTTAACGTATGGTTTAGTATGAACATTATAATACCACGTGAAAACTATAGTCTTGAACATCTATTCTTTAGTTTGGGAAATGTTTTTGATTGAAAAGCCTTTGACGAACCATTGATAGCAGATTAGCTGTTTGGGGAACGAGGACAAGTTCATTAATACGGATATTGTTTAGATATGGCACATTGATAAGAACTGCTGAACACACTATCAGTCACAATCTGAATAATTTTGAAGGATATTGCTAATCCATTGCTTCATATGCTCAAAAGTTCTGTCTGCTCAACAACGTAAATCACGCAATGAATGTTGTTGAACTGTCAACATGAAACCCATTGTGTGTTACGTACGCAATTACCCCGCTGTTCTGTATACCTACATGATAAAACAAAAGAAAACAGATTTTCCCAATTCACAATTCAAGTAACAACGAATTAAATGAAATTAGATGTATATTTCTAAGTAGATTTTTTATGACACTTTTATACGTCAATTTTTATTTTGTTGGCTAACATTTTTCACCACAACACTACCAGCGGTCGTTGACTCTCACAAAATATCCTTCAAATCTTTTTATTTTTATTTTATCGTGTTTAGATCGTTATCTAAACACGACCAAATAAATCCATGACATCTTCAAAGTTTCGCTAGCTGATTTAATTTGACCATTGGAGGATTTATTTGCTTTAGCGTTTTTAAGTATCTGACCAAGTAGTGGTCTGGGGGCCTAAAAAGGCCACTTTGACAGAATCATAAAAGGATAACATTATCACACTAATATTATAAAGGCGAAAGTTTGTGAGTGTGTTTATATGTTTGTTACTTCTTCACGCTCAAACGGCTGGACCAATTTTGATAAAAAAAAATATGGAGGTAGCTGACACCCTGGATTAACATATACGAGTAGGCTGCTTTTTATCTCGATATTCCCATGGGGTCGACATTTACGCGGATGAAACCGCGGGGCGCAGCTAGTGAATCATAATGGACAGTTAACTTCAAATCCCATTGGTGAAGGATTTTTCAGTATTTTTTTTTGGTCTGTGCTAAAATACCAATCAATCCAATCCAAATCTAATCCCAATCTCTTTTATTATACCTACGTAGTGCAGGGAAAAAAATAAAAACAGCCTGTCTTCGCTATATTATAATTTCTTATTGTTATCCTTTTATGACTCTGCCAAAGTGGTCTTTTTAGGCCCCCTGATCATAATGTAACTGATGGCTCATTTCGTAAAATGTCACCTTTAAAGTCTGGGCCTTCTTAACCCATCTTTCCTCAATAGGTATCGTTCATATCTGGTATAAACGACCCGGCTATGTAAGCAATTCGTTATTAGAATATATTATTGAATCGTGACGGGATCCAATTTGAATACTGAATGACGGATACCTTCGAGGGTGAGCGTCAACTGGTTTTTTTGGGAATCGGTCTCAAGGGCCCTTAACCTTCGTGGTCGTCGTATCGATGATTCAAAAGTATCTGAGTTTTGACCAGAATTCAGACATTCGGCCCGTATTTCGGTCCCTTTTTAACACGCTTTTATTAGATCGACCTGTATGTAACTAACTATGTAATGGAATCTAAGGTAACTAATTTAACCATCTTCCAAGGGTCGTAGCGTAATGGAAATTGGCAGGTGTATGTAGTTCTGATGACAATACAATAATATGGTACTGTCGAATGCATTTTTAAAAGCGTGTTTTTCTAGTGTTTTTTAAACTATTAATTTATTTACCTTTGAGTCATGTACCGAAAATAAACGTATTTTTTTTCTTTATTACTTTCTATAACGGATTTCTACATCGCATTTTCGTCTTTGGCTGAATGCACAAAAAGTGCTATGCCATTTTTTAAGAAAACATGTCGTAGGTACTATACTAACTATCCGGCCCAAGCGACGAGAGAAAGCTTTTTGACACCTGTCAAAGAACTATTAATGCTATCAACTTGAAATTTGGAACAGTCTTAGATGACGTTTGCGCAACTATTTTGCAAATATGAAAGAAATAAAAATATATGTATATTTTTTGCAACAGGCACTGAAAGGGGGTCTGAAAAAATCGAAGTGGGGCTACTAGGGCATGTGGGGTATCATTTATGAAAGAGCGCAGTTCGCACATTCTCAAACATATTTTCTTTTTTTTAGGCCGCATAGTTTTCGACTTTTGATGAAAAATGTAAAAAAAAATCCGTTCCCCTCCCTTATCTCCGAAGGTTGCAAAGAGAAAAATCTGAAATAATTGTATGTCATAGAAGTTTATGTAAAGATTACAATAAAAATAAGACGAAGTCTCTAAATAGCACACTTTTTCAGAAATCATCAACAAAGATTACATTAGTTCCACTATCGGTCAAGAGATGGCGCTGACATAAAATTGCAATATTCTACACCGCAGTGCACAGTGTTACAATTCTCTGATGAATATAGGCATCGCCGATGAAAATTTAAAAACATATGATGGTACGGAACCCTCGGTGCGCGAGTCCGACTCGCTTTTGCCCGGTTTTTAATATTACCTAAAACACACCTACTTTATCACTTAACCAAAGCTCATCCGCACATAAATATTCCACTTACACCAAGGGACTTGTAAAAAGAACACAGTTGTTAATAATATAATTCAACCCCTAATGACTGAATTATCTCGCTCAATAAAATTATCAACGTTATCATCGGAATAGGTCTTCCAGACCGGCTGGCGAGTGTTTGCCAACTACGGAACTCTGCACTAATTTGTCAACCCTCATTACGCTATCTTACCCGCGTTTGGTGCGATTTTAGTTCGTATTGTCTCACTCCGACTATTCCCCTACATTTTAGTTCCAGAAAGGTTTTTCATGTTCCTCATTTATGATCTAGTTTAGTATATTTGCGTGACTGTAATGGAGCGTGGTATGGGGTTATATGTTATGTAATTTGATGTCTGTATTGTTTTGTTTTGGACTTGAGTATACTCATAGATAGATATAATAAGTACTGTTTATTATTTACACCAAAAAAATACAGATATAAATGTAAACCTAATCCTAACCCAACATTAGTTTTTGTTTATACTCAACCCGAAAGGGGGTCATTGTACTCATCATTTTGAACAACTTTTTCTATGGGGCCAACCTTGAAATCGCGAAAAAAAAATCAGCTGTTCCATACATTTGTGTTCACTTAAATCGATAAAATGTATGGAACAGCTGATTTATTTTGTTTAGTATAAACAAAAACTAATGTTGTATAATGTTAAAGGTTGTTTATCTCTGAACGGACAGCGAACTGCGACTATCCCCCTTAACAACTATTGTTCTACATAATTAGACCTTTACAACTGTATATAAATTATTTTTATTGGTTGTAATTAGTTTTCGGGTACCAAAACGCCCATCCTCCTTTTACATGTAATATTACAATGGCCGCCCTTTGTAACATTAAATGAAAAATTTGTTATCGCTCAAAGACAACTTTTGGCAGGATTGAGGGCGAAGGAGGGACATTGCTGCAGGTAGTATGAAAATGTAGTTCGACAAATAAGGGCTTGAAAGTTTGTATGAAATGCCGTACAGCGTAAACGCTGGTTATTGATGTGCAATCACTCTCTAGATACTGACACCCATCTCGTCTGCGGAATTTTACTAACTAATATAATTTGAAGCTGTTTATGCATGTTGATTGTAATAATATATACATAAATGTACCTATTATATTTACAGCGTGGAAAAAAACAATGGGCACTGGAAGGAAACTACTTTAAATCCTTAAATTAAGATATATTATTTTACATACAGGAAACATTCCTTTATTTTTAAAAAGAAACAAAACTGCATTCACGGATTTCTCGAGAAGCTTACCTAAACCGGGAATCAAACCAACTAAAAATTAAAAAAAAAATTAAAGACTCGCTAGTATATTCTACTAAACTACAAAACTGCTACACAGCAGTTTTGTAAAACGTACCTAGCGCAATGATAATCCAGCTAAACTTATTTCAGTTGTTTTACATAACGGAGCGGTTTCGTAAAACAGCAGATTCTACATTCCTTCTGCGACATCAAAGACCGTTAAAGGTATTTGAACCATCATATTTTATGCAGCACTGATGCACACGATGCGATGCTTTAAATATTAGGTTTGCATGACTGTTATGATAGATAATAGTCGTGCTTTCATTTGTTTTGGTGTCGTGTCGCTGATACCCGTGATACCTCAAATAAAACAGCAAGCGATAATTGTTTATTTGCCGTTTTGCTATCGTGTATCATGTGATTGTATAGATAGATGCAACTATGTAGATTACTACCTTCTGCCCGTGACTTCGTCCGCGTCGCATCGCATCGCCCGCCCGCGCTGTTACTTTGTTTTCGCTTAGTGTTCTTTATTTATGTTATTATTTATGTACAGTCAGCTAAAGAGTTAGGTATGCAAGATCGTCGGATATAGTTGAAGTTTAGTAATATACCGATGGATGTTGTCGACTGATATTTAATTTGATAATTGAGCTGTTTATTTTCTATTAATAAAATTAAATTTTATTCGAGAACATCCATCGGTTTCTTACTAAACTTCAACTATATCCGACGATCCTGCGTACTTATTTCTTTTGTTGACTGTACGTCGACACCCACCAGTTATACCCCATGTTAATAGAGGACGAGTCTGTAGCCTTTAACTGTCCATAAACCCAGACTAATGCGGGGTAATAGCGTAACACACCATCAGTAGCAATGGCTTTCGTTTTGACAGTTCAACAACATTCATTGCGTTATTTACTTTGGTAAGCATACAAATTTTTCGAACATATGAGGCACTAGCAGCGTCCCTCGGTTTCACCCGCATAAGTGTCGATCCCGTGGGAATATCGGAATAAAAACTATTCTATGTCCTTCCCCGGGATGCAATCTATCCCTCTGCCAAATTATATCAAAATCCGATCAGTGGTTTAGGCGTGAAAAGGTAACATACAAACAGACATTCAGAGTTACTTTCGAATTTATAATATTAGTACCTATGGATATAGCAATATCCTTCAAAATTATTCAGAATAAAATTGATAAATTATTACACAACAATTAACAGCTTCGAAACACACTAAACACACGTCGAGTTAAGTTGTTGCCTCCACATCTCTATACCAACCAAATAGGTTCAAACTCCAACCTAGATGTAGGTTTTCGTCCATTAAAAGCTTAAGAGTTAGCGGTGAGCCTCTGCTAATCTCTGTTGTTATAACATGCTTTTTATTCGTATACCAGCCATATGCCACGCTCACACTGCTTATTTGCTGCCCGAATTTTGTAAAGAGGTTATAAAACCGCTTGCCATATGATGACGTTTCTAAGTAGATATTTGTTTTAGTTTTATTATGTTTCTTAGCTTTGGAAAAGAATTCTTTTGGTGTGCGTTTTGTTCCGTATTTATTTTGTTGTAGAAATATACATTCCTGTTGGTTAGTGTAGGTAGGTACCCTCGACACGTCACAGCCTTTTGTTTTTTATTTTATTTATTCTGATCCGCTGTCGCGGGTCTTGAAAATTTGCATTTTGAACCTGTGAGCCTGAAATTAATGTTTCAAGTGTAAGAAAAAATATATAGCACGTAAAAATCTAAAAATCTTAATACATGATGGTAGGGGGGAGATCGTCGCACAAACTAAGACTAAGAATTTAGCACACCATGGTTCTAGACGAGCGTCGAAAATTTTTTTGGCTATCAAATCCTTGGTAACAGATTGCACGTCGCTGGTAACCAGCAGCAGAAAATTTTATGTGAATTCATTAGTAGATATTTGGGACAGTTTCTCAAAGTGATGTTCAAATAATAACACCAGAGGCCCTCTATCAGAAGACCTTTACATAGCGGCGGAATAATTCAACCCAATTTACATTTCATTACAGCAAATATCAACCCACAATTACTTTACACCACTTACCCTCTCTCGTTACTTACAAACTAAACCTAGAAACGTCTTTTCTAAGAGGTACGCCCACTCGCCCACATCAGCCGACATGTCTTAACGTCTGAAGCCAAGTGACACGAATGGAATCCTAAAGGCTTACCGTGCTCTCGAGTTGGAGATAGGGATTGCTTGTAAGCCGGCCACCTATCTTGGTAACCGGACTCCGCTGGCGTGTTGATTGAACGATTGACGGGAATGCTAGCGGGGTTGCGAATGAAATGCGGATGTTTGGATGTCACTTCATTAGGTTTTTGGAGGGTATGTTGGTGGTATGATGGTTACACAGTCGCATATCAAATTCATAATGTACAGTCAGGAGCAAAAGTATACAGGGTGAATTTTTCAAGTGGTCGTGCATGGCCAAATCCGAAACTATGAGGAATAGCGAAAAGTACTCAAAGGAGACGCGGGCTCGATTTTGATGAAAACTAAAACTGCATCATTGGATTTTTGAAAAATCAATATTTCTAGCCAGGAATCGAACCCGTTGATTTTGATTAAAAAAAAACACACTGTATTATTTGTTATTACACCACTCGATAATGTCCGTAATAAGGATCAAATTCTGGGAAGTAATGACATACGGGAAACTAAAGAAAAGAGCGCATTTTTAACAAAATCCTTTTTTTTAGTTTTCTTATGTTACCTACCTATGAAACATTAACCGATTAATTGTTCAAAATGATGACCATTGTTTTCAATACATAGTTAAGCTAATTCGTTGCATTTTTTAAAGGTTTACTTTAAAAAATGCAACGAAATAGGTAACGTTGAAAAGTACAACTACAACTAGTATTGAAGAGTACAACTGTGGCGTGGCATGACAACAGAAGGCCAATTCCCGTAATTAAAAACGATCAAGATCTAGTCGCAGTCTCATCTCGGCGACAGACAAATGTTAAAAACTTGTCAAAACGTATGGAAATTAGAGGTATTTTTGACAGATTGAGACTGAGATCAGACTGTGAACATTCTTAAAATTACGAGAATTGCCGCTCTGAAGTGGCAGGTATTACGTTTAGTCGGTTTCTTTTCTTTAGTATTAATTCAGTCAAAACATTGCCGGTTGTCATGTGAAACTTTTGCCGTGCCTAATTAGATTATATTATAAAAGAACTTCGTTAAAAATGCGTGTAAATAGGCTTTGGTTTATGCTTGTAGCCCTGTTCAACAAATAAAATGATTTTAAAATTTGTAAAAAAAGGTTTAGCACCATAGCACCCATGAATCACGTGGTTTTTTTGTTTATCTTTAGTTATGTACCTAAACCAACGGAGTATAGACTGTATGAATAATAACTAAGAAAACATTGGAAACAGTGCATTTTGCGAAACCTAATTAATGATCTTTTCATTAATAATTAACATTCGCGTGCTGTTAATAGTCTTGTTTTAACACGTTGCATGCAAACTACCTCTCTAAAATATTATAAATAGGTACTCAATTTTATTTACAACTAGCTGCGTCCTGCGGTTTCACCCGCATAAGTGTCGATCCCGTTGGAATATCGGGATAAAAAGTAGCCTGTATGTTAATCCAGGGTGTCAGCTACCTCCATACAAAATTTTATCAAAATTAGTCCTGCCGTTTGAGCGTGAAGAAGTAAAAAACATATAAACACACACACACTCAAAAACTTTCGCCTTTATAATATGTGATAGTGTTCGTTTCTTTTGCAATTTTTTACCTAACTACGGAGCCAAAAAGAAAAAGCCAAAGGAGGGTTATGATTTTAACAGACTCTGTATGTATGTATGTTCATCTGATTCTCTCATAGCTCATTCTCGCATTGCGCATTGTCAAATTTTTTGAACCTACCTTGATCAATGTGAATGATGTGGTCTTCTATAATTTTATTGGAAGCACACACTTGTATTTTGTCCGTGTTTATGTTAACGTGCATGTAATTGTGTAACCTGTCTTAGCGACCCAAGAAATAAATAAATAGCTCCTAAACTACTCACCGTATTTTGACAAGCGAGGTATCGTCAGCGTCATGTTGTTACACGATATATAACGACGTGTGGTTATACGAAAACCGATGTTATTTTCTTGTTATTAATTTGTCTATCTGTGATGTCTTATTTTTATACCTTTTCAGTTGCCTTTTTGTCCTAGTTGGGTCTAAGTTTTTTTTTTGCATAAAGGCTTTGTAGATAATGTTTAAATTACACGTCTAAAGCATCAAAATAATTTTCCAATGTTTTGTAAGGACCATTCATTAATTAGATATTACCAACAGTTAAAATTATTAAGGAAAACAAAGCAACCGGGAATTAATCACTAATGCTTATACCTACCAGGAACAGTTCTATTTTAATGATTATATTTATTGCAATAAGAAAAACGATCAAACGAAATGATTTTAATTAATTTGTCATCACTTGGCGCTCATTAAACGTTCTCCATAACTTCAAACGGAAATTATTTTGAGCGACAGTAACCCAAATTTTGACATTCGTCGATATTTATGTAACTTGAGGTCATTTAACTGAAAATATTCATTCTTTCAGCCAATATTTTATCCATAATTTATGTGTTGAGCACTTGTCGGTGTTGCAATCTCCATATATTTTAACACGCGATTTAAACAGATGGGACTTTAATGTGAACATCTTTCTCTGTCTGTTTATCTTTCGCATCGTAGCTCTGAAACAGTTAAAATCATAAAGGATTTTTGCTTGAAATCTAAAGAAATTATTTCACTAAAGTGTTATTCGTGGAGGTCTTTCGGCTAAAAGTTTATTGTATATGTAATACAGTAAGCAGGTTTACAGGTTAACAGCAAGTCAATCAATGTCGTCTCATATATGAGTTGTTTAAAATGCTACCCAGCTAGGTTACAATATATTCTTTGCCAGTGAGCCCCAAACTAGACAGTCTGTATCTTGGGGCTCGGGGTACGAAATCCATAGAACTGACCATGATGATAAACTGATGATGATGACAATGAACCGTAAGGTCAACATTGCACTTTCGTCTCACAGTGCACTAGCCGCCTACAATCTTCACAGAGTCTACAAACTAAATTAGTAACGTCCTCTAATTGCATTCGCTTAGAACATCATAAAACAGCTCGTTTCCAACGAAATTCTCGCTTAAAACGTCTTATTTGAATTACGTCTCCAAACTATTTATCTAGCGGCACATCCCTAGTTAGAAAACGTCTTAATGAGCTCCGAGCCAACTAGTGGGTCTTGGCAAACAACACCTTCCCCCTAATTTCTCACTTAATGCACTCCACTTTGTAAAAACTTGCCAAGTCCCACTCAAATTACGTCGTCATTTAATAAATTATGAGTTAATTCGTCGGGAAAACGTTTTGATGGTGCGTCAGGAGTTGTGAAAGGTAAGCAGGACTAAATACTTTAAAGTGGATAAAATGTTGAGCAGCTCTGGAAATTTTAAGGTGAGTGTATATTTGTACGATTGTTTTAATTTCTTGGTGAAGTAATAATGAGTTTTAAGAGGTCGAGAAATTGTTGAGGAGGTTGTTCAAGGTCTGCTGTTTTTTTTTTTACTCAGATGAGCTATGAAATAGATTGTTTATTGTTCGTCATAATTACTTCACTTAGGAGAATGATAAAGACTTTTCCCGGCCACAAATCTTATGAAAACAGTATAATATGATTAACACAATGTACATTTACCCACAACTCCAAAACTTCGCCATATTTAGAGCAAGTTGAACCTGACTCAATTTAAATCAACAGAACACATAAAGCGAAGGGTACAGAGATAGTTGTACCAAATATAGTACTGACTTCGTCGGTCTTATCGACCCTGGCCGATGTCGGTTGTGTTTATGATAATTCCCGCGCACAGTGCGAACTGTCGGTCGGAATTACCGCGGAGGCGTTTACGGGTTTATCCCGGTTCTGGCGCTACATTACGCGAAGTTGTCGGCGTAGTTATGTTGTAGATGAATGAAGAAGACCCACAGATCTTGTCGTTTTATTTATGTTATTGGATGCCAAGAAGAAAACCAGCGTCCGACAGCATCTGTCTGGCATTAATGCTGAAATGAACCTGGTTGGCGCAGCCGTGAGGCACGCACTATTGTAGTTATAACATTATTCACTTTAATTTTGTTTTTTGTGTTTAACAAATAAACGTTATTCATTCTTCTTTCTTTAAAACATCACACACACATCAAGACAACACAACATCAACAACACAATCATCAAGGAGTATCGTATTACTCCACCAGCCACTGCGTTGTGAAGGTCAGATAGGCAGTCGCTCCATGTAAAATACTGGTATTCAGCTGCAGCCGGTTAGACTGGAAGCCGAGCCCAAAATTGGTGAGAAAAGGCTAGGCAGATGATAATGATGAAAGCCAAGAAGTAGATGATTGGTTATTTGATAGGTATAGTTGTCACAGACGCTATGAACTACTTATTATATTCTGTAAAAATATTACCGTGAAAACTTACATGAGCATGACGTGAGCTGTCAGAAATAACAAGACCTAGGATCAGGTGGAATGACTTCAAGATCACTTCACCTAAGTATTTTCGATTTTATGTTACAGTCAGACCTTATTATTCAGTAAGCCTTCTGAATTTTCTTTCGGTGTTGGTATGGCACTGTATACATAGAAATAGGTATGGGCCGTGTAATTAATAGGTAGAGTTTGGCTGCGGTGAATGCTCGTTATTAATTTTGTGTTAGTTTTCAGTCACCGGCGTTGGTGATTGATGTCGTATTGCTTTTCACTTTGATAATATGTGGCTTTGCGCCACAGTTTACTTGTGGACGTAGGAGTTAGGTTTTTGAATGACTTGATAAAATAATTATGTATCAAACTCAAACTCAAAGCATTTATTTCCATTAAACCATTAACAGGCACTTTTGAATTGTCAAGAAGTCGGTCAGTCAGAAAATATGAAGCTAGTTGCCCATTCCAAAGACACTCTTTTTAAATTACATTTTACAAAAATATTAGTTACATCCATAGTTTTTTTTTTTTTATTGTTTATTAATCAAAAAGTTACAAAACATTGTTGAACAAATAAACATACCGCACAAACCATCGCGGGTTTAAGATATCCGGTTACATCATTACTTTTGAATGTATAATTATATAATGTGAGAACGATGTAAAAAATAAAAAAGACGTACGCGTTAAAAGTGTCCAGAGTACAACAAATAGTAACAATCCAAAAATAAAATAATTAAAAATAAGCCGAGGCAGCCTGCTAAGTGATGACCAGCCCCAACTGACGGCGCCCGTTCACGAACATGACGCATAGATCGGTTTCAATAGCACGTCTGTGTTTTAAAAAGGGGTTGGTAGATTGTACTGACTGTTTGTGTACATTTTATTCTCACGGTCTTTTAATAAATCATTCAATTCATCTAAACTAACTTATAAAGAGAAAACATTTGATTGTTTGTATTTATTTATTTAGTACTTCAAGCACGTAAATGTACAGAGGCCGAGTTAATACCATAAGCATTTTCTACCAGTCAACTTTTGGGTAATGAAAATTGAGGAATAAATATTTATGTTTGTATGTTACACTTTTTGGTTAAAACGACTGAGCTGATTTGGATTAAATTTGACACATGGGTAGACCATGACCTGGATTAACACATAGGATACTTTTTATCCCGATATTCCCACGAATCGAGACTTATGTGGGTGAAACCGCGAGGCGCATCTAGTTTATCGTAAATGGAAATAAGATTGCGATTGTTATTCTTACTTTCTTTTTAAATCGTAATGCACTTATATATTAGTCAATCAACAAGATTATTATCGGGATTTTAATCCTAAAGTATCAAAAACACACTCTTTTGATACTCCCTATTATACACGTGATGATATTTTACCAAACCCTACGTGGTCAAGTGCATACAGTATATCGTCGTTGCGACTTTAAGACCTCTTATGTGTCACTTTTGGCAAAATCACTTTTTTACGCCAGCCGATACTACATTTTGAAGCTCTATCGAATGCAAAAACTCTCATGTGTATACGACGTTTAAATCGTAATTTATTTACGAAATTTAAGATCTCCAATGTGCTTGCTAATTAAAAGTTGGTGCTTAAAAAATCTTATGTGTCAACTAAAATTGTTTTAATTTTTTTTACAAGAAACTACTTTTGTTAAAAGCACGAAAATCATGTGGCTGATATCTATATTTTTGTTGTAGTTGGTTTCATTATATTTTTTTTCAGTAGACGGTTTTTATCGATTTTCTCATAAAATTGATTTTTACACATAAGAGATCTTAAAGTCGCAACGACGATATGTTAGCATAATATACAGGAAGATTTTTTTATCACTATCCAAATTTTTACAGGATGTTCTACCCATGAATATGAACAACTTTCACTATGGGATCAACTCTCATCATCATCTGCCTCGCCTTTTCCCAACTATGTTGGGGTCGGCTTCCAGTCTAACCGGATGCAGCTGAATACCAGTATTTTACATGGAGCGACTGCCTATCTGACCTCTACAACCCAGTTACTGGGTACCGATACCCCTTGGTAAGACTGGTAAGACTTTCGGGCTTCTGACTACCCTACTATGGGACCAACTCTGAAATCACAAAAAAAAAATTGCCGTTTCATACATTTTGGTCAAGTAGGTGTTGAACTTTTGTATTAAACAACTGATTTTTTTTCCTGATTTCAGAGTTGGTCCCATAATGAAAGTTGTTCATATTCATGGGTAGAAAAATTTGGATGGTGATAAAAAAATCTTCCTTTATAATCGAACCGAGTAAATTTTACTCTGTTCGATTTCAAAATAGACCTCAGTACCTCAGGCTCGACAGCAAGCACTAACACATCCACTAGACAGGTACCCAGGTAGTTAAGGCTCACTCGGATATCTACTTAATCGAGAAAGCGGGGAGTCCCGCGTCCGTCCCATACCTTAGGCAATTTATAGACTTGTGGAAACTCCGTGGGAAACTGGAGATTACGTGAGATTCCTGCCTTTATTACGTAATTTAAATATTCTTTCGTAGAAAAGAAGGTTATTAGGTTGCTAAATAGTAGTTTTTGCTAATTATTTTTCAATAGATGAAGACTGAAATGTAGGTATTGTTGTAAAGTCTAAAATGGTGAAAGTTTAATTATGTATTCTTTCTTCTACGTCACAACACCACACCTGTATTTCCCTTAGGGTTAGACAGAGGTGTAGTAAAGAGTAGATACACCCACGTTTTGCTAGTTATTTTTAAGTCCCAGTCACCCGGCCACAAATTTAGATTCCGTGCTGCTACTGAGAAATTCCAAATTGGAAAACCCAATAACACTTTTGTCCATCTTAGGAATCAAACCCAGGACCTCATGCTGTGCAGTAGCGCTTGCGGCCACTGGACCAACGCGGCAGTCAGCAAGAAAGAATTTCTGTCATTTCATTGCTAAAATTAGCCATACTTGTCTGTTTTTAACCTCTTAGGAGAAGGTGCGCCCTTCTCTCAGATTAAACATTGATAGAAAGTACCCGGATACAAATTGTACTGTATAGTCACCAAAAGAGATAAGTTACCAGGGTCGTTGGGTATAGTTGAAGTTAAGTAAGAAACTGACGAATGAAATTTAATTTCATAAATAAACTGTTTTCTATTAATTCAATTAAATCTTTTTCGAAAACATCTATCGGTTTCTTACCAAACTTCAACTATATCCGATGACCCTGGTTACTTTCTCTTTAATGACCGTACATATCAAGAAAAAAAATCACACATCGCAGATACCAATGGCGTATTCACGGAACCCATACACTCCCAGCCGAACCGCACGACCCAATCCTTTTTACGCTTTTGGATAATGTGATTAAAGTAAATCAAGCAATTTCAATAAGTGCTTCACAGTATTCAGTACTAAATCTACATATTTTATTCCTTTCCTTTTCGACAATAAACTTGGAGGACGGACGAAGAAAGGCATAAGTAATATTGATGTAAATAACTTTATTGGAATCGTGTTCATGTTTTTTGGCGTTTTATTGCGAATAGTAAATTTCGATCACTTAAAGAATGCAGCTTGCTTTTGCAACGTAGTGCTTTCTGCGAATGTTATGCGATGCAGTAAAGTTCGGAATTGAACTGTAGATTTTATTGAAAACGCTGTTTATTCATTTAACTTTGGGGTTTACGACGTTTTACTTTCAGGATGAACAGAGATTCATGTATATTCACATAAATACCCCAACTCTACAAGAAAAGTAATTTGTTAGTATTTATGTTACCGAAGTGCATTATATTATATTGTATAATATTTATATCATTTAAAAGTTAACAGACTTAAAATACTAATAATAATAGGTATGTACAAGTATATAATAAAAAAGGGAGAGGTAATTGGGCATCAAAAAATTCGTCTTCATCGTTGTCAACAGGAAAAGTGCCCTAGGTTTAGGTTTTTTTACTCCAATACTTCTTCAATACTTTAATGAAATTAACAAATATTTTAAACCTATTGACTAGTACCTATGTGTGAAATAAAAGTAATATCCTCTAAAAGGCAGTAAATTTGCAGCAATAAGCCGTTTATAGAATGAAATGTTTAGTTTAAAAGTACTCCAACAATTTTAGAGTAGCCGCTCCTATTTCCAGTTACTTAAGATAAATAACCTGGCAGCAAATAAACCGAGGGTTCTAAATATGGTGCTTACTATGAATTCTTTTGAAATTTCCAGAGCTTTCGAATTCGTTGTTTTAAAAGAATTTCTTGGCAATGTATCAGAAATTGCCGTTTCTATACTGACTATGTTTGAAAATGGAGAAGCTAGCATTTTAACTTTGATGTCGTTGCGAGCACGTTTTCAGGAGAACCGAACTGTACAAACAGGGGAAATGTGTGGGTGGAGCTGTGTTTTTAAAAAAATGTACCAGAATTTTTCTTTGTAGCGAATTTTTGTTCATTTAGGTACAATGTGAGTTGGCGCTTTTTGTTGATTTCGTTACGGCAGACATGTTGGAGACTCGGGTTTCCTCTTTTGTACTTTCTGTAAAAGGCGGGACATCCTGCGTTTATTTAAGGGTACTGTAATTATGTTCAGATTTTTTACTAGCTGTGAAACGACAGTCTGTTATTACGAAAAAGATTGCCGTAGTTCTTTCAAATTAATATGACAATATTTAAATCGGGTTGGATTACAACAGCTGGTCTATTTTTTTAAAGTTCACCGTGAAAGCATAGGTGAAGTAAGTTTGGAGTGAGCTGTCAGTCCACCTGATTCTGGGGATTGGCACTATTAACAGTTTACCAATTTTCACGGGTACAAAATTATTCAACTAAATATCCTGTAAAACAATAATTTTAATAGATCGGCAGCTTTTGTCAGACAATTCTCTCATAACGTTATTTCAACTGTATTCATTTTAACCTGTCCAAAACTAACATTATCCCCACACCCCAAAAGCGAGCATCATTACAAAAGCGTAGTTTTATTTGCCCTGGTAACGCTGTAATTAGTGCCGTGGCTACACTGCTGCAATTTAAAGCCCACTGATGAGTACTAGGTAGTTAAAAGTATAGCAATGATTAATTAGCTCACATGGGATTAAGCGTGACTGATTATGTGCAGCACTTTTAATTTATTTGTTTTTAAAAGTTTTATGGATTGCTAGTTTTTGTTTTTAATATTTTCAGGTTACAATTTATGTTCTTTGCATTTTCCTGTATTACTTCTTTATGTTCTGGAAGTCATCAGCCAACAGAAATCCACTGCTGGACATATGTGACATATGACATATTGCACGCCATTTTCCTCGATTTTCGGTAACTTTCATCCAGCTGCTACCAGCCACCCTACGAAGATCGTCGCTCCACCTAGCCTGAGGGCGTCCTACCTTACGTTTGCCGATTCGCGGTCTCCACTCAAAAACCGACTACCCTAACGGTTATCGAAGTACCTGGTTACAATTGCTTAATACACCTGTGCCGATGGTAGGCCTGTGCAAATCAAGATCCCTTTCAGACAAAAAGAAGAAAAAAAAAAAACAAAAGACTGTTGTAATGTATCAATTGTTTACCAAACATCTTTGAAAAGAAACATTTAATAAAACATGTTTCATTTAAAAATGTGATTTCGCGTGACAGACCTATTAATGTATCCGTGTGTCCTTTTCGTTATTAAATAGACTCAGGAGCAAATCATACATTGCCTGACCACCGCTTGACGTCGGAAAGCGTATATATGTCGGTAATTGAAACTTTTAATGAATCCTCGAAACAGAGCCCTTTGTCGTAATTTGATATTTGTTTTAGCTCACCTTCAAACTTCAAGTGGTTAAAATATGTTAACGCATAGGTACCTAAATAAATGGGAGATTTTATATGCATATATTATTATATCCCTTCGCATATCAAGTGTACAGGGTATGTTCGGTACATACCCTGTACACTAAACTAACACTAACAATAGAATTTCTATTGTGTCTGCTAATTGGACATGCGACGGGATATACGAGTATATACAGTCAGTTTTCGCAATTAGCTGACCCACCTTTGCAAAAATGGTTGAGATTTTTTAGAATACGAATTGATTAAATTTTATAATGCTTTTATATTTTATTTATTTGGGCAAAGTACTTAAATGAAATATAAAATTCTGTACACACTTATTATAATATGTAAAACTTACTCCATTTACATAGCCTGCTTAACTTAAATTGAGGTAATTTCAAGCCTTTTATGTCTGGTTATAATCAGCCCATAATGTTGGGAACATTAAACTACTGGGACACAGCTCCTCCCGGTGATGGCCATCACATGTCTTCAAAGTTTTGGTTCTAAGTCATGCCGGTTTTCTCACGATTCCTTCACCGTTTTGAGAGCAGTGGCGATGAAATAATTTACACAAAGTTGCTGATTGAAGCACAAAGTAAATCGCCTGTCTGGGTTGCAACCTACGACCTACAACTAGTAGTCGCGGCCGTTACCACTGGGCTGTCACCGCTCTCAAAGTTCATGGTATTGTAACCGGATGACTAGTATTTGTAACCATCAAGAAGTCATGTTATTGAAGCATTTTGTTGTTTTCATGAAAAGTTTATTTTAATTTTAAATCCGATTTTTATAAATAACCAATTTCTCAACTGTCACTCTCGTATGTACGCCAAATACACTCCCGCATCTCTAAATTGAGCCATCCTGTATTTTCATGTAAGGTTTAAAGGCCACAAACATCAAAATAGTGATGTCAAAGAAAAAGTTTTTATCATCATCATCATTTACGTATTTTTCTGATCGTAAAATCCAATTTGTTAGTACTTAAACACTAGCATTACGAGTAGTACATCCATATTTAATTGTTAGTTACAAAGGTCATCAAACTATGTTATTATTAGTATCTACATTAGAGACTAAGGTTACAAAACAATGAGATCAGGTACAGTCAAGTCGATTAACACTTCAGATTTTTTTAATCTCAGTTATTGAGCAAAATATTTGTTCAAAATTGCATGGTACTTCTGCTGCAATTTTGAACAAATATTTTGCTCAATAACTGAGATTAAAAAAAACTTAAGTGTTAATCGACGTTTGTTGCTGACCTTACTTAAAAATACCTGTTATAATATTTACGAAGTTTTGAAACTGGCTATCATTTTGGTGTCATCACTGTTCCGAATTTGGATTCACGACCATTTAAAAAATGTTGTGCTTCTATACGAAACAGTGCAGGCCGGCTCCATTTAGGAGTCCGGAAAAAATCTTAAACGTCAAAGCCTTTTCAAATATCAGGCTATATTTGTCTTTGGTAACGGCCGCAAAAGCTATCACAATCGAGGGGGTACAGCATCTTTGCATAAACATAAAAATAATTAACAAATGCACGTCCCTCTTTACGCTATCAACATTTAAATGCTTCATAATCATAAAATAATGCGCGTATAATTAGGGCGACGTACTCTCAAGGTAAAGCCATGCTCATGTCCTCATTATAACACCATGAAGGATTTGTATTCATCGTCAACTCACACTTAACGAGCTTGCCTTCCATAAATTCAGCAAATCCCGCTGAATCCCACAAAGCGCTGCGAGAAAGCGCGTCCTCAGACGTTTCGTCACTCGACCGTGATTGTGACTACAATTTGATGAATTGCTTCACTTTTCACTCCTTTTCTTTATATAAATTACCACAAACAAAAACCAACCCTAAATACTCCCCCCAAAGTTTATACTCAACTGTCTTGTTTCGTTCTTTAAGGTTGTCTCCGACAGTGTCTCGAGACATTCCTATAACCCGTCGGTTTTGAGGATGTCGCTTTTGCAATAGCGTCTACACTAATTAAATGTCGCACAGTACTTTACAAGATCATACGGCGGATTTCTTGGCTTTCAAACGATTCGCACGGAAGGAGTTGAGGGAAAGTTTTCAGATTTAACGTGACCCCACTTAGGAGACTAGTTGGCCTGTAACAGTATCTATATTAGTGTTATTAGTTCGTAACTATGAGTGGCTGCAGACTGGAGTAGGGCTTTTGATTGTTATTT
The DNA here is from genome assembly GCA_948474745.1 of Oligia latruncula. NCBI lineage: Eukaryota > Metazoa > Arthropoda > Insecta > Lepidoptera > Noctuidae > Oligia > Oligia latruncula. Next base: position 19,675,663 of record OX419688.1, read on the forward strand.
TAAAAAAAACCGGGCAAGAGTGAGTCGGACTCGCGCACCGAGGGTTCCGTACCATCATATGTTTTTAAATTTTCACCGACGAGCTACTTACTAGATCTCGTTCAAACCAATTTTCGGCAGTTTACATGATAATGTACATCATAAAATTTTTTTAGTTTTATCATTCTTTTATTTCAGAAGTACAGAGAGGGGACACACATTTTACCACTTTGGAAGTGTCTCTCGCGCAAACTATTCAGTTTAGAAAAAAATTATATATATTAGAAACCTCAATATCATTTTTAAAGACCTATCCATAGATACCCCACAGGTATGGATTTAATGAAAAAAAAATTGAGTTTCAGTTCTAAGTATGGGGAACCCCCATAATTTATTGTTTTTTATCTATTTTTTTTGTGAAAATCTTAATGCGGTTCACAGAATACAGTCATCTACTTACCAAGTTTCAACAGTGCAGTTCTTATAGTTTCGGAAAAAGTGGATGTGACATACGGACGGACAGACAGACAGACATGACGAATCCATAAGGGTTCCGTTTTTGCCATTTGGCTACGGAACCCTAAAAACGATGGGTTATAAAGATCTCTAACGATAAAGTATGTTTGATGAATATGTGTATGATGTTGATAACGAAAACATAATGTTCTACAAATCTACAGTCTACAAGGCCTACGTCGTTCTCACATTCACAAAATTTAAAAGAATCTATTTAAAAGATAAACCGAAGAAGGCACATCACACTTCCTAGGTTGAAGAATAATATGGTCCGGCCTTTGTTCAGCATTGGGACAATATAGGCTAAAAGAAAAAAAAAATACAGATAAATCCATACTTATTCATACTAATATTATAAATGCGAAAGTGTCTGTCTGTCTGTTACCTCTTCAATTTAGATGACATTTGGTATAGAGATAGTTTGAGTCCCGGGAAAGGACATAGGATAGCTTTTATCCCGATATTTTTACGGGATCGACACTTATGCGGGTCAAACCGCGGGACGCTCTGCTAGTAAAATTATAAAAATCATTACCTATTATATACAAATGACATGATTGCCATTACAACTGTAACAAATCTGAAATAATATTATATCTAAGTATAATACTAGTCATTTATTATATTTAGATTTACAAAAAGTTCACGTAAAGGAACTTGTAATAAACGTGCGTAACAGCCTTTCAAGTATACAAATCTTACTAACATTATTTCTAAAGCTTGAATACTCTATTTCAAGTAGGTATATTTCTTGGAAAATTATTTGGACAACAGCAGTCTTTGAGCGGCTCGAGAAAATTATCCGATGAATGAAGTAGGTATTATAGCTACCCAAGTCTGAAATTATATTCAGAACTATTTATGTCTAAGCAGCTTATATATAAAGCTCTTAACATAAAACGAAGTTTAATGATACGTCAGAAGTTTGAACATTCCGAAAATGAATTCATGAATATTTAAAGGGGGGTATAAATAGCACATTATAGTCGAATCATAAACTATGGCTGAAATGGACAGGGCAACTGACAACAACGTGTGACGTTTTTATCATACACTAGCTTTTGCCCGCGACTTCGTCCGGGTGAAATTTCCTGCCCCGATCCTCCGACCTTCATTCGTTTCCTTCGTTTAGCGTGTCTTCTGACATTTTTATGTTTACTCGTCTCCTAAGGGTCGTAGCGTGGTGTTAAATAACTTTATAACCATCCGGAAGAATTGGGCTATCAAATGCAAGAATAATTATTTAGATCTTACTGGTAGTTTCAGAGATTAGCGCGTTGAAACAAACAAAAGGTATATCTGTCCGACTTGCTTGACAAAAATTATGATAGCTCGGTAAATATGTAGATTTCTACCAGTGGATTTTTATTAAGAATTGTATCTGGGGGCACGGGAGTGCCCCCGCCAAGACGAGCCAAGCAAAGCGCAAGGGCACTACCTACCTTTTCTCGAAGCACTTCGTCGTATTTTTGAACCTTCATAACTTGGGTTGAGATTATACCAGATAAACAAAATTTTCGGGATATGATGTCAGTGGTTGACTTATTAAACCTATAAAGTTTGAATTGCATAGCTCTTATACTTTAGATTTTATTGATATCTAAAATACCCCGATTTCGTCACTGACTCACTGATGATCATCAAAATTCTTAGGGTACTTCCTGAAGTCCTAGAAAACTGAAAATTTGTATGTAAGCTAGTAATAGTACAAAAATAACAAAAAAATCTGTAACTTGGAACTTTTACCCTCCAACCCCTTAAACTAGGGGATGGAAGTTTGTACGAGCCTTCCGCAAATTTTGATGCTACAGTTCTGAAAATGGATATAGGGACTCCTTGTTATAAATAATAAAATACATATTTCAGGATTTTTAGTAAAGAACCCCCCAAAAAAATTTTTTTTTTATTTCATAAGCAACTTTCAAAAAGATGTGAAATCCCATCAAAAACACTTTCATGTAAAGTGTTGCCAAGACGAGACCACATATGGCTCGCACTGCCAAAAAGTTATCCAGATCTCATGTAGAGCCAAGCTTCTAACTCTACACGCCCTAACTTCACAAACTCTACACCTTAGTCAAAATATGTGGCTTGGCCGTTTACACGACCGATAACACGATACCTCTGCTGTAAGTTATGGGAGTTGGATATCCTGCAAATTACAGGTGATGCTGCAGCAGCAGTTCAAGGTTACTATGTTCTTCTAATATCATTGAAGTAACGATATACCAAAGACTCAATCAGACCTGTGCCAGTTTCTCACATCAATTCATCAACTAGAAAAGAGCTGATAATCTTCAAACAGCTGAACTGATTTTCTTGAATCATAGCTAAGAACACTCTCGATCAAATCACGTTTCAATAAAAATAAAAATGATCAAAAACGGTATAGCCGTTTGGGAGCTACGATGGCGCAGACAGACACAGACAGATACACACGTTAAACTTATACTGCCGTCATAAAGAAAAAGGGCACAAATAACATTTTATCCAAAATTGAGTAAAAAAACTGTCTTAAGCGCCTTTTTTTTTTTGATTCCAACTTAGACAAAGAAAAGTATAGACAGCGGGTAGCGCCATTTCATTTCCACAAGAAAGGGATAAAGTATTGAGTTATTATAAGTAACAGAAAAGGATAAAGCTATACTATTTCCGTCTCTCAGTGCGTTACCGTTTTTTCAAGGCAGCTACTTAAGTAGCCAATGTTATTTAAGTTAGTTTTTTGTCTCATGTGTGGCCACGCTACCTGATGCTCTATAGCTTTCTTACTCTAAGAATTCCAATTATGTAAGTATATAACTCAATTTTGAAAAAAATGTTATTTGTACCCTTTTTCTTTATGACGGCAGTATAACAACACCCCTCTGTTTTTGTCGAGGGTTAAAAAAAGAACGCAAGAACTACTAACAAGTTTTCCACTCTACCCCTTGGGAATAAAGTCCAAAGTTGCTTAATTAGAACGTTTCAGACCCACATCAGCGTTGCTTAAGTTTTGAAGCCCTATACTTAAGTAAACATGTGAAACTAAGATGAAACACTTTTAGTTAGGTCTTAGTTACAGTATGGTAATATGAGTAAACACTATTTTAGTGTTATCTAAACACTATTTTAATGTTTTCTTTGCAAAGGGTTTGGTAATAACCTTGTCTGACTTGCTTGTCTTACTTTTTCGAGCAGTGCATTGAAGTGGTGGCACAGTGGTAACGGCCGCGACTTACGAGTTGTAGGTTGTAGATTCGATCCCAAGCAGGCACTTTATTTTTTGTAAATTATTTCATCAACTGTCAACACTGCTCTCAAAATGGTGAAAGAAAACATTGTGAGGAAACGGGCAAGTCCTAGAACCAAAAATTTTAAGACATGTGATATCCGCTAACCTATACTGTAGCCCGCGTTGTGGATTACGGCCCAACCCCTCTCACAGAGAGAAGGGCTGCAGTATCCCAGCAGTGGGAACATTATATGCTGATTGATTATAACGTATTATCTTACAAAGTTCAGGCACCATCCCAACGGATAAAAAACTTATCTATCTTTGGATGTCGTAATATGCAATCAAAGGCTTATTTTCAATGGAAATACCACGTATTCCTCTGTCTACTCAAAACAATATAAAATTGTAATTCCCCACCCCGGTGATTTTCATGATTATTTAAATAGCACCGCTGAAAAAGTGGCGGCCTTTCATTAATGTAAAATGATTTTATTTACAGAAATATTATTTGATTGAATGATTTTATTTCTGTAAGCTCATTTGCTGTTTATTTATATTTACATTACTTTTACGATATTTAACACAACTAAATATTTACACTAGGTACTTAATTAAATGACTAACAAAACAAATAAAAACAAAACAAACGGACACTTAGGCGTCGATGTACAGTCAACAGCAAAAGTAGATGATCAAAATCAGAAATTCAATACTAATGAACGGAGTTCGCGTCAGAACTGTGTGGCGTCGAAGTGATTCAAAAGTATTCTACGTAGTAAGTATTATAAGTAGTAGTACTTCGACGCCACACAGTTCTGACGCGAACTCCGTTCATTAGTATTGAATTTCTGATTTTGATCATCTACTTTTGCTGTTGACTGTACTCGTCCGCATCGCTGTCAACCGATATACTAATAATAAAGCTGACGAGTTTGTTTGTTTGTTTGAACGCGCCAATCTTTAGAACTATCGGTCGGATGTGAAAAAATCTTATTGCATTTGATAACCCAATTCTTAAGGTAGGCTATTAGGTTATTTAACATCAAACGAAAACGAAGTAATAACGCGGGTAGGCGATGCAATGACTTTCAAACATTTGTGTTCTATATAACTATGCTTCTGAAAGGAGTAGGTATGTATCAACACTATAAAACGATTTATTCCGGTCTGATACCCTGAACCCCCCCCCTCTCCACTCCACCCCTTCCTCGATCCCCTGCTTGTTCGTCTTACATACAACTCATCATCTGCCTGCCTTTTTCCCAAATATGTTGGGGTCGGATTCCAGTCTAAACGGATTCAGTTGAATACCAGTATTTTACATGGAGAGACTGCCTATCTGACCTACACTACCCACTGACTGGATACGATACCCTGTGGTAAGACTGATTATAATTTATTTAATAGCTCAAGCACATAAATGTACAGAAGCGGACTTAATGCCATAGGCATTAAGTAGTAGTAGTAGTTATTAGAGTTTCGGGCTTCTAACCACCCGTAACGACTGTCAAAGATCCACGAATGACAGCCGAGACCAACGGTTTAACGTGCTTTCCAAGCCACGGAAGGGTCTTGGTATGTAAAGATGGTCACCCATCCACGTACCTACCGCGGCAAGCAGCTTAACCTGACCGATCGAACCGTGCGGCTCTTATTACTTAGCCACACAAAAAAAAACTAAGGACATACTTAGATAGCTCTCCATTCAAAAAATATATTAAGCACTCTTATACCTAGTTCTCGACGTCTCCTAGTACCTCTGGGAATCGTATTTCAAGTACGTCGCGACGTAACTCGAAATCCGAGGATGTAACAGACATCTGCATTCACAGTCACGACCACGGAACGTTTGAGATCCGTATTTGCATCCGCATTGAAGTTTCCAGATCTGAAACGGATGTTTTAAGTTGCAATTTGAATTAATATATTTCTGTTAGTGCTTGTAAGGTGGTTTATTACACGTGTACCTACCTAGATTGTAGCTTAGGAGTTGCGCTAAATACGAGAAATGGTGAATGGAACAACAGTCATTTGTTTGTGGTTCTGTTGTTAATTATTATTGTTTCCACTTTCAGACGAAATGAAAATCATGTATTTGCTTAAAATGTAGGTATACAGATAACATGTATTTTTTTTTATAAATAGTCCCGGTACATTTCACTTTACGGTAGCTTTGCAAAATTATCGAATAATCAAATTTATAGAAATACTAGCTGACCTAGGGAACTTCGTACCGCCTAAGAATATGAATTATCTTAATTTTTATTTTCCCATGTTTCAATAGTTCTGCTATTCGGGGCGGAGACAAATCCAACAAAGATCATCAAAATCGGTCCGGCCGTTCTTGAGTTTGTTTTATGTATATAGACTTTGTTTTATGTATATGGATATAAATAGATAGAATGGAGCTAATATTATTTTACATTCTTTTCTAATTTGGTGTTTATTAAAAATCGTAGGTAAGTTACTCTACACATAAAATAATCTAACACATAACGTAATAATAGGTTTAAACAATATAACTGATAAAGTACCTATTGCTACTTTTAAAGGCTCCTACAAACAGGCGCGACACAAAGGCACCGCTCGTTGCGCGACTTGCGGTGCCTTTGTGTCGCACGCAATTATATCGCGTGTCGCGCCTGTGTGTAGAAGCCTTAAGAGTTTTCTGCTCAATCTTTACATAATCATGTACGCATTGTTTCTTACAAATATACCATACCACTTACAAATTCTATCGTTTACTCAAATAAGGGCTGATTTTATAAGGAATCATTTTGAATTTTTGACAGTTCTTCCATACAAAATCTGTCAGACGTCAATTTTATTCCACGAATAAAAATTATCAGTCGATTGTATAATCAGCCCTTAAACTGACATTATCCAAATAAATACTTCTTTCTGCAAACCAATTCCCGTAATTAAAAACGTTCAAAATCTAGTCGCAATCTCATCTCAGCAACAATCAATGTCAAAAGCTTATAAAAAATGCAGGGAAATTACAGGTATTTTTGACAGATTGAGACTGAGATCAGACTGTGAACGTTCTTAAAATTACAAGACTTGCCGCTCAGGTAAACGCTATACACAGATTGTGATTGAGATTAGAACGTGAGTGTTCTTAAAATTACCGGAATTGCCCGTCTAAACATTTTCCCCTTTATTCATAAACGTTGCTTAAAATTAAGTAGTGATTAGCGACAGTTTAACCATACATTTTTGACGTTTAAACGTCACTTTACTTTAATCTTCGTTTATAAATACATAATCAGCCTATAATGTTCCCACTGCTGGGACACAGGCCTGCTCTCTGTGAGAGGGAGTGGGCCGTAATCCACCACGCGGGCCCAGTGCGGGTTGGTAGATGTCACATGTCTTCGAATTTTTGATTCTAGGACATGCCGGTTTCCTCACGATGTTTTCCTTCGCCGTTTTGAGAGCAGTGGTGATGAAATAATTTACACAAAGTAAAGCGGCTGTCTGGGTTCGAACCTACGACCTACAAGTCGTAAGTCGCGGCCGTTACCACTTGGCCACCACTGCTCCTGTTTATAAATAAACCCCTCTAATTACAACTAATAGAAAAGCTATAAACTCTCTTGCTTATCATGTGGCCTTGATTTCATGAGTAAGGTGCAGAAAGGTCAGCTATTGTAAAAGGTTGTCTAATACACAAAATCTCTCTGTAACGACCTCTACGGCAGTCTAAAGACTAGACCGAAGGGTCCCGCGGTCCCTATTAACGTCTCGCTGATTTACAAATGTATTTATCTGCTGTATTCAAGTCCAATCTTGAACATGACTTGCTGAATATACATATATAGGAGTCTCCTGGTGATTCTAAACAAAATAGTGTTTACACTTAAAATAACCTTGTAAAATGTATAAAAATCTTCAGGCATTGCCCGTTAAATGTCATACGGCCATATTATCCTACCTAAGCGAAGTTTTTAATGACCTCCCCAGGGAGGCATAGGGTAACCGCACGATGTGGCTACGAGACAAAACTCATTAATGTTCAACCCTTTTTTATGGACACAAAGGATATTAATACATATTTGAGAACAAGTATTATGTACAAAAGATTTTAACGGCAGTGGTCGTGTCGCCAGGGAGATGGAGTTTCTTATTTTCTTGTTTTTGTGTAGTCTTGTGAACTGTTTACACGGGGTTCGACGGAGCGTACTCAGTTTGTAATGGAGGATATAGACCTAAGTTTAGCCTTTTCCCAACTATATTGGGGTCGGCTTCCAGTCTAACCGGATGCAGCTGAATACCAGTATTTTACATGGAGCAACTGCCTATTTGACCTCTACAACCGATTTACTGGGTAATACGATACCCCTTGGTAAGACTGGTTGTCAGACTTTCGGGTTACTGACGACCCGTAACGACTGCCAAAGATCCACGAATGACAGCCGGGACCAACGGCTTAACGTGCTTTCCGAGACACGGAGGGGTCTTGGTATGTGAAGATGGTCACCCATCCACGGACAACCGCGGCAAGCGTAGCTCAACCTGATCGATCGACCCGTGCGGCTGTTATTACTTAGCCACAACTCTTTGATATAGACCTAAGTGTGTTTGATAAAATATTGAGAACTTCCATATTGGTGTACTATCGGTACACTTTTTAACGATGTTTTGTTTTGTCATCAATGTTTTAGACAAGACGCATTACCGTCTTGTGGTAAAACATTGGAATTAAATGCTTCTTTTTTGAGGGAGCGATGCGTACGCGACGCATGCGCGAAAAAAAATCGCGCTCGTGCGTACGCGCCCTTAATCTAGTCATTCTGTAGTCTATAAATTACCACAAGACGGTAATGCGTCTTGTCTTTGTAGTCATAGTCATTCTGTAGGCTATAAATTATCACACTATTTACTATGGGGGATGAGCAATATTGCAATTTATTCCTATTCTTCTATAGTTTACCGCAAAATGTAAAAAGACGAGCCACAAGATTAGAATATTGTAGATAGTTACAGATTTAACTTTTTAAATTATTATCATCACTATACCTTTATGGTGCTAAGCAGTAAATCACGACATATACAGGTATTTTAATGCGCTACATGAAAATTGTAACATAATTATTAAAATGCAAAACAGTTTTTACTTTCATTGTACTTTTTCTGTTGTTTGTTTTGCTGTAAAATAAATCTGACCAACGGGAAAAGAAATTCCCGGTGGAAAGTCTAGTCTGACCATCAATCTGTCCACTGGGAAAAAACTCGAATTAACGACCCTGATGGGTCAACAATAATACGTTCATAACTTTAGACGCAATGTAAACTGTAACTTGAGCCCAGCAAACAAACAAGAACAACAAATACAATTAAAACAAAACACTACACACAGAACTTGAATTTATTTACCAACGCCAACAATAAACAAAGATATTAAATTAAGCAGCAACCAGCTGCAAGTTGTACGTAAACTATACAAATGTACGCAATACATAATAACTGAACGTACAAAAGACGAGCGAAACAATAAGAAACTTGCTAGGAATTGCCAAGAATTGCCTTCGAACCGTACGGTGAAATTCAAACCCAGAAATGGAATGCAAATATTGAAATCGGTAGCAATGCTGCAAACGCTTTTTATGCAGCAGCACGTTCAACCAAAATAGGTGCTTGTTTAATACTGAAAGTATAGCCTACTAAGCTCATTATTGTTAAGTACTTTCAATGGGGTTTTCAGCTTTTATTTATGATGTGCTAATTTGTAAGCCTTTATGGGATGATATGGGCGTAGGTGTAGGCGTATAATTATATTTGCGCTACTATTTTAAGACGTTAGAAACTGCACTGTTTACAAAAGTGAGTATTCTCGCTTAGGGGTGTGTAACTCTTTACGGAACCGACTCACTGACCCCATTCATTGAAGTGATTCAAAAGATTGGTTCAGTAACAACATCTAGTCTTATCAAGATAAAAGTAAATCATTATGACAATCCATCCATACTAATATTATAAATGCGAAAGCGTGTCTGTCTGTCTGTTACTTCTGCATGCTTAAACCGCTGAACCGATTTAGATGAAATTTGTTATAGAGATAGTATGAGTCCCGGGAAAGGACATAATTATGATAGTTTTTAACCCGATATTCCCACGGGATCGAGACTTATGCGGGTGAAACCGCGGGCCGCTGCTACTAAGTAATAAATAAAATTATAAAACAACTCGAAAACAGAGAGGACCAGCTCTTTGTTTTATCTTGTCAGTTTTAATATAATTCAATACAGATACATAAGCTTTCTCGGGAAGCTATTCTCTTAAATGAGTGACGACTTGCGCTGCTAAGTGAGCCGGCTGTATTTCGTATTATTCTTTTATTTCTTGTGGCAGCTACAATATCAAATGAAATAACAGTAAAGTTTTAATGGCAAAGTATTGTCGATTTTTTTTTATCGCGAATCAAATGATTGAAAAGAATATGCTTAAGTATCAAGAGCCCATCAGACAATAGAAAATGAGGTATTAATTGTAATTGTTTAAACATATTTTAGTAATAATAATGATTTGAACAAAATAATTAAATGCTACCATGCGTTGTTTGACACCGCGCTTCTAGCAACGCTACGCTGCGCGCCAAGCTACGCCGCATACCGAGCTACACCGCACACCGTGCTACGCTACGAGTGCTACGCCGTAGTAGGTAACTACGTCGTTCTATCATCGCTTTGTGTTCACTCCTATGAGAATTTCTTTGTTCGACCTTCCGTTATCAGTTTATTTTTAAAATTTTACGAACCTTGTGTTAATGTAAATGTATGTACCTACACCTATAATTCGTGTATAAACAGTACGGAAACCACATAATATGCAATAAATAAAACTATACCACATACTTGTTACCGCACCAGTCTTATCAAGGGGACCAGTCTTACCAAGGGGTATAGTATTACCCAGTAACTGGGTTGTGGAGGTCAGATAGGCAGTCGCTCCATGTAAAATACTGGTAATCAGCTGCATCCGGTTAGACTGGAAGCCGACCCCAACATAGTTGGGAAAAGGCTAGGCAGATGATGACATAATTGTTAACGCCTTTTCTGACGATTTACAAAAAATTTACCAAATCAGTCGCAAAGAAAAATCTGCTGTTCCCTAGATTTTGACGAGTTAAGGCTCCTAGAAACAGGTGCGACACGCGATATAATCGCGCGCGACACAAAGGCACCGCTCGTTGCGCGACTTGCGGTGCCTTTGTGTCGCGCGCGATATTATCGAGTGTCGCGCCTGTTTGAAGGAGCCTTTATGCGAACGTAAATGTAGGGAACAGCTGATTTTTTTTCGCGACCTATTTCGTAAGTTTTTTGTACGTCAGAAAAGGCGATAACAAATATTATATTGCATATATTATGTGGTTTCCATACTGTATTAGCAGTAATACCACGAGTAATACCTTTCCTAAACACTTTTGTAAACCAATATGGAATGTATAACTGTTCGTTTTCTTTAGTCAATAAATAAACGTTGTTTTCTTTAGTCACCAACAATAAGGTTATTTATAAGGTTACTAATTGAACCGTTATGACCATTTTACTAAATATCAGCATTACACAGCGGCACGTCGTACAACCTGTTATCATGGATTCAACACATAATTTTGAACCCCTCTGAGTTGAAATTATTCGTTTGTTATTAAAGAAAAAATGCTGTTCAGTACATTTTTGCACTGTTTTATGAAACAGCTGTTTTTTAGGGTTCCGTACCCAAAGGGTAAAAACGGAACCCTATTACTAAGACTTCGCTGTCTGTCCGTCTGTCTGTCACCAGGCTGTATCTCAAGAACCGCGATAGCTAGACAGTTGAAATTTTCACAAATTATGTATTTCTGTTGCCGCTATAACAACAAATACTAAAAACAAAATAAAATAAAATAAATATTTAAGGGGGGCTCCCATAAAACAAACGCGATTTTTTTGCCCTTTTTTGCTCGATATAAATAATGGCAACAGGTAGGCACTTGAAATATTCACAAAATACTCAGTTGTATTTTTACTTTAATAATAAATAATAAAATTAAAATAAAATAAATATTTAAGGGGGCTCCCATACAACAAACGTGTTTTTATCGGTGTTTTTGCCTTGTGGTACGAAACCCTTCGTGTGCGAGTCCGACTCGCACTTGGCCAGTTTTTTTATAACCTCTGAAAAATCATGTGCTGAAATATTGGTGACGGTTTGCGTCTGTTACTATGTACTACGTTTTATTAAACATTATAGCGAAACCAAAAAAAGTATTTTCCCAATTTTTCTATATAGGGGTCAGCTGCCAGTCTAACCGGATGCAGCTAAATACCAAACAACCACACCTTTGCTCAAGGATTCCCTTACAAAGTTAATTAAACAAGTACCCTCACTATTGAAGTCACAAATTCTATAACTATTCCCATTACATGTAAGGACCTCGTTAATATAGGTCAATATTTGATTATTTGGAAGCTCAATCATGCTGAAAGGAATATGACCCATTTCAAATATGTTGCTGAATACATGAATAGTTCAGGCGATTGAGGTTTTATCCGGTTATTGAAATAGTTTTTTTTTTACATTGGCAAAAGATCATTCAACTTCCTGAAAGAAAATTATTACTGTTGCGTGATAAGTTCACCGTCATTAATCGGACGAAAACAAAAACGTTTGAGAACTATTAAATATTTCAGGGCCGATTTTTCTATCGTTAGATAACTTTTATCTGGATGAATAATATGGCGGTTTGACATGTCGTATATTATTCTTCAACGAAAAGTGAAAAAGCAGCCTATATGTTAATCCAGGGTGTCAGCTTCCTCCGTACAAAATTTTATCAATATTGGTTCAGCCGTTTGAGCGTGAAGAAGTAACAAACATATAAACTCACACAAACACAAACTTTCGCCTATACAATATTAGTGTAATTTATTCTTCAAATAAAAGTTATCTGACGATTGAAAAATCGGCCCTTAGTTAAGTATAATAATGGATCATGGTTGAATCAATCACCCTAGCCTTTACCCAACTATGTTAGGGTCAGCTTCTAGTCTAACCGGACGCAGCTGAATACCAGTATTTATATTAATGGATCATGGTTATCATGTCTCAAAAAAGTAATAAATTCATTACGCTTTTAGTTTAGAACACAATAAAATAATTGTTAATTATGATACAAATATTCGTTGACAATCAAACCCACTAATCGCGCACTCAGAGATAATTAGATTAAAACTAGAAGTGTCTCCAATGCGGTACGAGCCTCCAGGGACGTATCGCACTACGCGACACGCGATACGGAGCCTGCGGCAATAAGCACTTTATTAACTACCCCTCTTTATGTTTCCTTGAGAACTTTACGTTGGCGTTGTTTACTTCAGAAAAGCTAATTTTAAGTTTAATTTAATTTCTTTAAAGGAATTCAAAAGTACGTTTCCTGTCTCATTTTGTATTGAATATCAGTGGTGTTTTCTCTCAACATCACTTTGAAATTCGAACAGTATCGAATGTCCGCCATGATTTATTTTAAAAACAAATGAGTTCGCTTTCGATTGATGTGCGGTCACTTGAGTGTATATTTGAATTTAGAATCTCAGATAATTATTAAGTTTTGGAACAATAAACTCGACTGCACATAAAACAAAGTTCAAATTTCATTGCAACCCAATTTTATTTAGGATATTTTTATTAAAAACAATCTCTCAAAAATCAACTGCAGAATACTTTACCATATAGAGACCCCTTGCCTTGAGAGGTCCCTTGGCTTGAGTAAGTGGCAAAGGACGTAAATTATCTAAGATGAAGAACTGAAATATAGTTTGCATTAATTTGAAATGAACCTAAGGTTGCACATAGACGAAAGATGTCGGGCGTAACTTCGTTAACTTCCAGTTAGCACGCTCGACGCACTAACGCGTCATCCGTTGAGTGTGAAAATGGTTGAATGTTCTATTAAACTGCTAGCTTTTGCCCGTGACATCGTCCGTGTGAAATATTTTTTGTTGCCCCGACCCACCCCGTCGCTTACCATCGCTGCATCGCCTGGTTAGTCACATTTTCCAACCTAAGCTTTATTGAAGATCATCCAAGCCGCTAGATAATGGGCCCGTGGCTAAATAATAACAGCCGCACGGGTCGATCGATCTTGCCGCGGTTGTGCGTGGATGGGTGACCATCTTCACATACCAAGACCCCTCCATTCCTCGGAAAGCACGTTAAGCCGTTTGGTCCGCCTGTCATTCGTAGATCTTTGACAGTCGTTACGGCTCGTCAGAAGCCCGAAAGTCTGACAACCAGTCTTACCAAGGGGTATCGTATTACCCAGTAACTGGGTTGTAGAGGTCAGATAGGATGTCGCTCCATGTAAAACACTGGTATTCAGCTGCATCCGGTTAGACTGGAAGCCGACCCCAACATAGTTAGGAAAAGGCTAGATGATGATGAATTATGTAAAATATACATGGAATTGTGTTCATCCGAAAACGTGAAACGAGCGTGAACACAAATAAATAAGTGGCCGGTACCAACATCAGTGAAAAAATATTCCACCAATTAATTTCTCGGTCCATTTAAAATACGGTCCCCGAAACCGTGAAACGATATGAGCTACAAATTCAGACCCATGTCTGCAAACCCGGCGGCACATGTCTGCAGGATTTATACATAGCGTCTAAAAGAAAATGTCTTTTGCGACGAACGCTTTTATTGAAATTGGCCGTATTACCATAATAATATTAGAGGGATTGGCAGCTATCGGCGAAGTGTAAAATCTCAGTATAGCGCCCAATGTTCTCGCATCCGAATACCGTAATCTACATATATTTTTCTACCCATGCCATTATGGGGATTCAATTACCCAGTCTTTTATTTTTCGAGCTTCTTTATTCTTATTGGGGTTACTACTGAATGGTAATGGATATCGTCAGCGTCTTCAGGGTTAGGGTCTTATTACACTGGCGATTTGCAATCGAGTCCAAAGCGAGGCGAGTGCGCAGCGAGCGCGCAGCGAGCTTCCTGCGCGCCCGCGGCGTCTTCGCGGTGAGCTCGCTGCGCACTCGCCTTGCTTTGGACTCGCTTGCAAATCAACAGTGTGATAAGGCCCTTAAAACCCTCTGGCGGAATAGCATTAGGTCCATACTAAGATAAACTTTTTATTACACGTTTTTATTTAATTCGCTCTCTGTTTGTATTCGGGCCAGATCCTAATCAATGTGTAGTGCGCATTATTGGAACAAGGCCGGATTTCGGGCAATGTGTTCACAGTTCGGCTCCAATATTTCCAATACCCAGTTCAAATAATTTTTCGGACTTATTTTATTGGCAGCTTTCTCCAAAATTTAGATGCTTTCGTTGCCAATTTTTAATCAAAAATGAAAAAAAAAATAAACCAGTCTTTCTGGTATTAAACATTTTAACACGTGACGTACCTATGACTTTTGGACTTGGAACAGAACGCAAAATCAACATGAAATATTTATTTTTATTCAAAACCTGTTGGAAATAGAAATCCAGCATCTGATACGAGGGCGTGAGCATGTATTTGTCATATCCAAACTTTTGCTGAATATGTGTTCGTTTAAAGAAGTGCAAATAAAACTTTAGGAATTTCTAAAAATATTACCTAAATAATAACTAAATCCAGAATGCGAGCCGTGGCTTAGCTGGGATTGTAACACGTAAAAAGCTAAAACATACATACTGCACCGTTACCTCTGCTGTTAAAACCTTACCTCTTAGGTTAAAACCTTTTTTCCAAATAACGTCTTTTTTTTAAATATTTTATTCAAACAAGTTCGTTTGTATAACATGACAAGAAGTCATATTTGATGGATTAGGATAACTTTTAGGGTTCCGTACCCAAAGGGTAAAAACAGAACCCTATTACTAAGACTTCGCTGTCTGTCCGTCCGTCCGTCCATCCGTCCTTCTGTCTGTCACCAGGCTGTATCTCTAGAACCGCAGTAGCTAGACAGTTGAAATTTTCACAAATTATGTATTTCTGTTGCCGCTATAACAAAAAATACTAAAAACAAAATAAAATAAATATTTAAGGGGGGCTCACATACAACAAACGCGATTTTTTTGCCCTTTTTTGCGCGATATCAATAATGGCAACAGGTAGGTAGGCACTTGAAATATTCACAAAATACTCAGTTGTATTTTTACTTTAATAGTAAAATTAAAATAAAATAAATATTTAAGGGGTCTCACATACAACAAACGTGTTTTTTCGGCGTTTTTGACTTGTGGTACGGAACCCTTCGTGTGCGAGTCCAACTCGCACTTGGCCAGTGTTTTATATAATTGTTGACCTGGTTTGATATTTTAAAGATTCCTGGTAATCTGTTCATTTGCCAATAACAAAAATCGTGACTAACTTTATGAAGGTCAAAATCACCTGTTCTAAATGGATTTTACTTTTAACAGAACAAGCGTTATTGACTAGCCAGTTTTTTTTAAAGAGCAGCACTTTTAAAATGTGTTTTAAAACAACAACAAAACACGCCTAAAATCACTATTCATTTATAACACGCGTTTTTATAAAAGTGCGTCATATTTTGTTCATTCGGCAGAACAAACAATTATACATAGAAATAGAAAATATTAAACTTTATACTATATCACACTAATATTACAAAGGCGAACGTTTGTGAGTGTGTGTGTGTTTATATGTTTGTTCCTTCTTCACGCTCAAACGGCTGGACCAATTTTGATAAAATTTTGTATGGAGGTAGCTGATACCCTGGATTAACATATAGGTTACTTATCATCCCGATATTCCCACGGGATCGAAACTTATGCGGGTGAAACCGCGGGACGCAGCTAGTTACAAATAAATAAAACATTAGGAGTTATACAAATGTGGAACCAACAACGTCCGCCACAGATAATACACTCGTGTTTCTTTTCAACGCACACCACGCATAAACGCAAAAAGTAAAACAATTAAGAGAACACATAATGTATAATGGAACGTGTGTAGCGTCCCCAAAGAGAAATCTTACAATAGAGTGCAACAATCCCTGTCGCATTGTGAGCGTATTTCACGTCAAGGGCCGCCGTTCACGTCACTCGCCCTCTAACCCACCATTACTCATAACCAACCGAAAAAGGATACGGAAGAGAAAAAGAATAAACACAACTTACAAGTGAACAAATGGCAACACTTTACGTGTCCCACAACTTAAACGTCCTCCGAGGAATGGTATACTGCGTAATGTTGCCATCTGTCTCTTGTTAATGCGATATTATATCTTTCCTTTCGGAAAAACTGAGACGAGTCGTACGTTACTTAGCAAACGGGGACGTGTGCGGAACGGTAAGATTAATGTCCGAGGCACGGACTGGCCCCTGTCTAGGATTTTCTAGCTCTCCGAGCCGCTTTTATTTTAGGAATTTTTCAATTTGCCCCTTGGGAGAATACGAGTTACGAATGGGTTATTCGTTGTTGTTGTATCAACGTTTATTTTTAACTCGTCGGTGTACGTATGTGGAATAGAACGACCTTATTCCGTTTAGCTGAGATTTTGCTAGTCGGATGGTCAAAGCCAGCAGCTTTGATAAATTATTTTATTCAGTCAAAAGTCCGGATTTAGAGGGTTAAGATCGGAAATCCGTATCTACTTGCCTTTACTGGGGTTTATCTTTCAAGCATTTTAAAATAAATGAGTGAGTATTTAGATTGCTTTTAGGTAATTTATGAGAGTCAAGCGAAATATATGGAGACTATTCTTGTAATAAAATAAGAATAAAAGCAGTCGATGCGTGAGTTCCATAATTATACAGGGTTACTAGTAAAACATTAACAACCTCTTAATAGGTCATTGTACTCATCATTATGAACAACTTTTTAATATAAAAAGTCAGCTGTTCCCTACATTTAGGTATGTTCGTATAACTCGTCAAAATGTAGGGAACAGCTGATTTCTGGTTTGGTCCCATAGTAAAAGTTGTTCATAATGATGAGTACAATGACCTCTTAAGAGGTTGTTAATGTTTTACCAATAACCCTGTGTACAAGGTGTTGATTTGCATCCTCGTCAAATTTCAGGAGGTTGTCATAGAAGACATTTTAGTACCTACTTTAGTACTTTAGTATTTTAGTACTTAGTAAAGTAAAAGGCATTTGTTTTTGTGTGAAAGCGCGGTTATAGGGCTAGTAACAGACGGGCCGCGTTTAAATACGGCTGGTTCACACTTACGGATTTTCTTTTAAATAAGTAAAAAAAAAAACCTACCCATTTTATTGTTGATTTGGGTCGAGAATCATTAGCATAATTACGTCCTTGAATTTGACTAGGATGCAAATCAACACCTTGTATACTAATAATAAAGCTGACGAGTTTGTTTGTTTGAACGCGCTAATCTTTGGAACTCCTGGTCGGATTTGGGCAATTCTTTTTGCACTTGACAGTTCAATTTTTGAGGAAGGCTATAGGCTAACATCACGCTATGGCCCTTAAGAGCCGCACAATTAGAAAAAAAGTCAGAACAACGACTTTAGTCAGACAGCTATAATCTAAAATAATTTTAAAATAGACACGACCTGACTTTTAATACAAAATTAGACTTTAATACATAAAACATGCTCCTTTATATGTTGAGTATTACAATAATTATGTGTGGGAGTATCATTCACTTTTGTTCCACAAAGAGTAAATGTTAAAGTAAACTTAATTACCTTTCGTGAAGCGTGCTGGTACTACAACACGCGAACTTAAGAATAAAGGTCAATTGTTGTATTAATAAATTAAATTATATACCTAACACAACCTTCTTTGTTTTCAGAATACTCAGTATTCAATCCAATAACAGGGAATATTGTATCTCATCATACCACAATCAGCATAATGTTTCCACTGCTGGGACACAATCGCTAAGGAGTGGGCCGTGCTCCACCATGCGGGCCCAGTGCGAGTTGGTAGATGTCACATGACTTCGAATGGTCTTGAGCAGTGTCCGCCCAGTGGCAACGGCCGCGACTTACGAGTTGTAGGTCGTCGGTTCGAATTCAGACAGGCGCTTTGTTTTATGTAAATCATTTCATCACCACTGCTCTCAAAACGGTGAAGGATAACATCGTGTGGTAACCGGCATGTCTTAAACTTTGATCAAAATAATAGTGCAATAATAATTATCATAGTTTCTTTATATTCACTTTAAGACACAAACATCTGTGTAGAACTGACTAAATAATAACAGCCGCACAGGTCGACCGATCAGGTTAAGCTACGCTTGCCGCGGTTGTTCTGTGGATGGGTGACCACCTTTACATACCGTGACCCCTTCGTGCTTCGGAAAGCACGTTAAGCCGTTGGTCCCGGCTGTCATTCGTGGGTCTTAGACAGTCGTTACGGGTCGTCAGAAGCCCGAAAATCTGACAACCAGTCTTACCAAGGGGTATTACCTAGTAACTGGGTTGTGGAGGTCAGATAGGCAGTCGCTCCATGTAAAATACTGGTATTCACTGCATCCGGTTAGACTGGAAGCTGACCCCAACATAGTTAGGAAAAGGCTAGGCAGATGATGATCTGTGTAGCCCTGAGGAGTTCCTGTAACACAAGGGCCTGAATGACCAACGACTTGTCAGACTGATGAAGTGTAGTGAAACGACATTAAACGTTATGTCTTCATAACGTAATAGAGACCAGAATCATGTGCACAAAGCAATTTAGGGCATCGTCTGGAACGGTATTTTGAGAAAATAGCTTTGAGTTGACCTCTCCCGGCAGACTCCAAGCGCTTACATCAGTCATCGTGTAAACCTATTTTAGAGAGCTCAACGACCCCACACAAAACACTGCCGGAATATCATGCACTTATGTGCAGTCAACAAAACAAATAAGTATACAGGATCTTTGGATATAGTTGAAGTTTAGAAAGAAACCGGTGGATGTTCTCGAATAAAATTTAATTTTATTAATAGAAAACAAACAGCTCAATTATCAAATTAAATTTCAGTCGACTACATCCATCGGTTTCTTACTAACTTCAACTATATCCGACGATCCTGCATACTTGTCTCTTTTGTTGACTGTACCTAAGTTTGGTCACATGACCACTATCTCCGATTTGGGATGTTACTCATAATAAACAGTAATAAACTTTTGTAAGAAGGCTTCTGCATAAGGAATTATGACATCATCAGAAATTGAATGCAACTGCAATCAAATATGACTCAGTTTATGAGCTACTTTTGCAGACACTCCCTAGAAGTGTGAGCCAGTTATGGCAGTTGGCTAATGTTTGGTTCCTATAAAAAACAAACGAATCGTTTTGCTTACCAATGGTATCATTTTGTATTGCCAAACTGGGCATATAAATAAATTCGTAAGCTAAGTTAATATCTGTAATAGCTACTTCCATATGGAAGGGTCTGCTATGCAAAGCTATTAATGAGGTCTTTGCTTAAATAGTGGTATATATACAAGAGTCTTACTTTCAAACAATTACGGTCCGTAAATTAAAGGAATTGGACATTACAAACAAACATCATTGCAATCGTAATATAAAATGTTGTTAATGGACAAACGTATAATTCATAGGACCCATACCTACATACAGTCAAACCGGTAAAGGAAAACATCGTGAGGAAACCGACTTGTCCTTAAACCAAAAACTCCGACGACATGTCATGTCCACCAACCTGCACCGGGCCCGCGTAGTGGATTAAGGCCCACACCCTCTCTCAGAGAGGAGGCCGAGTGAAGGAGGAGCAGTGGGAACAATAAGGTGATTATGCTATACAAACACCTGTGAATTTGTTCGTCGACAAAAGCCGGCAAAAAAACATCGTATCCACTTAAAACTATCAAGTAATCAATGTAGAAACCCTACAGTTAAACAACTCTCTAAAGCCACCGTTCCAACTTTTACTAAAGAGTAAGGCGCGAATCCATCAAGAAGATTACTCATTCCTGGTCAATACCTTACCAGGTCCAAGAGAGCAACAAACGAAAAACAGGAGAGAATTTTACCGGAGCGAATGGCAGATACCTTTGTGTTCTTTGCAATTGAATGGTGCAGTCAGAACAGTGGAGTTTGGCTGTTTGAACAGGGCACTACGGCCTGCACTGAATGCAAAGTTAAGTTTGTCTCAAGACTGTCCGGTGCGGTGACAAAGGAACAATGGCTGACCCGGATATTTGAAGGAAAGAAGGGAACTCGGATTTTTTGGGAGGCTCACTTGTTTCGGTTCTGGGTTTTGCGTTTAGTAGGTTTTTGGGGCTTGCTTGTTTATTATAATGTTAATATGCAAAGCAGAAGCATTTTATTAGTTATGGCTATGTCCAAAGATTAATGGTTAATTAACTCACTTTGAAAAAATACGTGTACACATATTTTTATTTATTTATCACAGCCAATGGTCTTTTTTACGCAACAAGAAGCAAGACAACTTACATCGAATATTTCAGGCAAAAATTAAGGAAAGAAAAAAGTAAATCCTGCAAAGAACTATCTCCGAGCTCCACAACACACCGATAAATAGTAAACACTAATAACGCTTACAGCACTAAAGTAAGATGTAACAATTCGCAGTAACGAGCTTGTCCCTAAAGAGCGTGACGTAATCGCCACACAATATACTATCGTGTCCCACCATCCCCAACACTGTATTAGATGATTCTTTAGAAGAAGGCGCAAGTCACAGATGTAAGCGACAAAATGGCTGAAAAAAATTATAATTATTAAATAATAAGTAACAGTTAAGACGATAATGAATAATCACATAACGGTAATGATACAGGACAAAAAGGTAAGGTATTAGTGGTCATCATTTAATTTATTAATGTCGGAAAGCAAGTTCGTAATCAAACAGAAAAAACCGATTTCCAACTAAGCTCTATTTGAGGATCGCCGTATATAGAAAACTTCTTGATTGGGGACTCACAACCCCTGAATCTTTTAACGTTAGTGCGACAAAACCTCCCGAGACCGGAACCCGTCGTGAAGAAAATAGCAAAGTTTTAGACTTAAGAGTCATTCCTGTCGTCATTTCGGATTTTCGGATAGTTGATAAAGGTAGGGAAAGGTGTGTACCTAAGTGGGAAAACAATCTTTTGTGTTTCTCGGTTTTGTGGAGAAACTAAAGTTGAAACAGCGGAGTAATTGCGTAACACACTATCAGTAAGAATCTCTTTCATGTTGACACAGTTATTTACGATGTTCAGCAGACAAATTTTTCGAACAAATGAAGCAAAATGGATAAATTTTTTGTTTTCCTTCAAAATGATTCAGATAGAGATTGATAGAACAAAACACAGAGCCGGTCGAAGTGGTAGTGCTTGGGGGAGGCCTATGTCCAGCAGTGGACGTCTTTCGGCCGAATGATGATGATAAGAATGATAGTGTGTTGAGAGTGCAGCAAACTAAAATAAATATAAAACAGACAATTTCAACTGACTTTGTGGACTATCTACAGAGCATATTCCATGAATGAAGACTCGAAATGACGTTATAAACGCTTCGTTTGGCAAATTTACGAGACTTTAATTAGATGAATAATTCTCTTGAAGTTACGACAAGAAAATAGCAAGAG
This sequence comes from Oligia latruncula, assembly GCA_948474745.1. Lineage (NCBI taxonomy): Eukaryota > Metazoa > Arthropoda > Insecta > Lepidoptera > Noctuidae > Oligia > Oligia latruncula. The sequence continues at coordinate 19,697,892 of OX419688.1, forward strand.
CGGTACTGCAGCTTAGAATAATAAGCGCGAAACACTTCACTTGCTAAAGAGCGATAAACAATTCTTCAAAGATAAGTCGAAACGCAAAGTTTTTCCGTATACCCTGACGCCATTTAGTACTCAAGATTCTCCAAGGAAATTAACGATCAACGCTAAACTTGGCATATTTAAGAAGCCATCAGTGTTTCATTTACTTCATATCCCTTGGGGAAGGCAGTTTGTTTTACAGACATTCAGAAAATTAAAAGCTGAGCAGATGCTTGGGATCCACTTTAATGGCGGGTAAAGCGGAATGGGAACTACAAAGGGCATTCTGCTACCAGCTGAAATGTCAAAATTCCTTGTTAACTCGTTGAATGGTGTTCAGAATGTTAAAAACTGGTTATTAGGTCACGTGCCGTCTATTGAGAGTACTGGTTTATAGAACCATTGTGTATTTGCGAGCTAAACGGATCTGAGGGTTCTTGAATTTGTTTATTTTTTTATCAGCTGATTTTGTTTAGAATGCTTTACATTTTCTTGCATAGTAGCCCCCCTTAAATATTAATTTTATTCTGTTTTTAGTATTTGTTTTTTTTAGTAGTTGTAGTGTTGTTATAGCGGCAACAGAAATACATCATATTATGTGAAAATTTCAACTGTCTAGCTATCACTGTTCATGAGATACAGCCTGACAGACAGACAGACGGACAGTTGAGTCTTAGTAATAGGGTCCCGTTTTTACCCTTTATGTACGGAACCCTAAAGAGATTTTTTTCATGTTTTGCCCGTCTGTCTGTTTGTTTCTTCGGCTAATCTCCGAATCGGCTTTACTGGTTTTGACGAGACTTTCACTGGCAGATATCTGATGTTTTATGGAGTATCATTAACGACATACACGAGAGCGAAACCGCATCAAACACATCCTAGAAGATCCTAAACATACTTCCATGCTAAAAATAACTCAAATACTTGGTTACGTCGGCATTTAAACACATTTTGTTAGAGGTTGTCATACATAAAAAAATTGAAAAAGAAATGTACCTTTTGTTGTTTGAATTTTGAGGAAGTGAAGAATTTCAAGGGTCATAGCAGGTAACGTTTCTGTAGTTTCTGCCTATCCGCAAAGGAGGAAGGTGTTTTATGTACTTACGTATGAAGTCAAGTCAGAGGGGCTTGTGGTTAAGTGATAACAGCCGCACAGGTCGATCGATCAGGTTAAGCTACGCTTGCCGCGGTTGGTCCATGGATGGGTGACCATTTACATACCAAGACCCCTCCGTGCCTCGGAAAGCACGTTAAGCCGTTGGTCCCGGCTGTCATTCGTAGATATTTAACAGTCGTTACGGGTCGTCAGAAGCCCGACAGTCTGACAATTAGTCTTACCAAGGGGTATCGTATTACCCAGTAAGGTTAAGGGTCAGATAGGCAGTCGCTCTATGTTTAGTACTGGTATTTAGCTGCATCCGGTTAGACTGGAAGCCGACCCCAACATAGTTGGGAAAAGGCTAGGCAGATGACGTATTTAGTCAACTTTTCTCTTTTAAGTTAATCATGAATTAGATATAGGTCGTTATCAATTACATAATTATAATGAAATTTGTCGACTTGAAGATATCGTCGGTAACCAGCACGCGTTTACGACCTATTTCAATTCATGGCAAGAACGTTACAGTAAATACCCTTTCACAAAGCACTTTTCACTGCAAAACTCTTTCGACATAAAATCATTTCGTAGCTTAGTACGTACGGAGTGTAACTTTAGTGTGTCGTTTAAGTAGAGTCAAATACTCGTCGTTAGTACGGGCTGGAACTAAAATGTCACGTCCCGAACATTTTAAGCTCCCGCCTTTCCCAAGTGTGTGCTATAATTTTGTCATAATGTTTTAATACAAAATCCCTTCACGAGTTGGCAGTGTGTGAACATCTTTACAGGCTGGTACGCAGATTGTTCGGGCAATAACAGACTTTATGTACGTGTACATAGATTTGAATTAAATGAGTTGGGTGGTATGTGTTAATACAAGTGTACCGATGAGGGTAGATACTCGCTATTAGACACTCGCAATAAGCTTTTTGGTGTCCTTGTATCTAAATTTTACATGTTATAGCAGACATTTTCATGTATTGTATCGTTTGTGTGAAAACTCATTAACAACACATACGTGACACATACCTTACTATACCTGAAATCACCTTTCTAGTCTCCACTCTAGAATTCGTATAACCCTGAGCCCCAAGATACAAACTAACTGTATAGTTTGGGGCTCATTGACAAATAATCACATTAATATTATAGAGGCGAAAGTTTGTGAGTGTATGGGGTGTGTTTATATGTTTGTTACTTCTTCACGCCCAAACAGCTTTACCAATTTTGATAAAATTTTGTATGGAGGTAGCTGACACCCTGGATTAACATATAGGCTTTTTATTCCTATATTCCCACGGGATCCAACCTTATGCGGATGAAACCGCGGGGCGCAGCTAGTATATTATAAACCTAGCTGTAGGTAGTACTTTGAGCTACTTGTATCGTCTCAACTAGCTATAAACCTGTTAACCTGCTTATTGTATTACCTGGACAGTGAATATTTCCTATTTCTAATCATAAGTTTTGAGTCAACTTTATTCCAAAACCTCATCTCCGTTTGTTGAAAAAAGTTCGTCCAAAATGGCGGCCGCAACTCGCGAATTGAAAGCGTCCGAACAAAAACACGGACAAAACAGACGCTCATTATTGACAAACGTTTTTTAAAGATAAAAGATGTCTCTAAATTAACCTTCGGGAACGGATATCTGGGTCGGCTGGAGCCAAGCAATGGGATAAAAGGGATTCGTCCCAAGAAACTGGATTAGTAACAAAGTCTTGTTAATCCAATATTATTCACGGAGATTACAAAGAGATATCTCACTTTGATAGCGAAAAAGATTTTCAACAAAGATCTGTTTTAAAGTATAAATAGGGTAGAATGGCCTTCCTAGTGACATTTATACTGAAATAATGGGTTTGTGGTAAACGTTTTGTCTTCATAATGTAATAAAGCATCTCGCTAGTTTTTCGTGAAGAGGTTGGCAGATGTATATATTTATTTATGTACCTACTTTATACATCAGAATATAAATTGTTTTCTGGTTTCAATAATATCCCTTTCAGTGATCTCTTCCAGGCAACCATGGAATGGACAGTGATTCCGTGGACTTAAAATCGTGCTGTAATTTGATAAGGGCATGTGATAAGGGAGGAATGAGGAAAACTTCGTGAGGAATGTTTTGAGTATGACTGTCGATCAGTAGCGAAGGGCCAATTTTCGTAAGAGGTAAACCGGAGTCGATATTATTCATATGATTATATTATTAGTCTATTGCATAGTGACTGTGCCATTTTCCAAAGGGAAGCCGCTAGGAATCGAGTTGTATGGAACCTTCGCCACTGGTATCGATGGCTTTTTTTTTATTTTTGCGGAATGGAATTCATTAAATGACCCCTCCCGCTCTGGGTGGAGCGGAAGGGAGTGTCAGACTGTTACATGACTAAAACCCACCCGTGTTCCTTCCTCAGCCCTTTATGTTCCGGGCCAGCGGTAACCCTTTCGGACAATCCCGCTGACCATGTCGATGGCTATGGGAAGAATAAAAGCTTGTAACAAATAAACGATGCATGGACTGTGTGAATTTGATATGGTTAGAAAGGGGGTGACTACCGAGATGACGACTAATAAAGAAGTATGGAAGAAAAAGACATGTTGCGCCGACCGTAAATAATTTGGGATAAGTACAGGAGAATGATGATGATTACTGCAAATTATAACTATACTAGCAGTGACCCACGGTTTCACCCGCACAAGTGTCGATCCCGTGGGAATATCGGGATAAAAACTCTCCTATGTCCTTCCCCGGAATGCAATCTATCTCTCTGCCAAATGTTATCGAAATCCGTTCAGTGGTTTAGGCGTGAAAAGGTAACATACAGACAGACATACATGTTACTTTCGTATTTATAATATTAAGTATGGATAGATACAATATACTATGATAGTTTGTTAGATAAAGTTTGTTTAAAAAATCAGCTGTTCCCTACATTTTGACGAGTTATGCGAACATAAATGTAGGGAACAGCTGATTATGTATAAAAGTTGTTCATAATGATGAGTACAATCTCCCATTTCGATTTGTCACATGTTTTCAATATCACCCTGTACATAGGTACCTATAACACAGTAAGGCACCCTTTGTTATGATTTGTCACATGTTTTCAATATCACCCTGTACATAGGTACCTATAACACAGTAAGGCACCCTTTGTTATGATTCCCATGCGAGCCTGGGCACTAATTCAAATTCCGATCTGCTTCTGAGAATTTCTTGATGAAGATCTTCACGTTCAACAGTCGAGCTTGCGAAAACTAAACCAAAGAGGTCATGTCCATTCCGGTTTCGCTCCGTATGTCCAACATTACCTCCGCGCTTAGCCCGCAACTTTTTTGCGGTGCCGCATTTGATTCGCACGTATCTGTGGCAGTCAACAAGTTTATAAAGTGAAACTATTTTTTTTTTTATAAAATTGGTGTTGATTTTACGGAAAAAGTAATCAAGGAGGTTCGATTGACCTATACTCATGTATAATCATGTATGCCCCTTAAGCGGTTTCCCATAATTATTTTCGCGGCGGAGGTGTGATAAGGCGCTCAAACACATGTCCATGCCGGTTTGGCTCCGTGTGTCCGTTCCGTTCCTGTTGAAAATACTGGGAGATAACTTAGAGAAGAACCTCTAAGTCTATCATAAATACATAATCTTGTATATACCTACCTGCCGGTAGTCAAATTCCTTGTACCGAACTTATTGCGGAGATACTGTAAGCGAACCGAGAGTAAATGTTAGACGCACAAAGTTACAGGATGTATTTTTTAGATGTTATTTTACCCGGAAATGTTAATCTATGAATATTATTTTGAAGTAAAACAGTGTGATTTGTTGGTTAGGAGTTCGCAGCTGTTTCCTCTCTGCAGCATTTGATTATATTATGTATTTTGATTTTGTTATATTTTAACCGCATAGCGGCAAGCGTAATGTAGGACGGCCCCCAGCTAGAGTGACCGACGACCTTAAGAAGGTAGCTGGGACGGACTGGATGCGGAAGACGGAGGACAGGGTGTTGTGGCACAGTCTGGGAGAAGCCTATGTCCAACAGTGGACTGCGATAGGGTGTTTTTATTGATTAATTGATTGATATTTTAACCTACACGCAAACGCATGCTTAGGGACAGCCCCCAGCTAGATGGATCGACGGCCTTAAGAAGGTGGCTGGGGCAGACTGGATGGGGAAGGCGCAGGACAGGGTTTGTGGCGCACTCTCGGTGAGGCCTATGTCCAGCAGTGGACTTCGATAGGCTGAGTTGATTGATTGATAACTAACTCCATTTAATTCGTAGCCAGTTCTCTCTGAAAGTTTTCAATAATTAAAATATTTTAATTGCTATTTGGTTTACATTTCTTTCTTCAATGAACAAAAAAGATTAATCTTTTATGTTAAACGAGAGACAAAGATAAAATACAAAATTATTTTTTCTATTATTTCTAAAGTATTATAACTTAGACATCTGGAAGTTATAGAGACATTTCTGTCAAATAGTCTATGAAGTTATAGTAGTTGTTAACGGCCGAACCTAATTACCTATCTATCACCAACTTTGGCATACTGGAGGTAGAAAAACCTATCTATCTTTGGTTTTGACGTCCCAATAATCTATATTATTAGTAGCTGTATGATTATATTCGGATATCTATGGATTATATTAAACTGGCTGCCATCAGTAGCGATCTCTCTTTAAGGGGACTACATGACCTAAAGCACATGAGTAGACATTTGTCTACTCATGTGACCTAAAGCTCGGTCACTGTCGGACTGCATAGAAAAGAAAGAGAAGCGCGATGACACAACTCTGGTAATTTAATGCAAAATATAAAGCAATTATCTATTTACAAAAAAATTATTGTTTGGACTACAAAATTAAAACACTAGTTCTTTAGTATGTTGCTTGTAGAATAATCTGACAAAAAATCAGAATGATTGTATGTATATTAGTATGGTTTTTATTGTAAAAAGGAAGTTTTTAGAGGTATCTTCATGATTTATTTCTATCGAATGAAATTAATTGTATTATGTTTTCAACACACTATCTACGTAGCATTATATCCTGAAGGATATCATATATTTTTCTGATTTTGTTAACTGTAGTCAAGTCATATACTATTATTGTTTCTAAAACTTGCGTTTTTTGCGTTTAGGTCCTGTAATCCCTTTAACTGAAAATTGGTTATTGGGTTCGGCCGTAAGTCAATTCGACTAGTAGGCGATGGAGCCGATTCTGTTGTTCACAAACTAAACTAAATTTAAGTTCAGTGCATCTTTTTCTTTTTACCCGACTGCGCGACGCAAAGGAGTGGTAATGTGTTCATCAGCCTATGTATGTATGTATGTATGTTTGTATGTTCCTTTGAAGCACTATACAGACCAAACGCCTGGGCCTATTTTTATGATTCACACGTCAATCGATTCCTCTTAGTCCGGCGAGTGTCACTAAAGACATGACGTTAGTGAAAATTCAATATGGCGACTACTATGTATGTATGTATGTCTGCAAAAAAAAATTTTTTTTTCATAACCTATCGAGTGGGGTATCAAAATAAAGGGCTTTAAAAGACGATTACAAAAATATAAACAACTTATATGGTTAAAAGTAATTTGAAGTGACAAATCGTAAAAAAACACGTACCAAGAACTAAATCGTCAGCGAAATATTTCACATTTAATTTTGTAAACTAAAAAGCTGGAAATAAAAAAGTTATTAAAAAAAATAAAAAACCCGACTGCGGTAAAAAACAAGTTAAAAGAACTGAAAAGCTAAAAACAAGCCCATTTTAAATTAAATAAAAGTTGGAAGCAGGCGGGACCCATTTGAATTTGAAAATATAATAAAAATGGTATGGGTCCCGCCTGCTTCCAACTTTTATTTAATTTAAAATGGGCTTGTTTTTAGCTTTTCAGTTCTTTTAACTTGTTTTTTACCGCAGTCGGGTTTTTTATTTTTTTTAATAACTTTTTTTTATTTCATTAGGAAAAGGACAGAAAATAAATTTTAGTTTAGTCCTGTCAAATTAATCAGCGCCTGACGTAAGTCGTAGTATTTTCTGTAGTGACGTAATTTGATTAGGCAAGTTTTTAATCACGTCTAAACTTGTATTGAGTAGTGTCAGACGCTGATTAATTTGACAGGACTAAACTAAAATGTATCTTCTCTCCTTTTCTTAATGAAATGCTTGGGCTATGAAATAAAAGGCTTGGGATTGAGCTGCTTCCAATTTCTGCATTTTGAATGTTTCTTTTTTATTTAAACACATTGAGATTAATGAATTTTTGTATAAACAATGACATTTGCTTACTTTGTAAAGTATTATATTATTTGTTTCATGGTCTGGCAGTTTGAGTAATTTATGTGGCCTACCCAAATGTCCTTTCTTTGGTATTGTTCGTCGAATCGTTGAGCTCCTTAAGTCTTGAGTTAAGATGCACGATTTCTGACAAATGCGTGCACTGACTGGACAGGTCCTCTCAATCTGTGTGGTTCTTTCCTCAAAAGACCATCTCAGACATCAATCTACATGGTCTTCATATAACCTGACCAAGATTACGTCTGGACTTTAAAAGAGACCTCTGAGTTTGTTTCGGCCTTTCTTCTCAGAATAGTCAGATAGGAAACGCCAAACTCATCTAGTTTAAAAAAAAAACATGATTGACGTGTAAAAGTGTTTGTACAAACCTCAAAAATAAAATCATTTATCATTAAATAGAAAGATGCACTAAACTTAAATTTAATTTAGTTAGTGAACAAGGGAATCGGCACCGATATCGAACAAATAGCTTCAAGCGGTATTAAGATTGATTAGCAGTAACTAAGCAACGGTTCACTTGCCTTGTATTCAATAACAATACAAGTTTCTCAACGTGATTATTACATATATTTCGTTCTATTTTAGCTAAATAAATAATTAACAATATACCTATTCCACAAATAATCGTAACATATTTTCACTTTGCATGATTTTAGGATCTCAACATAATAATGATTGTAGGCACATGTCTACTCTTGATATACGCAATGCGATTTAAGTAAAGATACAGTTTCCTGAAAGAGTGCTGGCTGCCATAGAGTCCGCAATTTACCGGTGACTAACGTCACTGAAACGTTACTTATGAAAGCAAGTTGGCGTTTTCCTAGTGATTTCTGACACCGTAAAGTCAAACCCTACTGCAATCATGTTCATGAAAGTCGTCACTCCGGACGTGATATGGCGGCCGCACTTATGGGAAACCGTAACTTAAGGGGTGCACACATGTTTGACTCGGCATGATTCGGCAAAGTCAGGCGGCAAAATCAAATAAATATAAGTAGATAATACTCGTATGTTCGGCAGAAAGGTGCTTGACCGACCCGAACATTATTAAGTGAGGGTGGATTGCAACCGAAGTATGCCGATCGGCATAAGCCTATAGTAATTGCTACGGGTCAGCTCCAAACGTGCCGACTCAAAAATTTGTGAGAACCTTGACTTTAGATCATGAAGTCGAGAGGACCAACTTTTCGAACATACTCATAAGAAGCACTTTAGTTATTTATGGTATTGTCATGATCATTTATGGTATTGTCGTAATCAAAAACGCGAAAGCGTTTTTGATTACGCAATTAGGTCGCAGGGGTCATCAACTTGGTCCCTGTAATTTCTACTCCACAGCAGCCAACCAGCAAATTTTAATATTATAATTACCACATTTATAAAAACAAAATGGGTGACCGTTGTTTATTGTTAACAATAAAAATACAAAATGGTGTTGAGGCGGATTTTCGTACTGTTCCAAAACTGACGACAATTCTTTATACACATTTCATCTTTTGATGAAATACTGGTGATTTACACATTTTTATATTATTCCATAGTATCTAGTAATGCAACAACTTTTACGACATCAAAGCGTCACAGGTCTTAAACAGGCCATCTCATATAGGTACCGAAGTACTGAAGAAAAGGAAAAGCTAGAAGACTACGTTGTTAAAAAAAAAATCATACCAAAAAGTCGAACTCATACAAAAACAAGACTTCAGCCAAAAATTAAAAAAAACTATTTACTGAAAATTTATAGCTACCCACCTATATACCTACACACTACTTAAACTACCTAAATATCTTCCGGGTAAGGTACCTGAAATAGCTTGGAAAATGTTTGGTGTCGTCACAATTCCGCTTTTAGTTTAAGCACCGCCATATGACTACCCATTAACTGTAGTGGGTATCTTTTTGTCCGAGACCCACATTGTTTACAGTATAATGCAACATTTTGGTGTGCCAGTTTAAAGCTTTGTGCACACTGCGGCAAAAGTTGAGATACATATTGTTTGACAACATGTTTCGGGCACATGTTTGTCAGAAACGATTTTTGTATTAGTTGATGATTTTCGATCGAAAATTCGTCATCCCAAAAGTGCACTACGCGACCACAACATTTTTCATAGCGTATTAAGACATTTGTATTGATTTGTAGTCACATTCATTGGTAAAACTTAGACGTGGCTGATTTCTTTGTAACATGTATGCTCAGTTCCATGACTCAATGATCAAATATTTTCTTTAAATTGGTTCTTTATTCTCATCCTTTTATTGTACACCTGAATTACAGAAAACAACGAGCTCTACCCAGAATAGGGTTTTCTAACAACAAATATCGGTGCAATCACAGATATAGATACACCTAGATAACGCAAGAGCAACTACTTTGCGTGCCCAGCTTACGTACAAAAATCGTAAGCCGCCACTTTTGCGCTCAGTCCTGTAGTACTGCTGACTGGGTAAGCGTGGGCGCTGGCGCTAGGCCCGGGGGTGGGGCGAGACGGGTGCCGCACGAGGAGGCGTCTTTGAATCGATTTGATTTTCCCATCACCAAATAGTGCTTGTGAGGAGTAGGTAGTGAAAAAATAGCACGCTTGATTTTCATACAGATCGTGATAATTGCGTTATCTAGGTCTGTGTATCTGTGGTTGCAATAGAGTCGTTACAAAGCCTTTTTACCTGTAGTATCAGGAAAAAGGCAATGTCTTTACAGGGTGGCAGGAACATTGAAGCGCAACCCATCAATTCGATACATGATTCTGAACGCCCCTGTGTTGAAATTTTTGCCGTCTGCATGCGCCGAAACAAGTTGCAAAACATGTTTGGAACATGTGCCAAACCAAGTGTGAGAACAAAGTTTTAGGTGTAAATCGCGCGGTACATTTCAGTCGCCTGCTTACAGTGTCATCTGATATAATTGCCTCATATTATTCATGCTGTAAGAGATCACTACCACGATTACGGCAGGGCTTATTGCGGGTCTAACTGTTTCTATTATTTAGGTTCAGACCACGAGTGATGTTATGTTGTTAATTCTCACCGTTGGACGTAAATGTGTTGGATGGGGCCATTCTTTGGTACAGCGAATATCTATGATATTATGGTAGATACCTAAACAGCAGTGTACCGTAATAATCAGTAGTTTTCATAGGAGATGTGTATCTGTGTATTTCCATATGCTATTCTCCAACTATCTCATATTGTAAATCCTACCAAGGGAATGGAAAGGAAAATGTGAAAAGAGAATGGAAAAAAAGGAAAATGTTACCTTCTACAAAATATGTCTTAAACTAATCTCTCTTTGAACAAATAATTTCCCCAAATAAATGAACACCATTCCTACATTAAACTGTCGCACCCCTGAACACCCAACTTTAAAACACATTTAACTGCAAAACACACCTTATTTTATGTGTATTTACTCGAAGGTATTTCGGTACAAAATAATGCAAAAGTTTAAAAAGAGGACAAATTTAATTGGGCGAGTTACAAATGAGTCTGGCCGTAGGTGGAATCTGCGTCGCCGGGTCGCCGGCCATGCGGGCAGCTAGACCTTCCGTTAATTACCACCGCGGTATAACAAAGGCCCTGTGAGCAACTCAGCGGCTTTTGTCGTCAGTTTTATCTTAATTGCTTCAAGAAACTCGATATCGTTTGGCGACAAGATGCTTTTTATTCCTTCACTCCGCTCCCCGACGGCAAACAATGACAGAACTTTGAATTAGTTTTCGGTTTGATAACGCCGCCAATGGCTTTTTTCTTTTTCTCTGTTTTAACGACAGTGCTGTTATTACGACCGATATTTCGGCCCGATCGTTGAGGTTTTATAGCTCTTTCGATTTATTTTCTGCTGTCCGTTTATGTTCGCGGGATGAGGCCAACTTTATGATATCACTATTGTGTAACTCTTTTTATCTAAGATTGTAAGCCATCGCTCATCGTCGTAAAACTATGTGTTCACTTTCAGATTTTGCTCTGAATAAAATATACGACAAGTGGGATGTTCTGAATTATGATTGGCTGTGTTTTATGAAGATGGTTCGAATATGAAAGTTGCTTCTTATTCAATGGACCAAATTCTACCGTGATGGACCTTTAATCTAATTTTTCTTAGCTGTTGTACAGAGCACCTTCTCTTATTTCTACTTATTTAATATGAGTCTCTCATTCCTACTCTTATACATTAGCTCTCCCATAATTCATTACTTGGTTCAGCCATCTGTACTAAGCCCATGAATGTCACAACTTTTCATAAAGTCAGGTTAGAAACCCCTGACATCAATCTCTAAGCCTATCCACGTGTTAAGATACAAATTCTCGGATTAACCTTCAGTTGTCATGTAAATTAATAACTTACCTCCGTCACGGGGGTGTAACAAGGTTCATATTTAACTTTTTAACCCCTAATGTTGAACTCTGGAAACAAAATTTACGTGGACTGCCCTGGCCCGATTCCAAATCGCTAACAGAGGTCGTAGGTCACCTTACTTAATGTGCGGACATACTTTTGGCACGATCCTAACACGGCGTCACATGCAAATTTTATTCAATATGAAACACTTCGCATACTGTATGAGTTTATCTTGTCGACTATGCAAAAAAATCCGCGTATGGCACACAGGGTTGTCGAATTATGCGCATATAGTTATTAAGTTGGTTTCTGTCGTGGTCTCTTTAACCTTTGGGAGCTGGTGCTAAGGAAGAGCAGTGTTATTAGCATGTTACTTAGATTTTAGAATGTTGTACATGCTTTGGTGATTTATTTAATTTCGCCGACTGGTCGACACTTCACGTGACCAGAGAGCTGGCTCGTTCTTTGGCCAAAGAATTAGCATTGCTATTCAACGTGGCAATACTGCCAGTTTTCTCGGCACGATTTCCTCGGCGGAGGAGTACTTCAATGTCTAATTTGTCCTTTTGTTTTTGTATTAATTTGTGTAATTTAATTTAATGCCTAGTGTAAAATAGTTGTATAATAATTGTATACCGAGTGACGACATCGACGCGTAAACTGTATCCGTGAACTCAACACATGACCACACAGAGAGCACAGCACAGGCGAGCGTAGACATATTTAGTCGGTTATCAAAAAAAATCTGCTGTTTCATAGTAAAGTTCAGTAATACCTGCGCGGTCAAAATGTATGAAACAGCAATTTTTTTTTTTTGGACGGGCATAATATTTTGACGCAGTGGAATTCAGAATCTTGTACTAAATCGATGATAACAGGTTGCGCTCTTCGAGTTCGAACATTTGGCCAATCACAAACGTGTGCTCAACATTTTGCTCCAATGAGCTATCAGATGCATCGCAAATAAGCTTTACCCTTTGAAGTGTCAGCATATTGTCAGATACCATTCATATTCGGGTGGTGTAATCCTTGGGGTTATGACTAGATGATATGCTATGTATGTCATATGCATTTTCGTACAATACGGTTGGTGGAAATGGCGTTAGTATCTACCGTTCTATTCGAGCTCGGCTTGTGTGGGTAACCGTTTTCCGAATGGCTTTATCATGTGACTTCAATTGCTTTGTTACATAATTTAATGGTATTCAGCTACCACCGGTTAGACTGGAAGTCGACCCCAATATAGTTGGGAAAAGGTTATGTAGAATTGTAGATGTTATACAAAGTTTGTTGGAACAATTAGCACATTTGGCTAGGAATCTGCGTGTCGCGGGTTCGATTCCCGCACGGAACAAATATTTGTATGACCTACCCTACCTACCTGAACCACAATACAGGAGAAATTCTTAGTGTGGAGCAAAGTTTAAAAAAAAAATCGTTTTATACGTCCACTGAAGACAATGAAAATGAATTGTGAAGTGCAATTTACAATATTATATCGTGGTAGCAATACCTACCGCGTAAGTCATGTGACATAGATTTTGTCGGTATTATCCAATCGCAGCGCGTTACTCGAATAGCTCTGGCACCGCGCAAATCGCTTATTGTGTCACAACCGCGTTAGTCGTCAGTCCACCATACTATCTAGTGTTGATGTGTCACCGCGCAGCAGGCTGACGTTGTGATCCGCAAACAGTTTTTTGTCTCTCCTTAAAACTTGTCAAAAACTTGAGCGGTATTGTTACCTAAGCGACAATATGGAACTGTATGTTAAGCCAAATCATTTATTTCAAATAGGCACATAAAAGGCACTTTTGAACGTCAAAAATTACAATAAATAAAATAGAATTGATTACTTCCAGAAGGCTCACAATCAATCAATTTCAGCGACTCACTGTAAGCGGCGTAAAATACGTGATCCTGGACGTCTTTTACAATAGTAATAAGTTATGGTGATGAAGAAGTGAGACCCTGAGAAACTTCAGAACGTTTACGCCTACTGCATTTCATACAAACTTTCAAGCCTTTGTTTTTCGAAATAAATGAACAGATTTTAATATAACTTCATACGCATAAGCAGGATACAAAGGTCTTAAAAGTTACTTAAGAACATTTCGAAATTTCGTATTTAAAAATAACAGGAAATCTCTGTTCTATGAAAATTTTAAAATCGGTCTAATATGGCTGTAAAACTTTTTTCGAAAATGTTCTTAAGTAACTTTAAAGACATTTGTATCCTGCTTATGCGTATGAAGTTTCATTAAAATCGGTTCATTCATTTCTAAAAACAAGGGCTGAAAGTTTGTATGAAATGCCGTCCGGCGTAAACGCTCTTAGTGCCTATTGTTTTAAAATAAGTCCTGTTACAGTCAACAGCAAAAGTAGATGATCAAAATCAGAAATTCATGAGGACTCAAAACTGATCACGAATATATGGCAGCTGTAATAGTAGTAAATGTTTGGTATAATTTACAATCACATAATTTTGAATCACTTCAACTCCACACAGTTCTGACGCGAACTCCGTTCATTAGTATTGAATTTCTGATTTTGATCATCTACTTTTGCTGTTGACTGTACTTGGGTATGGCTAAGAATCACCGAACTGGTCGAAGTGACGATGCTTAGGAAGGCCTATGTCCAGCAGTGGACGTATTTGGCTGAAATGATGTTGATGAAGATAAAGCTCCAAACAACAGAACCAATGTTAATATACATCGCATTCCTAATACATGTATCGTCTATTTATTTAGGTACTTCGTCAACACGGCACTCCACATTCATTAGTATGAGAAACTTAACTAAATAAAAATTGACACGGCTATAAAAAAAACGGATACTTTTACAGCAGCCCTGAAATATGACGCAAATAAAATAAAAGAATGTAATTCTAACAATATTCGTTTACAGTTGTTGAGCGGAATGGGTATGAATAAAAATATGGAATACTAAGTATGGCCGTGGTTTTGTCTGGGTTAAAAGTTTTGAGATTTTTTATTAGAAAAGTACTGTAATTTCCAGTTATAATATAATCACATACTTTAGCTTAGCTCACAAAACCTTAGCTTTGACTCGAATATAATTATTATATTTGTAGGAAGACTTTAGATTATCATGTTATATCTAGCACTGACTCTACTAAACAAAAGTACCTTTTTTTTCCGGATGGAAACTCATGAAATGACCCCTCCCGCTCTGGGTGGAGCGGAAGGGAGTGTCAGACTCTTACTGACTAAAACCCACCCATGTTCCTTCCTTAGCCCTTTACGTTCCGGGCCAGCGGTAACCCTTTCGGACAATCCCACTACCCCGGCAGGCTTCGGCGCTAGCCCAAAAAAAAAAAACAAAAGTATCTTATATTTGATAGAATATTTGACACTTGCTTGAACGTTCGAATGGAACACGCCAGCAAATATAACCAGCCTGTTCTGCTAAAGGCAGGGCTAGATAGATAGCCTCTACAGTACAATGGACTGGTCTTAAAGGTTATGGTACCAGTTTAGGGTATTTTGATTATAATATTATAATACCAGAATATAACTGTCCCACTGCAGGGTAAAGGGCTCTTCTCATCAGAGAAGACGAGCAGTGATCACCACGCTTGCTCAGGTCGCCAAACTGACTTGACCGTATATTAATTACTAGCTGCGCCCCGCGGTTTCACCCACATAAATCCCGATCCCGTAGGAATGTGGGGATTAAAAGTATCCAATGTCTTATCCAGATCATCGTTTACCTATGTGCCTTATTTCATCCAAATCCGTTCAGTCGTTTTAGCATGAAAGCATAGCAAACAAACATACAAAATATCAAATATTTTCTCTTTATAATATTAGTTTAGATAAGTCCAGGTGTCCTCAAGATGTCCAGTTAAGATAAGTACCAAGTTTTCGTATGTAAAATTGTTGATAGCATTTTAATACCTACTTCTCTTCTTGGAAAAACCAGTAACAATTAAATTTTAGAAAACAAATTAGCTAGTATTCCCGAAAAACTTAAATAATATAATTAATCACACTAATATTATAAAGGCGAAAGTTTGTGTGTGTGTTTATATGTTTGTTTCTTCTTCACGATCAAACGGCTGGACCAATTTTAATAAAATTTTGTATGGAGGTAGCTGACACCCTGGATTAACTTATAAGCTACTTTTCTCCCGATATTCCCACGCGATCGACACTTATGCGGGTGAAACCGCAGGGCACAGCAAGTAACAAATAAATCGAAAACACAACTCAAAAAATATACACAAATGATTATTTTCCCAACCCACAAAACATCACAGCCTATTATTCTACACAAACAAACTTACTTACCTATTTGTGGTAATAGAGTGCTATGACCGAGCAAAAACCGATCCCGCTCCCAAATTGCGGTACATAATACTTCATCAAAATTAAAGTTCATTCGTTCCGTTCATTCAATAGAGTTTGCAAAATGTTTTAAGGGTGTATATTCATTACAGCGGAGACGCTTGGGGAGGAAAGTTTTGCGTCAGTTCACTTGTTCGGCGAATTATTCATGATCCCTCCAGAAATTTTCGATTGATTATACTGTTTAGAGCAAATTAACTTGACAATAAGATGGCGGGGCTTACAGTTTAGGGACGCTTTTATGTAAGTGGATCTGTGATGTAGATTACTGTTATTATAGTTATGTAATTTTAAGAAACTTGGAGTGGAATATAGTGTCTACCGGGGTAGCCACTAGCCAGTCTGTATTCAGATAAAGAAGAGATAGTTTGTAGACGAAGAAAGACATAACACATAGACAGACATTCAATCAACTCAGCCTATCGCAGTCCACTGCTGGACATAGGCCTCTCCCATGCTGCGACAAAACACCCTGTCCTCCACCTTCCGCATCCAGTTTGTCCCAGCCACCATTTTGAGGTCGTCGGTCCATCTAGCTGGAGGGCGTCGCACAATACGCTTGCCGATACGCGGTCTCCACATCAGGTCTAGTCTGCTCCTCCGGCCATCGGTCCTTCAACAAACATGGCCAGCCTACACATGGGGTGACATAAACCAAAAATTAAAAAAAACTTGCCTAGCAACCAGTCAAACATAACAGACAAAGATAGACGACGAAAATCCTTCTTTGGTTTAGTTTAATCGCTACTTTTAATAAGTTCCAGAAGGTTCTCACAATTTCAACATCAAAAGATTCTATGCCCGAAATCCGACTGTAAATAAATACACATCGTGTTTTAAATAAATGAAAATGAATCATTATAAAACCGTTTGCTTATTTGGTGATTAATTTTGTTTCCAATAACGTACTAATATTACTGTTTATTTACATTAAACGTATATCAATGGTTTGAATAATGAATTCATCATTTGTGTATGATTTAGAATAATTACACACCATTTCAAAATAATTACGAAATTTCAGTATTGCGTTTTTAATTAAAAGCAAAAATAAATCGTTTTCAAATTGAAGAGACCTATACAAACAAGTCCCATAGATACAATGATAAATCACCAATTAATTATGTAACAAAAATTATGTTTGAGTAAATATATTTTTTTAACAATTCACTTTGACACAATCAAATCAATCATCTCAGCCTACTGCAGTCCACTGCTGGACATAGAAAGAAAAGAAAGAAAGAAAAATGCGTTTATTGGCATTACACCTTAAAACTATAAAAACAGAAAACAAAGATTATAATGCCAAAAGGGCTTCAGCTCAGCATAATAGGCCTCTCCCAGGCTGCGCCACAACACCCTGTCCTCCGCCTTCCACATTCAGTCCGTCCCAGCCATCTTTTTAAGGTCGTCGGTCCATCTAGCTGGATCTCACCCTACGCTTGCCTTGTGCGTGGTCTCCACTCCAGGACTCGTCTGCTCCACCGGCCATCGATCCTTTGACAAACTTGGCCAACCTACTGCCACATCAGCTGGCTTACTCTGCAAGTTACGAGTATGTCAATTATCTTTGTTCATTTCTGGTTTTAAACTTCAAAGAGAATCGCGCTTTTGAACGCTGAGCGGCCTTGAATTTAATAAACACAATGTTTTACATTAATTCGAACAGAAAAAAAACTTTTAAAGCAGCCAATTTTGAACGAACTATTACAAGATAGTATTTCGGTTAAACGGTTCAATAAATTCACAGTTATTCGTAGTTTTATTGCAAAAACAAGTGAATTTAATACGATTGCTGGGAAACTGTAACATCGGAAGAGTGCGATTAAAATAGGGTTCCCACTCTCTAAAATAAAAAGTTGTTAATGCAAGTTAAGTTATTAGTTATGAAGAAATTAACATAAGATTACCTTGTCGGTCTAGTGGTCGCAAGTGCTCTGCTGAGCATGAGGTCCGGGGTTCGATTCCCTAGTCGGGCAAAATGTTGTTAGGTTATTTCATCTGGAATTTCTCAGTAGCAGCCCGGGGTCTGGATCAACCGGACGTTGATGGCAAGGGTACTAATTTTATCTTGCAGGGAACTAATTTTCTATGTACGTTTGAGGAAAGCGACAAGCTCCTCAAACTTGGAATCAACACTCAAAGTCGTGGGTCCTGCTGAACGAGGGCGCGAAAGTTATCATCGTTGATTTCTCGGTAAATACAAATGTTTCAGTTCTGTTTTTTTTACGAAATTAATCACATTCAAGGGTACTAATTATTCGGCGCTCATGGTGGTCCTGCTGAAGGGAGTGTTACTACCGCCGGACCTTTTTCCTTCAAAGACGATTTTCTTGAAAACTACTAAGGTACCAATTTTGTTGTTCGAGTACTAATTAGTAACAATTGAGTACTAATTAATAATTACCAAATATGGAAGGGATTGGTTGGTGGTCCGGCGGTAGTCATGGACATCAATAGGCTCGCGCGAAATGTGGGTGTACTATAGGTACACAACTGCCTAACCTGTCGGGGATTAGATGTGTGATGTTATGATAAGATGTAATATGAGATTTAAAGCTATGTAAGTAGTTAGGAATACTAATCTCATGTTATAGTGCAAAGGTGCTGTTAATTCTACAGTATCTGTATAATGTCCCAATCAGCATCTAAAAGTCTAGTAAACCTAAAAGTCGTAAGTAAAATAACTTCGAACGATCCTAATAAAAATGTATGTATTGATATTTAAAACTCCGCCGCTTCAGACTATACTGATCAAAGAAACAAACAACATTTAATTTTTAAATTAGATTAACAAATAACGCCCACATCACACGTCCGCGTATTAGAACCGTCAGAGCTCAACAGCCCTATACAAAAGGCAGTTAATTTAAACATTGGCTGTAGGAACCAGCTGTTCGCCAATTAACGGGTCAACTCATTAAATTACTCCGCACTGGCTCTGGGAGCCTGGTACTCGCGTCGTTATGTTGCCATGTTGATTTTAAGTATTATAAACAGTGCATATGAGTACGCAGTTTGTTTGCCTACTGTTAATAGGAAAAGGTGACCCTTATCTCTCGCGTGGGAGTCAAAAGAGGTGAGTCAGGGATTCTGAAAAGGGATGTTTAGTTAGTTTGTTCCCTGTAGACTTCAGCAGTAATTTCATATATGTGTATATTTATGGTGTCAGGGCTCGTGCAAGTCAATCGACCTGCTGTGCTTGCCGTGGTTGGTATGTGGCTTTGTGATAATCTTTACATATATCGATGTTTTGGTATTGTAGACACTTGCTTGAACATTCGAAAGGAACTCACCAGCAATTATGACCAGCCAGTACATACTGCTAAAGGTAGATCTACACAGACTCTTCAGTATCGACCCACCCGTGCTTCGGAAAGCAAGTTAAGCCGTTGCACGTTGGTCCCAGCTGTCATTCGTGGATCTTTGACAATCTTAAGGGTCGTCAGAAGCCCGAAAGTCTAACAACCAGTCTTACCAAGGGGTATCGTATCACCCTAGACTGGAATCCGACCCAAAGCTAGTTGGGAAAAAGCTAGGCAGATGATCATGTATTTATGGGGATGGGGAGGAATATGGAAAATGTCGTGAGGATAGTTGTGAGTATGGATGTGGATAGCTATAAGAGTAGGGGAAGACCAAAGAAACGATTGATGGACTATGGTTGGAAGTGGGGTGACTACCGAGATGACGCCTAATAGAGAAAAAAAAAAACAAAAAAAAAAAAAGTATGTAAGAAAAAGCCATGTTGGCGCAACCTCAAATAAATTAGTATAATAAAGACAGGAGAATGATGATAAATCATTTCAGCAGTAATTTCATATATGTATGTATTTTCTCCACATAGGTCGAAATTCCGATAGAAAACTTTCCCATTCTGAAACTCTGACAACTATGTAGCTATCAAAAAATGTCAGACAATTCGGAATTTTTCAAACTCGCGAAGCGTGAGTTCATTAAACTTTTTCCTCGACTCCCCAATTTACTTTCTATCGAATCCAATCTAAATTCGTTCAATTTTTTAACATAATCACCGATCGGATAACGCTGATATTCGCGAGACAAGAACAGTAGGTAGGGGAAAAACGGGAATTGTAATAAACGATTTATCGAAGAAATCAGAGGGAGTCCCGGGAGACACGGGAATTAAGAACTCCGCTAATGAGATGTTGATTGCATCCAGTCCCGTTTGTCGTCTGCCTGTTTTGCATTAAATCTCCTTTTTAATATTTTCTCTCGTCCGTTAAAATGCGGAATGCATCTTGTGATGTTTTGTTGCTCCGCTTTGCATTTCTTATTCGTTTTTGTATTCTTTGATGGAGAAATTAAACAGAAATAAGTCCGCTCTTTGGATTCTTGCGATTTTTCACGCTGGTATGCACTCTAGAGGAATGTCTAGAACATCAGATCCTGTAAAGTGCTTTCTACGTAGAAGCTGTGGTTATTAATTTATTTCGTTTAGTCAGCTATAAAGAAGTACATTATAAAATCGAATTAAATTAAGTATTGTTAATTTTAAGGTATGTTGTTATTTAAGTATTAATTTAATTTTACTAAGGAAATTGGAACATTGTTAATGTTAGTTATTTTAAATAAAATTAGTGTTACCTCACTAAATTTACAATTTAAAGTATTTAAAAATAGTTATTTTATTACAAATCAAATATTGTGCGCAATTACATTATTAAATAATATGTACAGTCTAAATTGTATTTTAAAACAGGTGTCAACGGAAGTCGTTACCGTCTGACGTTGACAGTTGTTTGAACGTATAAATAGGCTCGCTCTAGTCGTAGAGCGCACAGTATAAAATTGTATTTTGAACAGTGAACATCTCGATGTAAAATTAAGTGAGTGAATTATTATTGGTTGTGTTGTGAGTGATTAAAAGTGTTTACAACATGTCTGATCGTTATCATTCGAGGTTTTGACGTTCAAAAGTGCCTTTAATGTGCCTATTTGAAATAAATGCTTTGACTTGAAACAAGTGCTAGTCATTCCTACTCCCGTACTTAGGGTTCTGTCCTATCGTGCCACACCTTTCGCTTTCTAGGGTATTTATCTAAATGAGTGATAGCATTTTGGCCTTGATAGCGCACAGACTGGATGTTTTTAACCTGGTACTTATAAAGAGGGTTCTTAAAACCTCAAGCTAACAGAAAGAAAAAATGTTTATTTGCGTCGAACATGACGCAGAGAAAAAACACAAAAAAGAACAAGTTGCGGGAAAATATGCGTCACATCCACACAAAACGGCCATCGCTGAGCATAATGCTACTGACCCTAAGCGAGACAACTCCAGTGCTGGTTTTCAGCGACAGCCGTGACGTGATGACGTCAACCGGTGCAATATACGATGAGATTATAAAGAGCACAATAAGAAATAAAAACGGGCCAAGTGCGAGTCGGACTCGCACACGAAGGGTTCCGTACCACAAGTCAAAAACGCCGAAAAAAAACACGTTTGTTGTATGGGAGCCCCCCTTAAATATTTATTTTATTTTGTTTTTATTATTTGTTGTTATAGCGGCAACCGAAATAAATAATTTGTGAAAATTTTAACTGTCTAGCTACCGCGGTTCTTGAGATACAGCCTGGTGACAGACAGACGGACGGCCGGACAGCGAAGTCTTAGTAATAGGGTTCCGCTTTTACCCTTTGGGTACGGAACCCTAAAAAAGAAATAAATAGACAATACCTAGTTCTATGTTTATATGTATAAACAAGATTAATCGGAAAATTCAAAAGTATAAATTCAAAAGACTGTTAAAGTATAAACTTTACAATGCTGTGAAGTCTTTACCGACACAAGCGTCCACTGAATTTCCAAGCCAACATTCATAAGAACAATTTTCCTTTCACACTAACAAACGCCGTATCAAGATCGGTTGTATACACGAGGACGTTGCCTGTTTCCCTCCCAGTTCCGTGTTTCGCATGACGAGGCGCGATAAACTCAGCAATGTACGTGAAAATGTTTCGATAATGTGAAAATTTGCAGTGTGACATTATTACCATAACGTAGCAAGGTGAATTAATCGTTGGCTGTAGCTTTTCGCGCGAATGGAGGTTATTGTTTGTTTGCATAAATGTGGGTTCAAGTTAAATATTTTTCTATAGGTAATACACCTTGTCGAGAATCACATCACACTGATATTATAAAGGCGAAAGTTTGTGAGTGTGTGTGTGTACAGTTTATATGTTTGTTACTTCTTCACGCTCAAACGGCTGTTGATAAAATTTTGTATGGAGGTAGCTGACACCCAGGATTAACATATAGGCTACTTTTATCGCGATATTCCCACGGGATCGACACTTATGCGGGTGAAACCACAGGGCGCAGCTAGTATAGCATAAGACGAGATATAGGTCAAGTTTCATGACTTATTTCAGGCACATTTTTCTTGAATATTTTCACATGCACAAAACAGTTAATTTAACACGAAATACTTTTTCATAAAAAAGTAAAGTTCAAATTTTATAAGATAACATTAGTAAATAGATAGCTTTCATATTTCTAAGAATACATGTCTAGCGGTTGACAACTGTGCAACTCGTAGATACCAGAAACGGACAGTAAAAAAATCTAATCATTCCAGAATACCAACAAATATCTAACAGCCCTCACATAAAACAAAAAACGAAACAGTCCATCCAGCCGTTAAATTGAATGAAAGAAGAATCGCTTACGTCGAAATTCATAACACTCCTACACAGTTATGTTTCTCGTCACACTCCAAGAATACGGGCTAATCTAAAACCGTTAAGGGTTGAACCCGGACAGTCCGACAGCCGGACAGAATGCCGGACACGTACGCCGACCATCTTCCTTGCGAAAACACGCTCGCCGGACGTACGAAACGACCCTTTTGAGCTAAGCAAACTGATGTTGTGTCTTCGGACGTGTGCTTTATGTTAGTTTTTATTGCCAACTCCGAATTACACACAGCAATTGGATATAACTTAGTATTTAAACATTTATAATAACTGCGGCGTTAACTACATAAGTTATAATACTGATTAAGATTAAGATTTTATTGTTTTGAAATGAAATGAAATGAATGAAATGATTTATTTTGTAAGTAGGTTTGTACAAACACTTTTACACGTCAATCATGTTTTTTTTTTAAACTAGATGAAGTCGGTTTTAGCACGTATTAAACTTAAAAGCATTACATACAACAACCACGTGTTGGAAGGTTATAACGGAATAATAAGGCTGCCTTTCCACCAGAGATGAGCGAGGATACGTAGCAAGGGATGTGTGTGAAACCAACCAATAACATCGCTTCATTTTTACAGCTTGAACTAAGTTAGCGTTGGTATTGGTTAGTTTAACACACATCCGTCGCTACGCATCCTCGCTTATCTCTGGTAGAAAGGCAGCCTTACAGTGACTATAGTTTACTCGTAAACCCAGTTTTCGGCAGCTGGTGTCCATCCGACAACTTCCTTCTCACCAAACGAAAGCGCTATTTCTTTCTTGGCAGACTCCACACTGTCAGAACCGTGGACTATGTTGCGGCCAACTTGGATGCAGAGATCACCACGAATTGTAATATTTTTTTTTTGTTTTCTAAGTATCTTTTTTTATATATTGGTTTGTTACGCTGTCACGCTAAAGCGACTTAACGGATTTGGATGATATTGACACATGGGTAGACCATAGCCTGGATTAAAACATAGGATACTTTTTATCCCGATATTCCCACGGGATCGAGATTTTTTACCATAACGGTTTATTCACTCTTAACACGGCTCGTGCTGAAGAGACTACTAATAAAATGCCACAATGAACGAGGGTCCACCAAACTCAAAACTCAAACCCAAAGCGTTTATTTCAATTAAGGCTTGTATTCATGCCAACGACCTTGTGCATTTGGGCGGAGCTAACTACCCCTCTCCGCGCCACTCCGCCACCCGCATGCAACGCGACGCACGTGGATGTGCGTCGCGTTGCCTAGCAACACGAGGCGCCCCGCACTGAATTCGTGGACGAGTGCGGGGATGATATAGATACGGACTTTAAACGATCACATTTTTAATTTATTATATTAAAAAATATACATGTTTTTAAAAAGTAACAAAACCAAATCATTTTCGTTTGTATTGCAAAGCAGTAGATATTTTTTTTATATCCTTTTGATAAAAAATGAAGGAGTAAAATGGTTTCATCTCAACGATTTCAGGTGATGTGGTGGTTTTTTTTCTTAATAGGTGATATCGATAGAAAAATTATGGCTAAACCAAATTACGATTCATATCATGTAGATTACCAACTATTTTTTCAGATGTAATTTCTCTGTAAGTTCCGGAGAAAAGCTGCTTCATCTGCACGCTGTTTTTAAGCTTTTTTCGAAAGAGTAGCCTTAAGCCATTTACAGGCACGTTTGAACCGTCAAGAAATCAGTCAGTCAGAAAATATGAAGCCACATACATTATTTAGCACAGACTAAAAGACACACAATACACATAATAGTCATACATCATATAAAAATAAAAAGTGCAAAGTCCGATGTAAGAAATTAGCTGGATTGTGTGCCTCACGGCTGCGTCAAAAAGGCCCAGTTCAGCAAAAATGCCAGACAACTAGTGCCTGACGCTGGAGTAGGATAATGACGATGATTCCTTCTCGTAAAAGATGTCGTTCGAGGAACTAACACACCTAAACTAGGCACGAAAATTCCGTGCTTCAATTTTTCGGGGAAATTTCAGACACGTGAAACTTTATACCTAACCTTGTTTCTACGTTCGTCACCTTGTCTCTTTAATAGTAGCAGGTGTATATCACTTTCCATCAGATAAGCCGTTAGCTAATTTTTTTTTTCAAACCGGGAAAAGCGTGACCTTTTTTTATCTGGTTATTCTGACTAAGCTCATGGATCCGCTTGCTTGGAGGAATGGGCACTAAAATATGGCCAGAAACAACACTTAAGAGGGAAGCGCCATGGTAGCCTGCGTAATCGTCTGCAATCTGTCCGTGCCGGTGCGACCGATCCCTGAGTCAAATACTGCATAGTTGGTAGTTTTTAAGGTTACTTTTTACTATATTATGTGTATCTAACAGGCGCTTCTCGCCATCAAACTCGAAAGTTTGGCGAGTAAAATTGTAAAAACAAAAAAAAACAAAAATCTTACTTTTTTTTGCAATTTGCAGGTTAGTGTCAGGTTGTATGCTGAACAAAATATGATTCGCAACCTAAAAAGTATGTATTTACAGAATTATCATCAATACAATCCTTTATGTTCATAAAATATTATAATCCTATTGAATGACAATTTCATGATATATCATTTGAATTTCGGGGATTACCCGCGCTTCCCCTTAAATTGGTTTTCGAAGATAAACAAAGTGACTGTGTTTTAAAATAATGTAAAGACAAGCATAAAGTAAATTGTGAAAAGGAGAACTAATACTGAGTCAACACAAAAGCAATATTCCTTAAAAAAAACTGCTCCACAAAATGAGAGCACTACAAAAAGTCCGCAAACAAAATAAAAAAAAATATTAACGAAAAAATTTCATAGTAAACTCTTAACTTTCTCCGCGCCCGTAATATCCCATTTCGTGAGTTTAATATTCAATAACCTCTTTTATACACAACTATTGGGGACGGGAATGTACAGGGTGTTCCCATTCGGATCACGTACGCCGCCGCCGCTGTCTTAACATCTGGATTGTTTTGCAACATGCTGTAGTGTCTTGAACTTTGTTTTTAAACTGACATCTGTCTGGTCGCACTTTTTGAAAGTTATTCGGTGGTATTTACGTGGCCAAGACTTGGACAACTTTGAACTACGGTACTTTAAAATGTTGGAGCCAATGGCGATGGCGGTGCATTTTAAGCTCCATTTGCGATGTTTTGACGTCGTGTACATTTTTGGTGGTTAGTAGTTGGGAAAATAACAACTACATTATAAGGAAATACGTGATGAAAGAAGTAATCTTTTTAGAATAGAGCTTTGGGTAAAGTCTTTCTAAATTACATAGCCAAACTTTATACTTACTACTATTATAAATGCGAAAGTGATGTCTGTCTGTTACCTCTTCATGCTTAAACCGCTGAACCGATTTAGATGAAATTTGGTATAGAGATAGTTTTTGAGTCTCGGGAAATGACATAGGATAAACATTTTATACCGATATTCCCTCGCAGCTAGTAATATTATAAAAAGAAAAGATTTGATTTTGTTTAATATATATGTTTGTCTGTTACGCTTTCACGCTAAAACGGCTTAACGGATTTGGATGCAGTTTGGCACATGCGTAGACCATGACCTGAATTAGAACAAGGGATACTTTTTATCTCGATTCGCTCACGGGATCGAAACTTATGCGGGCGAAACAGTGGGGCGCAGTTAGTTCGAAATGAAATTGTCTGTCAGTCAGACAGTCAGTGTGCTATGTCAGTACATAAATTCAACATCAACATTTTATTCCTATAGAAAAGAAGCTATAAGTATAAATTAGATAATATGAAAATTCAGCTTCAGCACCGAGAGATCTTGCCCATGCACATGATGACCTAGTCACAAAGCTTTCCTCCACCAATATCGCAGATACTCGGCATCCTGAAGACGACCATCAAATTTTAATATCGCCTTATTCTTTAATCCATAGAAAGTTTCAGTAAACCAGGCATTACATACGCCGGGGAACGCGAACGAGGCAAAAACTAGTTGGCACACTTTTTGCATCCTGATCTCTCGTTGAAAAGGCTGAAAATTGCCGTGAGGGAAGTACATAACAAAGTGAGGATGAAAGTTAGGCCGGTTACAGGCCCCATCCAGTCACCGAAGCTATTCGAGCGTTAGCTCTGTAGAGTTTTTAATTTCGTTCCGCAGCCACTCGCGGGAAACCTCGTTACAAGTTTAAATTGGCATTTCTCGGAGTAATGGTTAGACGCCAGTGTATAACTTCCCGCGGTGTCTCCTTCACTTGGTCGGGTAATTCTTATTTAAAATGTATGAAAGGTTTCTTACAAGGTATTTGTGAGTCAAGTGTTTAGTGCATGGTGATATTGTGTGGCGCTTGGTGCGCGGGTAATGGAGTTTGTGTTTATCGCAGAGTGGCTTGGTCAAATATATGTATACTTAGTTAAGCCTCTGTTATTCAGTTTATTTACCAAGTAGGTACTGGGCCCACTTGGTGGATTATGGCCCTATCAGAGATAATGTTTTGATTATTTCTGTAGCCTTTCAATAAAATTGTGTTTGTATTTATGATAAGAAAGAGCATTGGTGGCCCTGTGGTAACAGCCGCAACTTACGACTTATAGACCGGGGGTTCGAACCTAAGCAGGTATTTTTCTTTACGTAAATTATTTTATCACCACTGCTCTCAAAACGGTGAAGGAAAACATCGTGAGGAAACCGGCATGTCTTAGAAACAAAAATTGGAAGACATGTGACCTCTACCAACGCGCGCTGGGTCCGCATGATGGATTACCTACTCCCTCTCACCAAGAGGAGGCCTGTGTCCCAGCAGTGGGGACATTATAAGCTGATTATGCTTTAAGATAAAAACACTGCGTAAAAAGCATAGGAACCTTTGTTGATTAAAAACTGCATTGCGTCCATCTTAGTAAATCCCTTTGTCTCCCACCACTCGCGGTAATCGAATTGATGGTATAATCGAAGCCATTTGTCGTCCTGTAAAAGAGGAGCTCCAAATCTTAAGGATTACTTAAAAGTTTTCAACTGTTTTTATTTTCAAGATAACGTTTTTATGACACCGATTCCTTACATATGAACTTCGCGTTTTGTCGAACTGGCGCATAACGCACTAAATGACGCGCGATATTTTAAGTTTTCCTTGTCGTGAAAAGAACGACGTCTAAGAAAAATCAAATGGCGCGAAAACAAAATTAATCACTCAATTTGCAACACAAATACCTACACAAGCCTCAATTTGAAATAAATTTGAATTCCGAATTCCTAACCAAACGCCATATTTGAGATCAAAGTGGCCAGTTCGACAAGATGCCAATTTCATAAAAGTGAGGACCTAATATAAACAAATAAATTATTTTTATTCTAAAGATATAATACCTACATACCTATTTATCCATTTATCCTTATCCGTAGACTTTTTCTGATGTAGTTACGGTAAAGTCAACAGCAACATGTGTATACATAATAGTGAAGTAGGTAGGTACAGTCAACAGCAAAAGTAGATGATCAAAGTCAGAAATTCAATACTAATTAACGGAGTTCGCGTCAGAACTGTGTGGCGTCGAAGTGATTCAAAAGTATTCTACGTAGTAGTACTTCGACGCCACACAGTTCTGACGCGAACTCCGTTCATTAGTATTGAATTTCTGATTTTGATCATCTACTTTTGCTGTTGACTGTACCTACCTACTTCACTATTATGTATACACATGTTGCTGTTGTTATTAATATAACATTTTATCACACCTACAATCCCCGTTGAGATAGGCAGAGTTGGACAGTGGTGGTGGTGTTGGGTGGATATAAATCTGGGAAATAAAATGAATTAGTTTGTGGTTTTTGAGTGACGGAAATGACGTTCTATAAAACCTAACTAGACTAAAGTGCCATATTTACAGACTAGTTTTATATTTTCTTGACATAATGTAATGAACATTATTTAACAAAATTCATGAATAATGGCCAAGAATTGCTTGAGAATGACGACACGGAACGTTTGCTCAGAAAACATCTCCAGAATTTGGTTAATAACAGAGACCCATCTCACTGGCCTGGCCCCGGTACGTGCGTTGTGTTTCTACAAACGTTTGATACAAACAAACGGATATTCTAATATATTTTTATTTACTCAGGTGCTGTACAGTCACGAGCATAAGTATGGCTTTATTCAAAGACGATTTTCTTCTTTAGTTTTAAATGAAATTTTATGTTATTACGAACAAAGTATTTTCGAACCCATAGGTATTTCAACGTTGCATTCGTTATTTCACGAAAAAATCGACATATTCGACATTTAAAACCTTTCGAATTTTCATATTTTATTTCTCTCACTTTTACATACAAAACTCTAACACATTTACCTTATGTCGGTATATCCTTGATATAAAAATAATACCTACATCCAAACACACGTCGGTAACATCGTTTCCAATAACTCAATACGCTAAGACATTGAACACGACCAGTTTATGACGAAAAATAACTTTTACGAAGCAAATGTATTCCGTCGACGTCCGTATAACCCGCGCACGATATTAATGTTCGAGAGAGAGAGCTCTAAGGAACCACATAGTCTCGATATTACCTTCACTTTGGCAATAAAACATATTCGAATGGAATTCTGGGTTGGTAGCCGCTAATGTTCGTTCTATGATCGGATGAATAGACTTTAGCTTGCAATATTTTTGAGCTTTTGCGATTCGAACACGTTGTTAAAATTGTTTTATAAGGTGTTCCTTTAATATTAAAAAATAACCCCAATTTATTGTGTTTCTGCATTATTTTGATAGCTATTTGGGTCATTTATTATGTTACTAGCTATTTGGGTCATTTATTATTTAACTAGCTATTTTGGTCATTTATTATTTTACTAGGTATTTGTGTCATTTATTATTTTACTAGCTATTTTGCTCATTTCAGGTTAGCTTTTCTTATAAGCATCGATCATGATGTACAATGATTGTCTTTGACACTTTAATATGTGGCCTGCAACAACAGTTCAGTTTGTGCAAATTATCAACAGGACAATTCATGTAATTACATAAGTGCAGTTGCAGTTGAGTTCAGATTAACACAACGCTTTTCGTATTTTCTAAGGCTACCGTATAATACGGTCGCGTTTGCGCTGCACTGTATGAATATTATATTCGCGAATTGCGCGGCTATAGCCGCTGCCCGTTTTCCGCTATGAGTTCCCAAACTCTCATAGCCAACGAAGTATTGGCATTCATCAAACATGCCATTGACTACATGGACGAGATCAGCATCTTGCAGATCTGCAAGTCTTCGTATAAGGAGGAAGAGATTAGCAGTGCCAAGTTGCTGCTGTTCACGACGCTCGGCAAAGTCAGCCAGATGCCGTCTCGTCGAAGGGACGGTACAGCGAAGAGTCTCCAGGACATCATAACGCTGATGAAGGAGACCGACCCGGACGACGTGCCTGAATTCGTGGCGAAGGATCTGCACAAGCTGCCTCCCGTCACGTTTGATCACGTTGATGTCACCAGGCTGCTGAAGGACATTACATTCCTGAAGCAAAGCCAGGCCGAGATGCAGCATAAGCTGGAGGTATCCAACAACACCATCAGTGATCTACAGGCAGAAGTAGTGCTCTTGCGCAACGCAATTTCTGCAAGTAGGTCACCTACCGACGCCGCAAATGTGGACACAAGTCGCGGGGCACAAAACGCCTCCATCTGCATTTTCGAGTCGGCGAGCTCGAATGCGTCACCAACTGCCGAGAATGCATGCGTTGCAACGCGTGCCGTGGCCGTCCCTGCCTCGACACAGGTAGAGACAACGATGTGTGTAGGTTCGTCGACCCCCAAACGAGCCTACGCAGCAATAGTAGCCGCTAACAAGCCTGCTGAGTCGCAAAACTTGCAGGTAAAACTGGCGGAAAAGCCAAAAGGGGGTAAACGGAGCCGGTCGAAACCAAACAAGGTTTTGAAAAGGCAGGGTCCAGAGAAGGACACGTGCGACAAGGATGGTTTCATCAAGGTGGAGAAGAAGAAGAAGAAGCCTCCTTGTCAGAACCAGTGCGGCACCGGGCAGGCAGGACCCAACATTCTGCTGCGTCCAGCAATCCCGTCGACGCAGCTGTACGTGTCCAGACTGCACCACTCCACGAAGGTTGAGGAGATTGTGGAGTACATGCGTGTCAAGACCAACTGGACTTTGAGGGTCGAGAAGTTGGAGTCGCGTCACAACACGAACTTCAAGTCGTTCGTGGTGCGTGTTCCGACACATCATCTCGAGAAGTTCCTCAAGGAAGAGTTCTGGCCGAAGGGTGTCGTGTACCGACGGTTTCGTGGCCGGCTACATGACACCAGTCAGCGAAACACGACGCCGACACTTCGTGTACGTTAGTTTTTAGTGTTAATATAATGTTGTATGTATTTATAGTATTTTTAAGTTATATTAATATTGTATTGTATGTGTTTATATGGGCCTTGATGCCTGAAATAAATGGATAAATAAATAAATAAAAATAAAATAGCTAATCCGTCGAATCCAAGAATCTGCCCAATCTAGGAAACTGTCGAGTAGCGAATCTGCCGAATTTCGAATCTGTCCTATATCGAATAAAGGGCGAGCGCTACTTCGTTCGATTCCCAGATCGGGTAAAGTGTTTAATTTGTTATTCCATTAGGAAATTCTCAATAGCAGGCCGGAGCCTGGATTTGTGTCCAGTTTATGGCAATAGGCTCGCCCCCTATTACATGGGACTTAAGCATACTGGCGAAATGTGGGTGTACTATAGGTACACTCTGCCTAACCTTTCGTGGATTACAGGTTTGATGTTAATTATGTTGTGTCTACAGATGCAATATATTGGACACAAACACCCTAACATGAAACATTTCCATTTTAATTCATTAGCCTCACATCTTCTCCGTACACGTAGCACCTCATTATACCCATAAATACTTGAGAACACCTTAAACTCCAAGTATTGTTGGTACACGCAGTGCCTGGTACATTTTTATAAAATGGGTCGCTCTGTGGTAGCAGCGTGTGGCCCTAATGTGTGTCGTTTATTCTTATGAGCAACCCCACTTACCCTCTTTATAAATAGTTACCTACATTATATTTATAGGAGGTGCATGTGATAGTGGGTTTAGGATGTGTTTAACGGATTTTTGTATATTATTTTGAAGTTTTATTTGTACCACGAACCTTTGTTTTTTTTCTATGGAGGTTGCCAAAAACTACAGAATGCCACATGCTACGATCATTATTAAACTTCTTTTCACACACGGACTTTACACTTTTTTAATTGTTTTTATCAGTTTTTATTTGTTTTGATGTATGTCTCTTGTGTACTGTGTGTCTTTTAGGCTGTGCTAAATAAGTGTATTTTCTTTCTTTCTTTTCCTATAATTTCAGTTACACAACCGCAACATTTAAAAAAATATGATACCCAAGGTTGTTGTATTTCAACAACCTTGGGTATTTCAGCAGAAAATATTACACCTATTGCTTTTTCTCTCAATTTCATCAAACCATACAACTTTTCAAAATAAATTAAACGTGATGTGAAAACAAAAACCTGCTACCACAATGGCGTTCGGTTTTATCTTACAGTCTCATTCGATAATCCAAGTTTTAACCGTGATAATTTATTAAAGCGCTGCCCAAAGTTAAGCTGCCCACCGTAAAACGCTCTGTTTTTTGTCGCACTGTTAGGTGTATTGGTACATATCACAAGCCAGAAAAATTGAGTAAGTATATTGTCAAATGTTCAAAGAAAAGACATATCCAAAATATGACATAAAAATAAAATTGGTATCATGATAAAACAATCGTAAAACAGAGCTCAAAAAATATTTTTCGCCGCACATGTCAAAATTTTATTAAGCGTAAACCTGCGTAAACTGTCATATTTTATGTAATGATAATAAAAGTAATTTAATCAACTTAATAAATACCTAAAAATTATTTCACTGATCCGTCACTTGTCCCTAAAGGTCAGACAGCATCCCAACCAGCGTCAGACAGCATCCGTCTGGCACTAATGCTAAAATGAACCTTTTTGGCGCAGCCGTGAGGCACACACTATTGTTGTTGAAACATATTTTGTTAATTTTGTATTTTGTGTTTCACGAACTGTGTCCAAATAAACTTTTTTCTTTCTTTCTTTCATCCGTGCATTTATTTTAAGTTTAACCTTATTCGTTACCGCGATGCGCTAATGTCAATTACATAAAATGTTGCTTCTTACCGCGCCTTGAGGGTCAAAAATACCACTATAAATGTCACTATATAATGTAGGTGCTCTCAAAGCTCCTAATACCAAATTCCATTATAATTTAATATTAAACCGGGATCATTAAGTTCATAATCCCGAAGTCCACAAGAGTTTCTTCATCGTAAAACAAAATTAATGCATTGACAAATTTCCTACTAAAGTTTTCAAAGTTACGGCCCCCGGCAGCTACAAATTGTTACTAATTTCTTTAAGTGCAAACTCGAAATCAACCAGCCGATTTAACGAGGTCGATACTCTTACTGGAAATGGAAATACCAATTTATTTTCAGCTACTCAAGTAGCTTAGCTCAAGGGTTCTTGGATAAACGGCTAGCGCGAATCGTTTTGGGAGGTTAAGCCGCCGTAGTGGAGATCTTGTCTAAGATGGGTGGGCGTTCTTTAAATATTTATAGTGAGAGACGTGGCTGGAAATCCTGGTTTGAATACGAAATAAGTTTAAGTTTTTATTGAGTGAATTCTATTGAATGAATTTCTGAATTTTATTTTTTATTTTAGGTACGTGGAGCAACAACAATATACGTTATCAACACGGTATCATACTATTAACCTCCACAATCCAAGGCGTTGAGGAGGTCTGATAGTATCATAGCCAATTGGAACCGTGCACCTAGCTTCTGAAGTTTCTTAAGTGCCCATGTAGGTCTAAGTGAAATAAAATATTTTGATTTTGACGATGGACCCAGTAACTACTGTATAACAGGAGACCCCTTGGCAAAATCAATACTGATATTTTAAGATGATTCACTTAAGTGAGGACCGAAGAGAGCTTGGTAGCACTGAGATCATGACGTGACGGTAAAATACATTTACTTACAAAA
This sequence comes from Oligia latruncula, assembly GCA_948474745.1. NCBI lineage: Eukaryota > Metazoa > Arthropoda > Insecta > Lepidoptera > Noctuidae > Oligia > Oligia latruncula. Next base: position 19,731,801 of record OX419688.1, read on the forward strand.
GCTTCTAGATGAGCCCATTACTTCTATGCCTAAAACCGGACCCCAAAATCGTCGGCCTAATTTGTTAACCTGCTAAATCGATTTTTATTAAATTAAATAAAAAAAAATATAATACTTATAGTTTAATATTCTGAACCTATTGTCTGGTAAAAAAAAATTTTACTTAAAAATGGAGTTGGCAGGTTAACAAATTAGGCCGACGAAATGCCAGAAATTTTTCACAAAACAGTGATTAACAGGAAACCAAGAGCACCTATTTCTCTGTTTGCACTACAAACATAAATCGCGACCCAGCTCGCACTTGCTCACTTTTATTTTATAGGCGTAAAACCGGCCGATTGTAAACATAATGCGTTCGAGACCATAAATAATGGCGCATTAAATTCCCTCGGCTTTGGCGGTACGTTCCGGTGTTGTTACCACCTGAACCAATTATGCATTTACTGTGTGTTCCGTTTAATAGTTGATCACTAAACTTGATAAGTCATTTCTGGGATGGAAAAGCCTCATTATTTAAAGTGGGAAATGTACTTTTTATTCATAACATAATCAGCCTATAATGTTCCCACTGCTGGGACACAGGCCTCCTCTCTATGAGAGTCTGCCGTAAACCTTCACGCGGGTCCAGTGCGGGTTGGTGTATGTCACACCTTCGATTTTTTAGTTCTTCAGCAGCCTGCTGTGTTTCGTTAATGCGTGGGAGTTCCAGTGCCTTAGGCATCTTCTGGGCACGCTCGTTCCATCATAGACCTCATCCATCGCTTTCCATCAGGCGTGATCGAGGCCAAGAGCGGACCCATTCAGCAATGAAAAACCGCCGAAATTTCTGAAAAGCAAAAAATAATACTTAAACCTTTTTTATTTAACCTTAATAACTAAGTTCTTAAACCAATGTAAGTATGCCTAAGTAATTTTCCATCTGTGGTCTTCATCATCAGCTCCACTTTATCAAATGATGATTTTCGAGAGCAAAAGCTCAAGTTACTTTAAAAAATACCCAAATCGCTATGGCTTGGCCTATAAAATTTGAGGGTTTCCCTTGATGTCCATGGGATCCTCTGACCAGATACCATCTTGATGACAATGGGACCACCTTGAGTGTATAGCCTTTCAAACGCAAAAAGAATGATCAAAATCGGACTACTCTAAAAAAAAAAATGAAAAAAATATAAATAAAAAATCTTCACAAGATTGCATGAACTTCAATGAAATGCATGAATTTCAATCCCTCACTGCTATTTGTTCCCCTGACTAAGCTTGTGGTCGGCAAGACAACGTTACCTCTCCGAGACACTTCGTGTATTGCCGTTCTATTTTCGTTTGTCACAGTGTAGAACTCGCCTAAGTCGCCTTAATATTTAGGGCGTGTATATGCAGTAATACACGTAGGTAATTCAAATGTTTTTGAGACAGACCTTATCTCTAGTGGTCAGAATGAGAATAAAGTCCTGTTTTCGATCCCCGCAAATAACTTTTTCCACTAAGAAATCTCAGGCTGAATTTGTGCCTGGTTAGTGGCAATAGGCTTTTCAGCTATTACGTCGGTCTTACAGTAGGTATAACTGCCTAAAAGAAAGTAAACTATGCATCCCTACCTACCCCTTCTGGAATACAGGCGTAATATAACGCTATGTTGTTATAGAACTAAAACATTATCTGAAATGAGTATTTAGTTCACATTTATAACGAATTCCCATTACTTGCTTCTCGAAAGACTCGAAGATTATTAAAAACCCTGAATATAATCTAGATTCCCACCTAGGTAGTGGTGCAGATAATAATAACTAGAAATAACCTGGAATATTAAGACGACGAGGTGGTAATCCGGGCTTGGATCCAATGGAAGGGAAATGAGATGACTGCTGCAGTGTTCAGTTATTTTTGATGCAGTCTAGTTGAAAATAGATGGAGCTATAGTGGTAATACAGGTGGAAAGTAATCTTTAGATGTTATAGTACGTTATGATGTTTCTAATTGAAGGGTTTCTAATTGAAGTTTATTTCAATTTCCAAGTCTTAAAATAAAAATCTATATATATAAAATGATAAACTGACTGATTGTTGATATATCAACGCACAGTCTAAACCGCTGCTCCTAGAGACATGAAATTTGGAGGGTGTGTTCTTTGTGAAGAGTAGGTATCCACTAAGAAAGGGTTTTTCGAAATTCCACCCCTAAGCTGCAGAAGCTAGTAATAATAATAAGAAGTAAGGAAGGGGAAAAATCATTAGGCATCAAAAATTCATCCGCATGGCTGTCAACAGGAAAATTGCCCAGAACGCTGGCAGCATTGCCAAATTGTATGGCAATGTTGATTCTTTGGCACAAAAACTTTTTTACAAAAAAAACAACCGACTTCCAAAAAACACTATAAAGTTAAAAATAACTTTAATTTCGGAAGTCGGTGTCTTTGGATTTGTATTTTAGTTTTTTGCCACCGACTTCCGAAATTAAAGTTATTTTTAACTTTATAGTGTTTTTTGGAAGTCGGTTGTTTTTTTTGTAAAAAAGTTTTTATTTTTCACTTTTTTGTGGGTCAGTTTGTAATTTATTTAAGTTACAATAGCCTAATATCAACGGATCATCACCTTTTACAAAATATTGCTTTTCCCGATGCAGGGACGTTAATTGTTGAGGAGTTCTCCTAGTAAGAACCAGGAGAACTGGAGCTGATTGAGAAGTCACCGTCAGCTCCACTTCACCATACGCATTGTAACGAGCATAAATTGCTTAGCAACCATATTAAAGTAATCGAATCGCAACCCGTGAAATATTTGTCATTGAGTAGTTCCGATGGCCATCTGTGGTCTTCATCATCAGCTCCACTTTACCAAATGATGATTTCCGAGGGCAAATGCTCAAGTTACGTACTTTAATTATTGAGTAGGCCACACGACGAAAGAGCATTGCTAGAAATGACACGATTACGCAACTTAAATTCGGTTTCAAATTGACGCATCAGCATGACTAGTAGGTAGTGGTCGTCCTATGTAAAACTAAAATCTTAATTAGGTATTATTTTTGTACGACCTGAACATTTTGGCGTATTGAACCGTATGAAGTAAGCCCAACAAAAGTTACAGTTCTCATAAATATAAATTAATTAATTCCAAACACAAGTTAGCTACTGTAAACTGTTGAGGAGTTCCCTTAACTGTCCTTCGTCTTCATCATCAGACCCCTAATGACAGTCACAACCCATGTAGGTGTAAAGTTCACATCAATACAAATTAATCAAGCCCAAACACAAGGTAACTGCTGTAAATCGTTGAGGAGTCCCCTCGACTGTCTTTCGGCTCCATCATCAGATCGACTCCAGGCCTTCATTAAATTGTAGTGCTTTAAAATACTTAACGAAAAAATTAACAAACGCACTAGTCGCTCCTACGATTTTCGAATGTTCCCCTCGGTTTCACTGGGATGCCATCATCAGATCCTGGTTTCCTTATCATGGTACCACCCTTGGCATATCTCCTTTCCAACAAAAAAAGAATAATCAAAATTGGTTCATAAACGACGAAGTTATCCGCGAACACACATAAAAAAAAAAAAAAATATACGGTCGAATTGAGAAACCTCCTCCTTTTTTTGAAGTCGGTTAAAAATAGGCATGTGAACAGTCGACCAACCGCTTGGCGATGTCTCGAAAAACTAAGTGGAATATTTTTTTTATGTTTTTAGAAGAGAACGTTTGTTTTGTCGCTAAACAGCCACATTCTCAGACTTTTTATTAAGACTATCTGTTGTCTTCTCCAAATCATTTCATCGAAATCCGTTCAGCTGTTTTAGTGTGAAAAAAACATAGCAAACAAACATACAAAAAGAACCAAATCATTTCTCTTTATATTATTAGTATAGAATAAAATAATTTACCAGATTTCAGTGCACCTCTTCCCCCTGTAACGAATATAAATCTTGTTAATTATATATGTTTTTTTTAGTGCTGATTGGGCCCGCTCTTGACCTCGATCACGCCTGATGGAAAGCGATGGATGAGGTCTATGATGGAAGGAGCGTGCCCAGGAGATGCCTAAGGCACTGGAACTCCCACACATCGACGAAACACAGCAGGCTACTTGACGCCGGACTCCGGTGGGAGGGTGGTCGCAAACCAGGCGGGCGTTAGCCCTACCACCGCAAGGGAAAAGAATTGGCCAGTCAAATAAGCTGTTGGGTGCAACTGTCCAGGAAGCGCCGAGCGCTCGGTTCAGTTTAGTAACTGGCGGAACAAACTGCGCTACACGAAGAGGCTTCTTCATGCATCCCAAACATGTATATAACTTGTGTACCTCGTGTTCCAGTCAAGTGATGTACTTCCTTCATTATACTAGGCCATTGCTCTGCAGTGAAACAATATTCCAGTGGGTTTATTAATAGTGCTCTAATATGGACTTTTTGTCGATTTGAACCGGCATTTCAACAAAATTACCAGAGATTTCTCAGTAGTAGCTCGGAGTAAGGATTAGTGCCCTGTTGCAATAAGCTTGCTCCCTATTCCATGGGACTTAAACATAACTGAAGAAACGTGGGGATACTATAAGTACACCTCTATCTTTCCCTGGGGGGTTACAGGGTGATGTTACGTTTATGTGTTAATTTTCAAATTCCATCTTAAATCTACTAATTGTAGATATATCAAGAAGCAACTACATGACGCATATTTTTCTCCAACTTGTTCTTTTTTATGTCTGTGTTCTTTCTCTGGTGGTGGCCCAATGGTAACGGGCGCGACTTACGAGTTTTAGGTCGTAGGTTCGAACCCAGACAGGCGCTTTACTCTGTGTAGATTATTTCATCACCACTGCTCTCAAAACGGTGAAGGAAAACATCGTGAGGAAATCGGCATGTCCTAGAACCAAAAATTCGAAGACATGTGACCTCTACCAACCCGCACTGGGCCCGCCCACTCGCTCTCGAAGAGAGGAGGCCGGTGTCCCAGCAGTGGGAAAAATATAAGCTGATTATGATGTTATGACTGTTCTTTCTCTGAATCCTTTTTACCGCAAGTAAAAGTATTTTCTTTCTTTTTATCTCTCACATTGCTTTCCAACAAAATTCTTTTCCAAAGTCATAAAAGAAAAATAAACTCTCATTGATCCACAAAACAACTGAATCATAAACCATAAAAATATGCCATAAACGAGATCCATAACACTCAAATTTTAACCATGACTTAGTAGGATCTATTAAACTTGCACTATCGGACATTTATAGTCGCAAGTCGCAAACTAAGAATCGACTTTATGTGGACGTAATAAAGATACCAAGTAATGGTTCCTATTCACGTAACGACCGTCGCACGTCGTAAGATCTGTTGACGATTGCAGCGCACCTGCGATACGTCTGCGGTTGAATGGGCCGCCTTAGTAGTGCATTCACCGTGCAATGCCGCGTGCTTAATAGATGGCTTCGGATTTATACGCCAATATGCATGTAGGTACGTAAGTTAGACTGGAAACCGACCCCAATAGAGTTGGGAAAAGAGTAGGCGGATGATGATGATGACATACCTAAGTAAGTACAATACTTTTCTTTTCAGATTTTTCTTTCTTGACTTTGTCTAGCTTTTTGTTAGGATATTTTATTTTTTTATTTAATGTAGCTTATTGAGGTATTTTTTTATTCCTGATCAATTTATCAAACACTTTTATATCAACGATATAAGAGTCGTATATTATTGTGGATTACAAGGGAAAGCTTTGTAAGTTCTACGCTTAGAAAGTTCGTAGCAAAAGCGTAGCGGTTACGTAGCAGTTTCGTAGACGTTTCGTAGCAAAAGTCGTTGCCGTAGGTCAACGACAGAAGCTGATTGCGTCTGTAAATAAAACGGCTATGGAGATATTTATTTTATCAAAGACTCACATAATTTGAAAAATGTTAAAGTTGGCAATAAAATAAAATGAAGCTCTCTTTGAACATACACTTCACGTATTTGAATATTCATATTTATTTAATGAAACACTGTAAGAGGTACCACAGTCCGCCCGCACGACTTGAAATTGTCGATTGCCTCTTGGTTTTTATATAAGATAAATAATAGTAAGTATAAAGAACAAATATATGTATATTTATATAAATAAATATATAATAAAAATATTAATTGCGCACCACGCTTTCAATCACAATCTGTTTCATTTTCCATTGAATTGAATTTGCAAAAAAAAAGCATCTAGTTCATACATCCATACTAATATTATAAATTCGAAAGTAACTGTCTGTCTGTCTCTATGTTACCTTTTCACGCCTAAACCACTGAACGGATTTCGATAAAATTTGGCAGAGAGATATATTGCATCCTGGGGAAGGACATATGGTAGTTTTTATCGACATACCTTGTGGGCGAAGCCGCGGGCAGAAGCTAGTTTGTATTTATATCTGGTGTTTTTCTTTTCGATTTTAATTCCCGTGGCAAAAGTTTTTTTTTATATTCATAAGCACTATCGCCCCTTAAAGTGGAGGGAGGGTGTCCAGAATCATGTACTGAATCCATGGAACATCCATGAACCTGTTAAGATTGTACGTCGATATCCTAGCCAACTGTATATGTAGTAAAACTTCTTCATATTCCTGAGTGCATTTATTATCATCATCATCGTCCACTGCTGGACATAGGCCTCCCCAAGCACCTCCACTTCAACCGGTTTGTTCTTCTCGCATCCAACGGGTTCCTGCGGCCTTCACAAGATCGTCGTTACACCTTGCGGGAGGCCTTCCAACACTACGTCTTCCAGATCCTTTCGGCCCCATCGGCCATCTGTTCTGCGAGCAATGTGCCCTGCCCACTGCCACTTAAGTTTGGCAATTCTTTATCAGCTCTTACAATATTTTACAGTATTATAGTTACCTACCATTTTATAATACAAAGACTTTTCACCGACTAACAAAATATCCATTTTCGCTGCGAGAAAAAAATAAGAACATTATTGTACATTTGGTTGGTGTTTCGCGAAAAATATTACATTATGCAGATGAGGAATGTATTAAGCATGCGCCGCTTACACGTGAATATTTAAAACTCCTACAAATTGTGGCGGACGAAGCACGCGCGAATGTCGAAATAATTTTACCGACGTATTGTAGGTATAGCGAAAGATCATAATTTTCGTAAATGCCCTTTAGGTTCGTACACTTCGTACTACTCTGGTAACAAATGCAAGCATCATAAAAGTCCGAATGTTCACAACTGGACATGAGTTTACAAATAGAGTCGTGTCATCTCATCAAGCTGGTCAAGCTGTGGTTACTTTGTGGTACCTACAAAATGTTGTGTCAACATTGTGTTTGCGATGAGGCCGGCCGCTTGTTCGCGGTGTTGCTGGTGGTTGCGTTGTGGTTGCGACGTGGCTGCGATGTGGTCGGTATCACACACGCGATCGATAATGACGGCAAAATGTGGTCCGTGTGAATTTAACTATTAATTTTCATACAAATTAGCGCCCGCCCACGTGTTGTGATTGTTGTCACGTCACGTCATCCATACTAATATTATAAATTCGAAAGTAACTCTGTCTGTCTGTACGTTACCTTTTCACGCCTAAACCGTTGAACAGATTTAGATGAAATTTGGTATAGAGATAGTTTGAGTCCCGGGAAAGGACATAGGATAGTTTTTATCCCGATATTCCCACAGGATCGAAACTTACGCGGTGAAACCGCGGGGCGCTGCTAGTTTAACTATAAAATTGTCTAACTTTACTGAACTCTGTCTAGACTGTTATGTCTTTGTTTTGATGTAAGTGTTCGCCACCTTTGATTATATTTTTGTCTTAATCAATCCTTATTTTTTAATAATATAATATATATATTTTTTTTATTCATATTAAATAGATAATTAGCCTATAATGTTCCCACTGCTGGGACACAGGCCTCCTCTCTCACCACGCGGGCCCTTTGCGGGTTGGCGGATGTCACATGTCTTCGAATTGAAATTCATAAATGATATTTATTTCTGTAAATTGGTTCAAAAACACTTTTATACGTCAAAATTAAATACGTTTTAAAACTAGATAAGTTCCGAGTTTCCTAACTGACTACTCTGAGAAGAAAGACCGAAACAAACTCAGAGGTCAGTCTATTTTAAAGTCCAGACATAATCTTGCAATATGAGGACCGTACAGGTTAATACCTACCTGCATGGTCCTCATATGGCCTGACCAGAATAGCATTAGCCCGAGATGGTCTTTTAAGGAACGAACCATATACATTTGAGTGGACCTGTCCAGTCAGGTCACGCATTTGTCAGTAATCGTGCAGCTCAACTCTGAACTTAAGGAGCTCAACGACTCGGCGAACTTTACCAAAGAAAGGACATTTGGGTAGGAATACTATACTAGTACCTTTTCGTGTTGAAAAACCAGTAGCTAACTGTTATCTCCATTTGTTTTAAGATTACCTACTTTCAAAAAGATAATTTAATTAATAATAGATCTGCAAAATCTTCTTTGACCAATACCTAACGAACTGTTATTACAATTATAGACTCTTAATATCCTTAAAGATACGATTTTCAAAAATAACTAATGTAAAAATATGCCAAATTGTGTAGTTTGTTTTAATATTTGGAGCAAGTATAATAGGCCATATTAATATTTGATTTTTGGCTCAAGATAACACTTACCTGAAGCTGAAACATACTTTGTATCCAGTGCCTACTTGATTCGATTTCAGTGTGTTTGGTTCAAGTGAAGAAAGACTTGCAAATACAAATCTGGGCTACCATAATCAGCTTATAATGTTCCCACTGCTGGGACACAGGCGTCCTCTCTGTGAGGGGGAGTGGGCCAAAATCCAACAAGGGGGCCCAGTACAGGTTGGAGGATGTCACATGTCTTTGAATTTTTGGTTCTAGGACATGCCGGTTTCCTCACGATGTTTTTCTTCACCGTTTTGAGAGCAGTGGTGATGAAATAGTTTGCACCAAGTAAAGTACCCGCAACACCTACATTTCGTGAGTCGCGGCCGTTAATGGGCCACCACTCCTCATTCATAACCAAGTATTAATCAAGATTTCCTGTTGTTTAGTACAGACGCCAGCACATCAAGCTACTACAATCTGTCAAATTTCTTTAATAGATATTCAACTTTATCGCTAGAGCATAAGGTTCAAAGTAGATTGGGAAAATTTGACAGTTTCGGGTAGCGTGATGTGCTGGCGTCTGAACGTTTTCTGTTATGTGGTCGTACAGTATTCTCATTCAGAGGGACACAACAGAGGAATAACAATCGCACGGGTCGATCGGAGGTTAAGTTACGCTTGCCGCGGTCAGTTCGTGGATGGGTTAAAGCGTTGATCTCGGCTGTCATTCGTAGATCTTTGACAGTCGTAACGAATAGTCAGAAGGCCAGAAGTTTGACAACCAGTCCTACCAAATGATATCGTGAGTAACTGGGTTGTGGATCTCACACAGGCAGTCCCTCCATGTAAGGTACTGGTTTTTTATGTTTAATTAAAACGGTAAAACACCAATTACATTAATTAACATAGAGACAATAATTACGTTCACAATAATATAATTTAAAACTAACATGGAACAGTGGACTCCCTTGCATACTTTCTCTCACAGAACTCCAGACATATACGCATAATTTGAATCCATTCATCCACAAACACATCACATTCAGGGTTGGTATTCAACTGTATCCGATTATACCGGAAGCGAGCCCTAACATAGTTAGGAAAAGGCTAAGCTGATTGATTGACAGTATTCGCATTAATTCCTTTGTCTCAATATCTAATGGATTAATGACCTACCAAACCATCTCCGTGTTTCAATGATCGCCTCAGCCCACAACATCACCCTGTATCACAAACAACGCGATCAATCAACAGTTTTGACACCTCATGAATAACACCTATCCTGAGGAAAGTTTTACAAAAGATTTATATTCTTCCTTGAAGGCCCACGAAGTATCCAGCAAAGATTGATTGATCTGAAATAAATATGAATAAACAAAATATAATGGAGTGGACCGATCGTCCTTTTTAAATTTTGGGATAATCTTTTTCTTTTTTTATTTTGAGGTAAAAGATCGCAGGTCAAAGGATGAGCCAGTCAGTGAGGTAGGTGGTAGAGCTGTGTGCCCAGGGCGTCCATATATATTTTAGTATAAAATATCATTGTACCTATGCGTAAATTGGTGAACTAACCATACTTTTAAGCAATATTTTTACTAACAAAATGGATCAAGTTGTCTGAAAAAAAAGTAATTAGCATGCCATAAACAGGCAAAATATCCTGAGTAGTAAAATATCCTAATATTGACCGCCCATTGTGTCACCCTTTGTACAGTTTCTATAATTAGGTATGTCTGTAATTTATATGGTGTACATAATAAAGAGTATTCTATTCTATTCTATTCTATATTATAAATGCGAAAGTAAGTTTTTTTGTTACCTTTTCACGCCTAAACATCTGAACCGATCATCCTGAAATTTTGCATATACCTACAGTGTACAGAAACGGACATACCACCCGAAAAAAAGTGCTGTTCCCGAGAAAAACAACAATAACGTTATTATGATAATAGATGGCGCCACGTGTCTTTCGAATCATGATTGAATTATGTTAGATCGGATCGAGATTTATGCGGGTGAAACCGCGGGGCGCAGCTAGTGGATTATACATTAAACCACTAACTTTTACAACTGGTAACACCTGTATTTTTTGGAAATTAATTATTATTATTCTTCCAAGTTTCATACCGGTAACGTTAAGGCGCGGTACGGTAAGAAGCATTTTAGGTAGAGCATCGCAGCAACAAATAAGGTTCGAAACAGTGATGCGTTTTTACGAATTGCGATTAGCGATTGATGTTAGTTGAATCGAATGACCACCAAAATACAAGTAAATTTACAATTTTTATTAAATAAAAAAATAAATGCACGGCTCTGTGCAATAATTTTTGGATATTTCTTTAGTTGATTGAATTCACATCATCACTCATTACATAAAATATAATATAGATAAATACGCTAATAATTTTGAGAATTAAGCAACACTATTCATGAATTTTTTTTTTTTGTCTTTTCTTTGAACATTTGACAAGATACTGTATTTTTTTGGCTTGTATGATGTAGCAATACTAATACTGAGCGATAAAAAACTGAGCGTTGTATGGTGTCCTACGTTTGAGCAGCGTCTAAACTTACGTTAGATTCTCATTACATAATCCCCGTATCTCATCCCCAAAAGGTTAAACAGAGGTGTAGGTACCTATATTACACCCACATTAACATCCTCATTATTAAATGAATAATCCTGGGGCCTAAAAAGACCACTTTGACAGAATCATGAAAGCATAACATTATGAATCATAATATCGCACAGAGCTAACTCTAAAATCCCAATGTTGGAGGTATGCATACCATCGAATTCCCTAACTCACTACCTAGCGACCAACAAAACAGATTCAAAAATAGTTCCATTACTCAACTTAAAAAGTATTGATCAATACAGCAAACTCCTGCAGTGCATATGGACATAGTAATCAGTTTTTCAACTTTCCTGAAAAAAGTGTTTTTTTGAGTTAATCGCTGTTTAGATCTAGGTGTGCGATATGGCGAAGACAGTCCGTGTTTTTCTTTTTTTCGCTGCACTGTGTAGGTATAATCAAAGAGATTGGGATTGGATTAATTGGTATTTTAGCACAGACAAAAATAAATAACTGAAAAATCCTTCACCAATGGGATTTGATACGATTAACTTAACAGTTAACTGTCCATTATGATTCATAATGTTATCCTTTTATGATTCTGCCAAAGTGGCCTTTTTAGGACCCCTAGACCGTAGTATTTCTGTTTGTTTGTCCTTATTTAAAGTTAGGGAAATTCATTGTTTAACAAATTTATTTAAACCAACTTAAATTGTCCGTATATTTAAATCATAACTGACCTTCTTTGATAGTTTTATGAAATGGCTTTTACACTGCAAAATGGCGTAGTGTGTCAATTTGATAAACAATGGGCACTTTTCCCACTGACAGCGTTGCGGATGAATTTTTTGATGCCCAACGGGCTCTTACGTTTTTTCATTTATATACTTGTATATAATATTTATAGTTTAGTGTTGGATTGTAGATTGTATTTAAGACTTTTTTTTAATAAGCATGTAAATATACAGTATCCTCCAAAAGTTAGTTGACATTTTTCCACTTCAGCTGTGATGCCACATTATGATTTAAAATTCTAGTTTCAAATATTTGAACTATACACTATAACGGTTTTTATATGGACTTATTATTCAACTACCTACCCCATGACTTTGCATAAAAATTAAGTTTTTTTATCATTACGTGGCATTACAGCTGAAAGGAAAAATGTCAACTTACTTTTGGAGAAACAATTAATTTCTCTGACTGTATGTTGATCTACCCTCTCTTTATATTTTTTTTCAATTTTCTCCCTGGTAGTCACATACTTTGTATAGATTAATGTTTTCCACTGTCCAAGTAAAAGTTATAATGCTATATTATTATTATTATATATTTATTTGCCAGAATATAGGTACTTACATAATAACATGGTGAAATTATTTTAGTCTCACTACATTCGACTTATCAGTCGTGCAAATATTTCTAGTGCATTAATATAATGAAATTACATCAATGTCATAGATGCTACATCAATGTAGATAGTGCAATGTACATCGTAAGTGCAGGAGGCAATGTTAAATAGTTGCTAGACGCAGCTTCTGGAGAATAAAACTCGCGCTGGTTCATCAAAGCGTCGGAAAACCAATTTAAAGTTGTTGTTGTGTTTATTAAAACACTTTTAGTGTTCCGCAGAGCACTTGGTTGAAAAAAACGGTGGGTTTCTTGTAGTCTGTGTGTTTTATAATGGTGTTTTTCCTGAGAAAATGATTATGTAGGTATGCCTGTATTTGGTTAGGTACCTCCTTTTGTAATGTTATGTGTATGCGTGAAGGTTTTTTGACGTGACAACGTCTTAAATTAGGTTGCGGCTGGGAGTCACTTATGAAAAAGTGTAACGCTCGGTAACGTTACGATGAGTCACCGAACGAGAGAGAGGCCCGCCGAATGCCTTGCGTCTCTCTCCCACTCAACTATTCTACCGAGAAAAAGACGTTGTCACGTAAAATCTTCGCCCGTAAAACCGACTTTACAGGCAACCATTTTTTCTGTTAAAATGTTCTTAGTGGTCCGAATAAGGTTTTTAGGGAAGGAAAACTTTAAGTAAGTTTTCCGAAAAGTAGGAAATAACGGAAAAACCTTCTTCTATGGGATTTTTTTTATAGTTTGGACAGGACAGCGCCTGTCGGATCAGCTAGTTGAAAATATAATAAGCGCCAATCGTAACAAAGAAGCCCACTCTCGCTCACCGAGAGGAGGCCTGTGTCCCAGCAGTGGGAACATTATAGGCTGATTATATGATGTTAAAAAGAAGAAGAATATTGCAGCGGCCTCAAATAATGAGGACAACAGCAGTAAGATAATGATAAATAATCGAGTTCCAGACCATGACAAATGCATATTTAAAATAGAAAAAAACACAAACCTTATCACCGTGCCTTAATATACAATAATCGTAAAGTTTCATCCAAATTCGATTAAACCTATAACATGTCTACAAAAACGAAGTTTAAGTAGACGTCTAATTACCAAAGTTCCGAGCTAAACCATTATAAAGTATTGAAAAATGAGCGTTGATATTCGATCTTTGCTTAAGAACAAAGTAATTTTAACTCGGATAGCGTTTGCCCGGGGATTAAAAATAAAAGATGCGAGACTGGTTTTAAACTATAGTTAAGATAAGCCAAGTTTCTGTAGCGGCCACTAAGGCCAGTTTATAGAAAGTTCTATCAAGGTTTTTTTCCTTTGAAAATAAGTTTATGTACGAGCTATGAATGTGAAATAAGTAATAGTTTAAGTTGAAAATAAAGTAGCTGCTTTGTGGTTTGTGTTCCGTTGTTATAAATTGATGTTTTTTGCGCGTTGAACTGGAAAAGAGCACACTTAAGGTCATGGCACACGCATCAAATCGGAAAGGGATCGGCACCGTATCGCCTTTCGCCCCGCCGTCAAACAGGCGGCAACCTAACGAAAGCACGTAACCAAAGCGGATCAGAACCTCCGATACGTCGAGGCGGCTACGGCTAGGGGACGCCGCGCTTACGGTTTGCCGACCGCTGGTTGATGGTGCAGCAGGCAGGCCGGAGGGGTGAAAGGGGCAAGGGTGGACGAAGAGACGTAAGCTCGGGTACGGAGAGACGTAAGCGCGGGGACGACGAGCCGTAAGCGCGGAGACGACGAGCCGTAACACACCGCACCGCGGATCGTGAGCATGTCCCGAGGCGAGGCGATTACGTTACGATTCCGATTAGTGGGCGTGGCAGTAGCGAGCTTCATACAAAGAATACTGAACGGCTCGAGTTGATACGGTGCCGATCCCTTTCCGGTGAAGGTTCACTGGTTCAGTAAGTAAACATCCATAGATATTACGGCTAAGCAAGAGGCGCCACCGGCCTGTGTCCCAGCAGTGGGAACATTATAGGCTGATTATAATAAAAAAAAGAGGCGCCACCTCGTTTTGTTACGAAGTTACTGAAATCAATCGAATACTGGCTGATGACAGTCACTAGCGGAGCGTCGCATCGATGGTTGCGTGGCGGCTGCCTTCTGATGACAAAGATGAGGTCAGCGAGTCACTGTCGTAACACGTCCACGACGAACGGCTATATAGCAACATAATATAAAATTCAAAGTCCTGACTGACTGATATATCAACGCACAGCCTAAACCGCTGCTCCTAGAGACATGAAGTTTTGAGGGTGTGTTCTTTGTGAAGAGTAAGTATCCACTAAAAAGAGAAAGAAAGAGTTAATCCTGATGATAATTTAGTGTTTTCTGTAGTATTCTAGATTTAGGTCTACTAGACATACTTCGTATTAGCGCATTTGTGACTAATGAGACACAATTGAATTTCTATTGTCATAAATCATTTTGATTTTTCAATAGTCATGCACACCTGTTATTTGCAAGAATATTGAAATGCCAATTTTAGATGTTAATTGATTGAATTGTAAGTGACAGTGCCGTTAGTGTGCTTATGTATAATATAAAAATGAATCGCTGAATGTGTTGCTAAGCGCAAATCTCGGGCTGAACCGATTTCGCTAATTCTTTTTTTAGAATATTCCTTGAAGTACGAGGTTGGTTCTTACGCAGAGAAAATTTTAATATATCTATGAGAGTAGGGTAGGAGTAGGATAGGAGTAGGAGTAGTGTAGGAGTAGGGTAGCAGTAGAGTAGGGGTAGGGTAGGGTAAGGGGTAGGACACCACGCAAACGAAGTAGCGCCGGGCAGCTAGAAATAATTTATATGGCAAAACAACGTTTGCCGGATCAGCTAGTTCTAAATAAAGAAATATTTAAGCTGCTGAACCTCGCCCCTTGCGCCACTGTTCGTAAAGGTTATCCTGCGCCGTTAAATATTTTCGATTCGACACATTAGGTAGGTGTTTGGCTTCATCAAACTGCATTTTAGAACCAAATCGATCACCGTAAACGCAATAGACTCATAAAACCGATTCAAAGACAACGTGATCGAAACGCAAACCATTACCTTCCAAGTACGTACGTTACATGTTCTTTCAATAACAAAACAAGCGTTGTAACACGTGATAAAGTCGTTTTCACGAAAACAGACAAAGGTGGAACGGCAGAAAAGAATGAAGTCACGAGACACGAATCGCAATCCGTGCTAAGTCTCTCTTTGCGTTTCGGGGTTGTTAGCGCGTAAAGATGTGCTCACACGAGCTATTTTCAGCAATTATTGCCCAGAACAGTTGCCGGGATTAATGAAGCATATCTGTAGACTTGTACTTTTTTGCTAACAACATAATATTTTGTTTCTTACTAACACTAGAATTGTCTAAGTTGTATAGGTACTAGCTGTTGCTGCTGGTGTGTTGTGTTCGTTTTCTTGTTTTATTGAGTTTTGTAACTTCAACGAAATATACAATGTTATTTTTAATATATGCGAAACCTGAATATAGTTTGTTCAGAATAAGTAACTGAATCGATTCCAATAATGTTTACCCCATGTTATATTTTGTCCCAAAAATATTTAAAAAACTTGTCAAAAATGTAGGGAAATTAGAGGTATTTTTGACAGATTGAAACTGAGATCAGACTGTGAACGTTCTTAAAATTACGAGAATTGCCCCTCTGATATAATCCGACCAAAAATGAATGATGTAGGTAGTCGCAAAATTGCTGATGCCTAAAGAAGCATGTCTGCCAAGGCCTTAACAATAGGGGAGGGAAACAAAGACACACACACGTTCAAAGGCGAGCGAGTTACAGACGCCTTATTGACTAGTTCTAGTGCAGAGCTTGTGCTTAATTAAGACTCGTGCGCTTGACACATTTACTAAATTAAGGCTTTACTAGGAAGGTGACTTTACTCGGCAAATGAATTAGATAATTAAATAGATAAAACATTTATGAAGTTCACACAAACGCACAATTAAATGATAACACATTAGAAAGAAAGAAGAAAGAAAAATAAGTTAATTTGTCACAAACACACGTGCATACAAAGAGATAATTAATTCTAATAATAAGGAAAAATAAAAAAAAATATATCTATAATCACGAGCACAAAGCGGAAATAGTCGACGGCTGCACGTCATGACTGTCACGAGAAGGCTTCACGACATGAATATATACATATGTGTAGACCACAATACGACAATAAATGAAAACACTGACAATACTGGAGTATTCTGGAACTAGTTAGGTATCAAAGAAAGCATTTCACACACGGCAGCTATAATGTAAAGATGTATATTATAGCACGATACATCTCATTACATCTTTCCATAGAAATCGTCAGGAGACCACACACGACAGTTATAATGTATATTTACAATGTGGAGACATTAATTATAAATTAATATTCATTATAACTGCCGTGTGTGAAGCGCTTTATTCCTAAAATCGAAATTTAAAAAAATATATTTTAAACAAACTAAATAGTAGTGATGGGTCGACTATATGGGTTTTGTCAATGTTTGACTAGCTATAGTGACTAAACTATTTGGTTAAGTTTTCGTACGCAGACTGGGAATGTCATTACGACTCATTAGGTATACGAAGTTTAATTCGTTGTTGTACTGACGTCTTTACCTTGTATAAAAACAAGTTGCCAATATACAAAAAGAAAAACATACTGAGAGAAATATAGTGACACTATGGCATACTTCAAATCAAATATCGAATATTATACAAGGTTCGGTGTGCGTCTCAAGGTTGCACCAAACGGGAGACCAGCTCAGCATGTGTCAGGCAAATATACCTGACGCTGATATTCTGCTGGACCCCAGCGGACACGGACGTCGAGCAAACAAGATAAAGTGGTGTTGTGACAAAGTAGCAACTCAAATTATGTACCTCCCGATTTCATTGTCATACCGGCCAGTTTATGAATGTTTTTAATATATACGTATGACAGCAACGTAGACAGTGCTCATTTGTAATTTTTGGAACGAAATTCCTTATCGCATGTCCTCTGATGCTCTGTACACTGGGCGAATGAGAGGTAGACCGAAAAATGTGCTACATTAGACCGTCACGAGCCTTTTGTTTTTTATTTAGTTAACTCTCAAAGGTTGTTTCCATGTGAGCTGTGGTGGCCCAGTGGCAACGACCGTGACTTACGAGTTGTAAGTCTTAGGTTCCAAGAGAACGAGAACTGCCAGTCGGATCTGAAAAAATATTTTTGCTTTTGATAGCCCAATTCTTGTGGAAGGCTATAGGCTATTTAACATCATGCTAGAACTCTTAGGAGCCGAGCCAAAAAAAAACAGTGGCACTCCGGGAGTGCCGACAGAAGTGAAAACAAAACACTAATTTCAATATTTGGAAGAGGTGCTTCCCTTTTTCTTTTTTTTTTGTGTTTCTGACATTACGAACATAACTTTTTTTAATTTATTCAATCAAGTTTTAATTGTTGAATACTTCAATATTAAATATCTCTTCCTGTTTGGTAGGTAATAAAATTCTATTTACCTCTTAAATTGCAAACTGTAGTTTTGTATAATTTAGAAGCATTTTTTTTAATTTTGTAAATTTAAGAACCATGTTTCCGTTTATTATGATTTTTTGATGTTGACTTGAAATAGCATGGCAGTTGAGAACGTGTCATGCTCACTTAAATGTCTCACCGATGGTGGCGCGTGTGTTGGATCATTCGGTTCCCTACAAAATGGTTGAGCTGGATGGTGCTGATCCACGCGTCATGTTCGTGAACGGGCGCCGTCGGTTGAGACTGGTCATCTCTTAACTGCCAAGGCTTATTTTTAATCTTATGTCTTGAATTGTTTCTTCATTTCTGTCTTTTTTACATTGTTCTCACATATAGAAGCAACAAGAATAATGTACCCAGGATTTTGTAATATCTTGATTTAAAAGAGTGTCCATGGAGTTTCTTGCCCGTTCTTCTCCATAGAGATCTACGCTTTGGAATGGGCAACTCATGGACGTAATATATAGAGTTACTTCTATATACTACGTCCATGGGGCAACTAGCTTCAACTTTCTGACTAACTGACAGACTATTTAATTTTGACAATTCAAAAGTGCCTGTACAAGGTTTAATTGAAATAAATGATTTGAGTTTGAGTTTGAGTTTGAAAACAAACGGAATACTTTGCCATTACTCACTGACATATCGGATATACATTAAAACCGAGTACATCCCGAGGACAGCCGAACACATGCGAAGCGGTTATTTTTTAATCGTCTTATAAACAAAACGCGCGGTGTCGCTTACGGTAACAGTGGCGCCAGTTCAATGGTTTTTTCCCTTCTCAAAAAATGCCCGACACGCCTAAAGAACTTTTCACTTCAAACAAGGTAAGAAAGAACGTGAAAACGAACTAATAGCGCGAGCAGGCGATGCGATGCGACGCGGTGGGTCGGGGGAACATGAAATTTAACATGGACGAAGTCGCGGGCAGAGGCTAGTGTACCTATACCTACACAAGAAACAAAATAAATGTACAGACGCCAGCACATCAAGCTACCCGAAACTGTCAAATACTCCCAATCAACTTTGAACCTTATGCTTTAGCAATAAAGTTGAAAATCTATTAAAGAAATTTGACAGATTGTAGTAGCTTGATGTGCTGGCGTCTGTACCGACGGAACAATGGATTTACTTCGGTGACCGTGTTTGTCATGTTCACAAAAACGTATCTTATTCCATGAATTGGGAAAAAGTGCGTAAGGATATCCTTATAAGATCGCTTTTTAGTGAAAGAGCGCCCATTTTAGCACCCTATGTAAAATTTCTACTTTTATATCTGCAATTTCAAAAATGTTACCAGCTGAATAAATTAATAGCGAATTAATATTTTCTTTTAATTTGTACAAACCGAAAGTTTCACTTTGCTATCATAATTGTAGTTTCAAGTTGCACCGCCTGATTTTCAGAAAGCTAGCCTAAGCAATTAGTGACCGCGAGTATTTTTCAGATTAAGCTGAAGTATTATTTTGCTGCGTTGTAAGCAAACCTTAATTTAAATTTAAATTTGAATAAAAAGTAATATTCCACAAATGTTATTGTCATTTACCTATTAAAAACGTTCAAAATATAGTCACAATGTCATCTCAGCGACAATCAATGTCAAAAATGTAGAGAAATTAGAGGTATTTTGAACAGATTGAGACTGAGATTTACATTTAGGTAGTACTTATTTATAATTTACTTGAATAGTAATCTGTGGAAACTGTTTCTGGATTGTGTTGACTTAATTGTATATGTCGGATTGGCCCAGACATCAGAAGTAAAACACAAGTTTATTCAATTGAACAATCAGTTATCTTAAATCTAGAAAATACAGAAATGAAATACTAAAACTAATAACGGCAAAAGGCGGTCACATAGGGCAGTACTGACTGTCAGGGACAGTGGTCCATGCACCCACCGCAATAAGGATAGTACTAATTGTCAGAGACAGCGTTCCACATCCAATAATCGGGCAGTTCTGACTGTCGAGAGACAGTGGTCCGTGCACCACGACGCAACCGTTGGAAATGCGTACCGATCAAACAGCGCAGCTCCTTATAAAGGCGATCGCTAGTGGGGGGGAAACCGTTACAATATTTTACTGGATTGGATACCAAGTCCTTTAGGCCAAATGATCGATAGAGTGAATGATTTGCGTCTGGTGCACGTTCCACTAGCGCCATCTAGTCGCCGTCTCTCACAGCTGCTAATCAATGTGTCTGCCGACACGGCCATCCTGATAAATCACTCGTTCTCGAGTGCATTCATTCGTCATCAATTCACATCGTCATCATCGTTACATATCAAATTAGCAAATATCACTGGTCTAGGTATTTCTTTACAATAGAAAACCCCTACAGTTCAAACATGCTGGTCTAAATCGTCACCCACTAAAGCAGGTGAGATTCCTGCAGCTACAACTGGACTAGGTCACAACTCTTGTAACCCCTACAGTGCATATTTGCTGGTCTAGATAATCATCCCATGGATGAGATCCCTGCAGCTCACTGGACTAGGTCACAATACTCTTGTAACCCCTACGGTACACATTTGCTGGTCTAGATAACCATCCCATGGATGAGATCCCTGCAGCTGACTGGACTAGGTCACAATACTCTTGCAACCCCTACAGTACATATTTGCTGGTCTAGATATCATCCCATTGATAATGACTGAGAGGCATCTAGATCAGTAATGTGGCTGCGCCGCCTCGAAGGCAAGGTCAGCGTCATGATTAAATTGACACCTTTCAAATTTTTGCTTTTAATTATGGTGTCTGACAGCCCTCTACGTATGAATTGGGGTAATCAGGATCAAATGGTACCAACACTGTGAATGGTTGTGGTGGCGCATTGGACCGGGTAGTAGAGCATCAGTTAATTATGAAAGAAATGCTTCTAAATTATTTGAGGGTAGCGGAATATTTTTCTGGCCATTTTGTGATAATGAAGTGCCAGAGGTGGGCGGACAATCCGATCCCACTTCTGATGTCGGATTGGCCCAGACATCAGAAGTAAAACACAAGTTTATTCAATTGAACAATCAGTTATCTTAAATCTAGAAAATACAGAAATGAAATACTAAAACTAATAACGGCAAAAGGCGGTCACATAGGGCAGTACTGACTGTCAGGGACAGTGGTCCATGCACCCACCGCAATAAGGATAGTACTAATTGTCAGAGACAGCGTTCCACATCCAATAATCGGGCAGTACTGACTGTCGAGAGACAGTGGTCCGTGCAACACGACGCAACCGTTGGAAATGCGTACCGATCAAACAGCGCAGCTCCTTATAAAGGCGATCGCTAGTGGGGGGGAAACCGTTACAATATTTTACTGGATTGGATACCAAGTCCTTTAGGCCAAATGATCGATAGAGTAAATGATTTGCGTCTGGTGCACGTTCCACTAGCGCCATCTAGTCGCCGTCTCTCACAGCTGCTAATCAATGTGTCTGCCGACATATACTTATGTTTGTTATTACATCTGTTTGTTTCCCAAATAAAATAATAATAATCACAAAAATGACACAGTTATCAAGTATTGTTTTCTTTTCTCTTTGGAAACTGAGCCGATGTCAACTATTCTCCCATCTTCATGACGTGAAATATGGGTTGAAGTGAAATGACATGAAATATATTAATCAAAGTACTGTATCCTAGAAGATTAAAATAACTATCAATTCGAAATCCAAACGGGCGTACGGAACCGCGTTTCTAATTCACTTTGGAATTCGAACGGTGTCATGCTTTGAAGTTGCAATATTATGTTATAAAAACAAATGAATTCGATTTCGAACAGCATGTGAGTGAGATTCAAGTAAACTTGACAGACTAAGGACTAGTAGATACTACAGCATCGAAATCAACGACAATCTCAGTAACACCGAAGAATGAAAGAAAGAAAATACATTATTTTATTTAGCACAGACCATAAGACACACATACACTAGATACATACATCAGTTAAAAATCAAATAAAAAGTGTAAAGTCCGATGCAAAAAAATAGCAGGTAAGTGTGCTCCACGGCTTCTGCAAAAACGCCCAGTTCAGCAAAAATACCAGACAACTAGTGCCTGACGTTGATTTTCAACTGGAGTTGACGATGTAAATTAATGGGTACGTATTTGAATATCGAAAATTAAAATATCGACTGTTAAAATATCGATGTTCAAAACATCGAAAATTTAAATATCGATTGTATCAAAATGTCGAAAATTGTTATACCTACGCTTAAAACGTCGAAGAATGAAATGTCGAGTGATTAAAATTTCGAATGATTCAAAATATCGAATGACATTATGCCTAAGTTCAAAATATCAACATTTAATACATCGAAGTTCTTAATATCTACGTTACGTTACGTTTGGGTCTTTATTATGTAAAAATAATTAAAGTACCTACATTACATGAGGTTTTCCTTGTTTTTTTTTTGTAACCCACGTAGTAACTGATTTCCATCTAGCAAACAAGCATGCAGCAATCATGCAACATGCAAGCAAGCATGGCTTCTGTCACGGCTCCAGCGCTGCAGGGCTCCGGCAGTCCCACGCGACTACGCGATTCTAAATTACACTCTAGGGGTAGGGCAGACAAGACTACGTGGAGTCGGTTTTGCAGCGATACGTTTCTGTCACTAACTTTAGTAACACAACCTGCACAACATATTGACTTTCAAGAAAATATTTTAATTTAAATAATACCTTCACGATTGACCTAGGCACACTGGACACTGATTTTCATGGATAAAATAGGTCGAAATTGTTCCAAAACCGAATTGGGGCACCCCGAATTTACGTAGTCTTTTGGCTGTTACCCCTAGAGTGTATATAAAAATCCGGAGGCGCGAAGGGAGGGCAACCCCCGCCCGCTGTAACAAAGCATAGGCACCCGTGGGAACCGTAGCGGCTGAGGCTGGTCGCCGGAGGCGACCAGCAAGCCGAAGCTGCGGAGGTGAACATGGGTGCCTATCCTTTGTTACGCAAGGGCGAAGGGGTTGCACTTCCCGTAGCGCCGGAGACATTGCAGAAGCAACCTTTTTCCACTCATACTACTTTATCAAAATTTGTTCGATATTTTAACTTGTACGTATTTTTAGGGTGAATGGATGAATGTATTAAATGTTGAAAATTAACTCATTTTTACACGTAGGTATATTAATTTTCGATGTTCAAATAATTACCCATCGATATTTAGGACGTTCGATGATCTGTATTTCGATATTTAGATCTTTCGATGTAACTTTTGTAGATATTTAGATTTTAGATATATTGGACGTAGGATATTTAACCATTCGATAATATAAACTTTCGATATTTTAATTTTCGGTTATATGATCGTTCGATATTTCCATTTTCGATGTTTCGAACATCGATATTTTAACAGTCGGTATTTTAATCTTCGATATTCAAATACGTACCCAAATTAATACAGGCGGATAGAGACATTGCGAGGCATGCGCAGCGCACGGTGCTCATCGCATGATTCGCAATGTGTGGCATTCATACACGTGCTTCCACATGCCTCACCACGAATATGAACGTCCACACATTGCGAATCATGCGATGAGCGCAAATTGATAAATAGTCTGATAGAGTAACATTGCAAAAATATACTGATAAATAGGTAAATGAGACGACCGCATGATACCCCTTCGTTAATATTGTAATAGAATCATCAACATTTAATCCGTCCCGTCGGGCGACTTAACCAATTCAATAGTCATTCAAGCGTCGTCCGCCCGACGGACCGGTATGCAATTTCACGCACCGATACTTCCTGATATTGCTAACTGTACGTTCTTAGTAACACGTATGACAAAAATTTCTGGCAGACGGACGGACGCCATGAATCCAATGCGTAGCAAATATCGCGCATGGGTGGGCATGTGAGCGATGCTTTGTCTGTTTCGAAGGCTTCCACGCGAGATTGGTTTAGTACGGTTAATGGGAATATGTTTCGAAGATAATTATATCGATGTTTTCAAATGTGACGAAGTTCGCCAAGCAATTGGATAACAGATCGGATGACTACGTTAATGTGTTAACTGTGTTGTGAATTTAATTATATTTGCATTAAGCATTTGAGATAGTTTTCAAGATATTTAATAACAAACTGAATGTCAAAGTTAACAAAGTTCAAACTCCATTGCAACCAAAAACTTATTAGGACCTTTTTTTACAATTGGTCACTCAAAAATCAACTTGGAATACTTACTTATATTTCACTAAAGTTGATAACTGATTAGGTTGCGATGCAATGGAAATTATCTGAAACACTGCTGTAGACAAAAATTCAAAACAATAAAATGAAATTCAAACTACGGGGATAAAATACCGAAGACACGCACCACGTGCAGTAAAACATCAAAACGTACTGATCCACCTACCAAGAAAGAAAAAAACCATTCAATAATCCCAACACCACCAGTAATCCTTACAACAACCTCCAACAGATAAATACACGACTACTTCAAAAAACACTAATCGAATTACTCTACAGAACTAAATCAAAATACAGTCAACGCCAGAATAATTCAGTGCTTAGCTCCGAATCCAGTGTAACAGCAGCACCGTGAAAATACGGGCAGGTGCATCCACCAAATTACGTGGCTTTAGACTTAATAGCTGTACGTATATGTCACTTGACGTAAGACCTCTGCGCTATGTGTCGACGTTCGCACCAAGTGGAATTTGGAATTACGCCGCAATAGCAATGGGCTCCCCTTCGTTTTAATCTGGCTGTAGGTACAACCTCTTGTGTACCAGCCCTCAGTACAATAGAACACGTAAAACCACGTAGTTAATCAACTATGTGAGGCCTGTCTGGGTTGAAGACATGTTTTGGTACAACACCAATATTATTTTGACTTGTTGTGTAATTATAGAAGGATTTAATTGGTCTTCAGTGTTCGAGTTGCGTAAGTAGCGTAATACGTCTATCTAGTAATTTTAAGTTTTGAAGTTATTTCGCAATACGGTTAAACCTTCTCGATAGTTCTCAACTTGAGACAAGTTGTTCTGAAATATTCTAGATAGAAATATTTACTTAACTCCTTCATGATTGAACTAACTATTAATGAATCATCAACATCATACGGTATGTGTCTTATTTACAAGACTATTTCACTGACGTTGAACGATCTAAAGACGTACCTCTAAAAACAAAACAAAACTCAATTTATTCACAGTCGCGTTTAAGTGTAGGTAATACATTGTTCGCGGAGGGTTCGGCTAAAAGTGACGGGATAGTGAATATTCCTAGCAAGTTTCGTGTAGTCGACCCCTCGACATATTGATATTACCTCACCGCCGTCGGAATTCGCAATTGCACAAACGTGTAGCGGGGTGTACCGTACGCTAGAATGACAATTGTTCAAGACCGTCCGAAGCGACAGCTCAAACACAATAAACTACGTGAAATTTACCTATTTGAGAAACTATTCAAATGTTTCTGCCCGGGACAAAACGCGCGGAATGTTGTGCTTGGAATATCTCGACTAATTGTCGCCGAGCGCTCGCGTTGTAGTCTTCATAAAAGCTTATTCTCTATTTCTGGTTCTGCGATTTAACATAAAGGTAGAGTGCAATGTTTTACTTTTTTTTTTGCATTTTGGTCTTTATCGCACATCAGAATTAATACCTGTTCATCTTATTCGTTTGTAATGCTTAAGATTTGCAAAACTGTGAAGAAAGAACACATAAAAAAAAGAAAGGTATGATTTATTCAGATTATGCTTACATAAAATAATGAATTATTCTATTTTGGTACCTACCTATACTATAGCCGTAAAGCCACACCCTCTTGGGGTAAAGGGAAAATAATGTTTTAATTTTCTTATCAGGGATAAAATGGCGTTGACGTGCAAGGTAAACCATATTTCAAAAGTATGTAATATGGTTTGTTTTCAATGGTGAAACGTTTAAAATAACATAATTTATTATATTTATTTTAACTAGCTCTCTATGCTGAACACAATACCATTTACTTTATTTCTTCACTATAACACTTTAAGGATGTGCTACAACACCAAGATGAGCAACTTTAAGGATGTGCTACAACACCAAGATGAGCAACTTTAAGGTGGTGCTACAACACCAAGCTGAGCACTTTAAGGATGTGCTACAACACCAAGCTGAGCACTTTAAGGATGTGCTACAACATCAAGATGAACACTTTAAGGATGTGCTACAACACCAAGATGAACACTTTAAGGATGTGCTACAACACCAAGATGAACACTTTAAGGATGTGCTACAACACCAAGATGAGCAACTTTAAGGATGTGCTACAACACCAAGATGAGCAACTTTAAGGATGTGCTACAACACCAAGATGAACACTTTAAGGATGTGCTACAACATTAAGCTGAGCAACTTTAAGGATGTGCTACAACACCAAGATAAGCAACTTTAAGGATGTGCTACAACACCAAGATGAACACTTTAAGGATGTGCTACAACATTAAGCTGAGCAACTTTAAGGAGGTGCTACAAAACCAAGCTGAACCACTTTAAGGATGTGCTACAACACCAAGATGAACAACTTTAAGGATGTGCTACAACACCAAGCTGAGCAACTTTCCCCATAGAATCAAAATCGTAATCGCGAAAAAAATTCGACTATCCCCACACAAATCTTCCATACCTTCTCGACCCAAATGTCACAATCACAATTCATATAAAAAAGTTTAGACGCAAAATTCACAAAAAAAAAAAACTATCATGTTATAAAAATGTTCAGTCCTTGGATCTCGTATGTCTCACGTCTGCGTCAAATAAGTCTATTTCAGACATAATGCCAGACATTTCAGCAATAATTCCGGGAAGACTAACATGATATGTTCTTACGGAAGACTGATCGGCGCTTTGTTACCTCAAACCATCCTCAAACAAACATACGTGAACGATATCGGAAACATGCCACATTTCGTACGTAAATAAAGATGTTCAAAATAATTATACCAAATCTTATATAACTCGTAAAGAGCTTTATTACCACGCTTCAGAAAATCGGCTCAAGAAATCACAGATCAACGCTGTAGGTCGTCGAAGTTACTTTGTAAAGGACAAATGAGTTCTTTGTGTTCACAAAATAGCATGATTGCTATCAAACAACATCCTTGGTTCGTTTTTTTGAGAGTTCACCATGTGGAAACGAAACAGTAAATCAACGACATTGAGTCAGGGGTTGCCTTGAGTACGAGGTGCCCTTTACAAAGGATGTAAACAAAAATTAAATGTGTAATTTTCCATTCTTTGTGCCTTTTACGGGGTAAAATTCAAACCACGAGAATGACGACAAACAATTTAAGGATTTTGACCGCGATGAAAATGTCTCATTTGTCTTATTTTTAAGTTTATGAAATTTCAGGTAAGTAAATGTGAAACAAATAGACAACGAATGCAAACCGCGTTTTGAAACATCCCGACAGGCTTTTGTTTACAATTCAACAGTACTAAATATTGTGAACCCCTAAATTCAATCCAACACGCGGCGAGTAAATTGTCACTGCGTACGCCAGTGTTAATTTGGAGTTGATTTTCTGTTGTGTTTTGATATCTACATCCGATCCGTATTGGGGAGTTGAACAATACCGCGACTTTTCGCGTAAATTTTACGAATATTGTTTCCTTTGTACATTGACAGAGTGCGACAGACAAAAGGCAAATGATCCCCACCCCAATCCCCCCATCTTTTTCGGTTTCGTAAACTTTTATATCTTATTCCGTTCCAACATTGCAAATAATTGTTATATTTAGGGAAATCGTTTTCGCACAATAGAAAACACGTTATAGCGAAGACGATATTTATTTAACCTTTAACGGAGCTGAGGAGAGTCAAACAAACGATATTCAAACACGTGAAACACAGGTATGAATAATTCCAAGTGTGTACCAGGGACACATAAATCTTTACAGATAGTAGCAGCACAGCCAATCTGATGAGTCGCGCGCCGCACCCCTGTCGGTCGACCGCACGGGTAATGAGCTTGTTTGTCTCAGTTAACGTTTCCTAGCACGTTCTGCGCTCCTGGTACAACGCTCTTTGTGTCACTAGCTTCCTGTCTCTTGTCTCCCTGTCTGGAATAAGGATAATATTGTTTTAGAATAATAACAAGAAGTTATTCTTAGCCTGACAGATGCAGCGGTGAATTAAATCTGCAGGATTTTTATTTACTTTTCAGTAGACGTAATATGTCCACATTTTCTCTGTGGTGGAATTAACGAATGAAGTGGGTTTACTCGTCCAATCTAGAAGATAAATAAAGAAAGATTGGACCCAAGAATGAAAAGGAAGATTAGTCCCGTCCGCAGATTAGATACTAGTGACCAAAGAGTCCGAAAACACGTCAAACCAGCTTTATTATACCACTTTTGTTAAGTAGCACTAAATATAAACATCCTAAGAGCGCTATAAAACTACACTCAGCGAAGATAGGTGTTTAAGGATAACTTTGGGCAGCAAAAATGCCTTCCTTATTGTTATTTCGTTTTTGTATAGATAGTTAAGAAAGCAAGTTGGTCAAGAAGAAATACATAAAATAAATAAAAACCGTTCATTTATCTTGATTCTCACTGCATTAACAATTCCGTGTATCTCAAACAGGACAGCTTATACATGTAAATTCTGAAAGAATAAGCAACGAAAATCAATAAGTATCAGCCTACATGCAGTTCAACCTCCTTCGTCAGCGCCTTATAAAATAATGTTCTGTTTAATCCCCTTTGAAAATGGAAAACGGATTACAGATTTCTGCGGTACGCCATTAAATTTTCCTCTCTCACTTAACGCTTTTATCCTCATACGTTCGTAGAGAAGTGCTAATGCAGTATTTTCATTTGACGTTCGGAATCTGTCGGGATCTGTCGGAATCTTTCGGACATTTGCAGCACGCTTGGTCACTGGAAATTGGAGATAAACGTAAAACATCAGTCGCTGCCTCGCTGGAAATGGTTTAGCTTGTTGTATCCTAGATTCCCTTTCGGTGCATTCGTTAGTGGGGATTAAAATTGGAATGTTTGCTCAATGTTCTCTATGGAAGTCGATCAACAGGAAACAGATTTTGTTATGTTGAAGTTACATATTTTCTGAAAGCTTATCGGTGTGTTCATAATCTGCAGGTACAGACGCCAGCACATCAAGTTACTACAATCTGTCAAATTTCTTTAATAGATTGTCAACTTTATCGCTAAAGAATAAGCTACAAAGTTGATTGGGAAAATTTGACAGTTTCGGGTAGCTTGATGTGCTGGCGTCTGTACCTACATATTAACATACTTGAAAAATAGGTAAGTATATATTTTTTTAAATACTACTGATAAGAAAAATTTTTGATCAAAGTATTTTTGAAGTGAAAACTTCTTTAGCGGCGTTGTACACTTTTTTGTAATGGGTAAAAAATGATAAACTCGCGTCAGGACTACTCAGGACACGTGACCCTGATCGAAAATTCGTCAGACGGATGGAGAAAATTTTTGTTGTCTAATTATTTTACTTATTATTTTTCTTTTCAGTTTATTTTTTTTTACTTGACATTTCCATGGCTTTCGAGGACGCTAAAGCCGATAGTGCAGTACAAAACAAAAATCCAAAATGGCAGCTGCAAAATTTTTCAAATTTTTCATCATGGGTGTCGTTTCCAAGAATTTCAAGGGTGCTGACAACGAATATGAGGTCATAATCAAAATTCAAGATGGCGGCTGCGAAAATTTTAAAATTTTTCATCATGGGTGTCGTTTCCAAGGATTTCGAGGGTGCTGACAACGAATATGAGGTCATAATCAAAATTCAAGATGGCGGCTTCGAAAATTTTCAAATTTCATCATGGGTGTCGTTTTCAAGGATTTCAAGGGTGCTGACAACGAATACGAGGTCATAATCAAAATTCAAGATGGCGGCTGCGAAAATTTAAAATTTTTTCATCATGGGTGTCGTTTCCAAGGATTTCGAGGGTGCTGACAACGAATATGAGGTCATAATCAAAATTCAAGATGGCGGCTGCGAAAATTTAAATTTTTTTTATCATGGGTGTCGTTTCCAAGGATTTCGAGGGTGCTGACATCGAATATGAGGTCATAATCAAAATTCGAGATGGCGGCTGCGAAAATTTTTAAATTTTTCATCATGGGTGTCGTTTCCAAGGATTTCGAGGGTGCTGACAACGAATATGAGGTCATAATCAAAATTCAAGATGGCGGCTTCGAAAATTTTCAAATTTCATCATGGGTGTCGTTTCCAAGGATTTCAAGGGTGCTGACAACGAATATGATGTCATAATCAAAGTTCAAGATGGCGGCCGCGAAAAAATAGTTTATTCGTCATAAAGATACTGGGAATTCGATTTTTGAAGTGAAAACTTCTTTAGGTGCGTTAGGCGACACCGCGCGTGTTTTGTTTATAAGACGATTTAAAAATACCCGCTTCGGATGTCTTCGGCTGTCCTCGAGATGTACTCGGTTTTAATGTATATCCAATATGTCAGTGAGTGATGGCAAAGTATTCTGTTTGCGTTTTGTTTTCACTTCTGCCGGCACTCCCGGAGTGCCACTGTTTTTTTTTTTACAAAAAGCCTTATTTCAATGTATGAAAATAAAGAAAACTGATTTAATATTTTCACTGTTAATATGACGGTTGAAAGTTACCGTTTTCAATGTCTACTGACCACTATCTTCTTCCCCATGACTGTAGATACTCATAGTATTTTTGTAACAAGTGTACAATACAAACAGGCTGTGAATGTGTAAGCGCATGAGCTCTCGGTACCGTCCGGGACAATGGCGTCGTCGGATGTATGTGTGTGACGTGTGTGTGTGTGTGTGTGTGTGTGTGTGTTATGTGCTAACGCTACTCATCTTCAAGCACACATTAACAGCGTGTTTGTACACTTAGCTACCACAACTAAAACGCATGTCGCTTCGTGAGATAAAAATACTGTACCACCACTTGCAATTGCTTACTTGCATCCTCGAATTTTGACAGCTTGTGCTCTCGTAATTAACGTACATAACGCCACAGTATATCAAATCCTGCAGGTCGTTACCACCTCCATTGACAGTTATCATTATATTGCTATGCTAATGCAATTGAATTAGTGCAGTACCGCCGTCTGTGGATTAGTCACAAATCAATAGACATGCCTTCAGGAAATCAAATTAATTATTGCAGATAGAGGTATGCTCTTAAACATGGTTGCTATTAGAAGAGCATTGTGAAGCTGAGTCGGGCTTTTGAGGTTCATTAAAATGGGTTCCGCTAGTAGTACTGCTGTGCATTCTGAACGTTGACAACGTTGCAAATAGCTGTCAAATACTACTTGTTAATTAGAATTACTCGTTTGATTAATTTGTCAATATTACTGTATGGCGTTTTTACAAATTAATATAAATATAATAATAGTACCAGTCTGTTACTGTCCATCCCACTGCAGGATAGATCTAGAGCTCTTCTGATACAGTACACAACTTAATAAAAACAGACTATATGACGGAGAAGTACCTACGTATCTCGCGTTATCATCAGCCATATTTTATTTATTGTGGGCGTACTATGGGTAGTGTTGGTTATTGCGCAATAGAAAAACCGTTTGCAGTTCAAATCAAATTATAATTTCACGAACAAATTAATCGCACTAGCGAATCACACACTGTAGGTACACAACACCACTAGATATATGGAACGCAAGACATTTTCTGAGCACATGTTGTCCGTACGATGTCCAATGTCCAAGAGATCCTCCACCTCGTTCTGTAGCGCTCTCGTCGACTCCCACGAACTCAGGCTAGACTCTGTCAAGCGCCGCCGGGCGGCACTGGCGCATGAGTAGACAAAGCACTGGCGTTCCGAATAGTCAAACGAATATCTCCGACATTTATTTGACAGCTATCTGCAACGTTGCAAAGTTTTAGAATGCGCGCTTGGGGCAGTTTGCAACGCTACCACCTTATTGTTAATACTTTTACCAAAACATTAGCTATTTTTAGCCATAGTTCGTGCCGGTATGAGAGAGGAAGAAGAAACAGTCTTCCGGCGCCGCAACGAAGCAGAGCTTTTATACAATGGTACGTCAAGTTAACATTTAATAATATTTTTATTCCTAAGAAAATGAACAACTAAGTATTTCCTGGTACAGTGACGGAAACAAAGCCATTACTTCACAATTAGCGCTTTGCCATGTTCTTAGAAAAACAGAAAATCCGTGAAAAAGGTCAAAGATAATGTATTTCTTAATTAAAAAGCGCTCCCTATTGGCCGCTTTTATTACTAAATGGGTTTCAAGGAAATGCCAACAAAAGGAGTGATGTAGGTGGTTTGAAAGTGATTGATTTTTGTGATTTTAGTTTAACAACAGATGAAAAAGATTGAGGCAAAAAAGCTAAAATGGAAGAAAGAAGCGTTGACTAGTAAATGTATGTGTATACGCACGAGCGGCACGCATCAACGGCAGAGTCAACTGCTGTCGTCGCCAACGTGCCGCTCATGTATTTGAGTAGGTACGAAGCTCAACCCGAGCGGCATGCTGTCGACGGAAGCCGCCGGCGCGTCGGCAGCTGCCGCAGACACGCGTTACCTGTGCCGTTGATGCGTGTCGCTCGTGTGTTAAGCATTATGACATGAAGATAAGTTAATAAAAAAATATCGTGTCACACCTACCATTGTTTAAACTACAAATAAGCCCAAACCTCCTCCCGAGTAAGGAATTATGGAAATTTCTCAAATTACAATATTCCAAAGCGAAAAACTTATTACATAAAACCGAAATTGTCTCTTTCGAAGTCACCCAAAGTTCTTTGTGAGGCATGACTCCGGCAATATTTTATACGTTTCCAATTTTGTCAGGATCCTGCCATATTGATTGTGAGGAGTTTGTAACTCGAGAAGGAATTGCCCACGATATATTGCCAAAGATTCGCACATATTCTTCATAAATTAAACGATATTATATTTTCTGTTACTCGTTTCATGAAAAGGAAAGTTTCTTCGCTTTCGTTTTTTAGTCGGAGTTTGATTTTTAGAAGCATGAGGGGCCGAAAATATGGAAATACGTATGTATTGCTAGAGGCATCGAGTGTTTAAGGTGAATGGGTAGTTGAGACCGCGAAATTCATTTTTTCTTACGTTTTTTGCAATTTACAGGTCAGTGTCAGGTTGTATCTTGATCAAAATATGATTCGTGGCATTAACAGGTACATATTTAGAGAATTATAATCATTAGAATCATTAATATATCTTTATAGGTTAGATTTCTACCACCAACCACCAATCCCTTATGGAAAAGTGTTAATGGTAGACATCTATATAAAATATTTTGATCAAGATACAATCTGACACTGACCTGCAAATTGCAAAAAACGTAAGAAAATTTGAATTTCGCGGTCTACCACTATCCATTCACCTTAATCAGAATTGTCTGTCTCAGACATTATATTTGACTATTATGAGTACTTTTTTATAAATTATGGTTAAAAAGCACTTCCTCTCTCCTTAAACATCATCATTATATTTTCTTTGCTCCTGTTTCATGTTTATTATTGTATGTATATATTTATTTAGATTAGTATAATAAACTTTATGTATGTATTTATTGTATTATATAAATGGTACACCACAGACTACCTACAGTATTTGTCTGTCCTTCCCCTTTTTTAATCCATCCAAAGGTTGTCTTTAAAAGATCGCTTTTAGCGATAAGACCGTCCATTGTGTCACCCTTTGTACAGTTTCTATAATTATGTCTGTAATTTATATGGTGTACATAATAAAGAGTATTCTATTCTATTCTACTTTAGACTGGCATCTGCACGCGACTTCGTCCGCGTGAAATTTCTTGCTCCCCCGACCCACCCTGTCGCATAGCATCGCCTGCCCGCGCTATCACTTCGTTTTCGGTAAACGCTTTTTCTGTCTTTTTTAGGGTTCCGTACCCAAAGGGTAAAAACGGAACCCTATTACTAAGACTTCGCTGTCCTTCCGTCCGTCTGTCTGTCACCAGGCTGTATCTCAAGAACCGCGGTAGCTAGACAGTTGAAATTTTCACAAATTATGTATTTCTGTTGCCGCTATAACAACAAATATTAAAAACAAAATAAAATAAATATTTAAGGGGGGCTCCCATACAACAAACGTGTTTTTTTCGGCGTTTTTGCCTTGTGGTACGCAACCATTCGTGTACGAGTCCGACTCGCACTTGGCCAGTTTTTTTTTTCTTTTTGCTCGGCTCCTAGCGTGTTAAATAAAATATAGCCTTTTTCAAGAGTTGGGCTATCAAATGCAAAAAGATTTTTGTTAATCAGACAGGTAGTTTCAGAGATTAGGGCGTTCAAACAAACAATTCTGCTTTATTATTAGTATATAGATTACAATATCACCAATTCAGTATAAAAATACCTACGGCATAACATGGCAACGTTTGATCTGTCTATTTCTGTCTTTGGTTCGGGCTAGCTTCACCGGCATCCTCCAGGGCATTCGTGCAAAGGTTCGATTGTCAGTACCTGAACCATTCCTGTATGGTTCACGTAGTGAGCAATCGAAGTTATAGTTGGTTAATGTGTTTAAGTGATGTTTTTTTTATTTTTCTACTCACTTGTGATCCCGTGCTGGTCGAAATAAACTATATTTGTTTATTTGGCATTAAAGCTTTGGGTTTTACTTTTGTATCTACGTTAATTTTTAACCTTACTTAATAAATTGTAATTTGTTTTGTTTTGTAAACTCCGTAATCTTATCAAAATTCAACCACGTGGGCCCAGTGCAAGTTGGCGGATCTCAATTGTCTTCGATTTTTTTGTTGTAGGACATGCCGGTTTCCTCACGATGTTTTCCTTCACCGTTTTGAACGGATTTGAATAAAATTTCGCACACAGCTAGTTTATAACCAGGATTAACACATAAAATACTTTTTATCCCGATAATTATGCCCACGGGATCGAAACTTATGCGGGTGCAACCGCGGGTCGCTGCTAGTACTCCATAAGCTAATAAAATTCAAGAAAAATAAAAATTTGGAATGCAACGTTGAAATACGACACTTTATACAAACCTATGTGTTCGTAAATACTTTGCTCGTAATAACATTAAATTTCATTCAAAACTAAAGGAGAAAATCGTCTTTGAATAAAGTCAAGTGTATACATACTTACGCTCGTGACTGTACAACATAAACAGCAAAAAGAAAACCTTTCCACGGAGGCCTAGAAAAAGACAACTCCGTTTAATTACAACCTGCAAGTTCACATCGAGTACGTTCAAGAACAACGCAGCGAAAACTCGAGAGTCGAGACTCGAGTCCCGCTCAAAGTTTCGCCGACGAATACCTACAGAAGTTAATCGAAGCAAGTTTGATGTGAAAACTATGTTAATCAGCCAACCAACTTTGATTGCTGACAGAACAGACAACTTCTGTCGTCGATATTCCGGGTGAATTGTTCATTTTCACAACCTTAGCGTTTGATTAAAGCCCGCGAATTCCATATTGGTCGTTTAGTTATTGAATTTGTCGGAGTGTGCGTCGAGCGAGCATCTGAGGGTTGTGTCACGGATTGAAGTTATTTTGATTAAGAATTTAATCTCGCTGTGACGTGTCTAAATGCTTACATTGCTGAAGTAACAGGAAATGTATTGCTTTGGAATGAGTTGTTTAATTGAATTTGGTTTGAATTTTTGAGGAAGATGTTTTACCTATACTAGGCTAAATACCGTGGCTAAATAATAACAGCCGTACAGGTCGATCGATGAGGTTAAGCTACGCTTGCAGCGGTTGGTCTGTGGATGGCTGACCATCTTCACATACCGTGACCCCTCCGTGCCTCGGAAAGCATGTTAAGCCGTTGGACCCGGTTGTCATTCGTGGATCTTTGACAGTCGTTACGGGTAGTCAGAAGCCCGAAAGTCTGATAACCAGTCTTACCAAGGAGTATCGTAATTACCAAGTGACTGGATTGTGGAGGTCCGATAGGCAGTCACTCCGTGTAAAATACTGGTATTCAGCTGCATCTGGTTAGACTGGAAGCCGAGCCCAACATAGTTGGGAAAAGGTTAGGCAGATGATAATGAGGATGATCATGTTTTACACTAGGTTACGAAACAGTTTATGCGGTAACCATTACCATGCCAAATCGTTTGGCATAGTCTAACTAAATATTCTAATAAAGAGAAAAGGTTTGATTTTTTTGTATGTATGTTTGTTACGTTTTCACGCTAAAATGGCTGAACGGATTTGTATGAAATTCGGCACATCGGTAGACCATGGCCTGGATCACGACCTAGGATAATTTTTATCCCAATATTTCCACGGGATCGAGACTTATGCGGGTGAAACCGCGGGTTGCAGCTAGTAACAAATAAGTTATAACTGGAACTTGAAAGGGAGGGTTAAATGCCCATCCAGTAGGATATGAGACTGATTTTAGTAACCGTTCGATATTTTATTTGGCAAGCCATGTTGCTCGGTTGCACTCGGAAAAGTGGGCAAGGGTTATCAATCACTGAAAGCCTGAGGAAGGACATTGCTGTCGAGCTTGACCGTGGCGTAGAAGCAGAGACGGTCTAGTTGCGTTTACAGGATAGACATAAATGGGGTAAGCAGAATAGATACGTTTCGGGAAAGGGGAGGCTCATCCTCCTTTTTTTTTTGGGTGGGAAATCATCAAATGACCCCTCCCGCTCTGGGCGGAGCGGAAGGGAGTCTCTAACTGACTAAAACCCACCCATGTTCCTTCCTTAGCCCTTTATGTTCCGTGCCAGCGGTAACCCTTTCGAACAATCCCGCTGACCCGGCACGGCAGGCTTCGGCCCTAAGGGGCCCCTTCCTCGATGCTGACATCTCTTTGAGGCGCGCGTGGAACACGTACGCGCCGTCCGGCACGGGTCTGGTCCTGATCGGACGATGAGGACATTACTCTCCGTCCGCAGGCCCAGGCCTACGGTGGCCGGGAGTCGTCCCGTGGCTCCCGACGCCCGGAGCGTCTCCCTCAGCTAAAGAGAGTACTACAAGAAGCTTTTGGCGCCTGAATGATATTGATAGAGGGGATTTGACGTTGTTGGTAAACATTTGTGAAATTGTCACAGAAATTGATTTAACAAAAACCTTTTTTACAAAAAAAAACAACCGACTTTTAAAAAAAACACTACAAAGTGAAAAAAGTCGGTGTCTTTGATTCCGCATTTTCGTGTTTTGCCTTTCAACTTTCGAAATTAAAGTTATTTTTCACTTTAAAGTGTTTTTTTTGGAAGTCGGTTGTTTTTTTGTAACGTCTAAACAAGGCCGGACCTGTATTTTAGAAATAAATACCAAAATGTATATAGAAGTACCGTATCTATTACCTTCTCATATACCAATATGAGTATTTCACATCGTAAACAAAAAACAGTGGCACTCCGGGAATACCGACAGAAGTGAAAACAAAACACAAACAGAATACTTTGCCATCACTCACTGACATATTATCGGATATACATTAAAACCGAGTAGGTACATCCCGAGGACAGCCGAACACATCTGAAGCGTGTATTTTTAATCGTCTTATAAACAAAACACGCGCGGTATCGCTTACGGTAACAGTGGCGCGAGTTCAATGGTTTTATCCCATCTCAAAAACTGCCCAACGCGCCTGAAGAAGTTTTCACTTCAAAAAAAAAGTAAACTGAAATATCATGCTTATTTCTTGTTCCAAAAATATCGTTTGAGAAACCATATTCCGAAATACAAAGTGAATGTTCCATGTTCCTATTGGCATTACCTTAATAATACCGTTCCACACTTTGGCACATGTTATTATGACCTAAAATTGAATTTTCAGCTGGCTCGTCGTTTTCACAGCACCCCTGTATAAACGTGCTGTGTTGAAATAAGTCGTAGGAAGCTTTAGTGTTTGAAAAGCGTTGTTAGGAGACAACATCCCATTTATCAAAGCGTTTAAAACACTAGTGTGTACTGGCTTCGATTATGTAAGTTTTGGTAGTTGAAAGTTTATTTAAAATCTATAGTAACCAAAAACCTAGACCCAGAACAACAACTTGTAGGTCAAAATATTTTTTTCGTGTGAGAATCAATCCCACGATGTTTTGTAAACGCTTTTAAATGAATTGTCAAACATTGGTTGTTAGAAGATTTTTTTTTATTTTCTTGAATTTCTGGCAACGCAGTTTCTAAAGTGAACCTTACTTAAAATAACATAACATGTAACATAATCAGCCTATAATGTTCCCACTGCTGGGACACAGGCCTCCTCTCTTCGAGAGGGAGTAGGCTGTAATTCACCACGACCTACAACTCGTAAGTCGCGGCTGTTACCACTGGGCTACCACTGCTCCTTAAAATGGAATAACAATATTACAAAAATACAATTAAGTAATTTTTCACTTTGCAGTGTTTTTTTAAGTCGGTTGCTTTTTTGTTATATTCACTCTTGAGTTGTTGTCACTACTTTTCTTTCTTTGTCTCGAATTTGTCTGGAGTAACACAAATTCGTATACCACTACTTGCATGATTCGTATATATGTTACTGTAAAAGCCCGAACTACGGTAAATACACAACATTGACAGAAAGTTTTATCACAACACATCCATAAAGTGGAATTAAATACGTATTATAAGCCTTCTACTACTTCCAAAATTATTAAAATGTATATGGGACCACCGCGTGAGCTTCCACTACCACATGGAAAACGAATCACGTACCATTGTCACGAGAAATCGAGGAACATACTTCGACAACGACATACACTACTACTTTAAAAAAAAAAACAGAACATAGAACATCCTCCTGAAGTAGTTAAAAAGGCAATTCATGCCTAATTAAATAACACACGAAGAAAAATAATCCTTTGTTGTATAAATTCTCTCATGCAGAAGGCAATAGCGCCATTTTCCGATGAAGTAGCCAATTAAAACTGAAACTCCCAGATCAACATGTAGCAAGGAGACGTCTGATACACGAGGATTTCAAGTAGGGCTTTATTTTCTGTTTTGTTTGTCATCAGTCTCACGTCGACTTCAGATTAGTCAGGTTCATGAATCCAAGATTCTAACGAAAATTTTGCGATTTGATTATTTTTATTCGCAACTTCGTCTGCAATTCAGGATGAAAAGTAGACTATGACCTTCTCCAGGTCCAAGGCTACCTCTAAGTCAAATTTAATAACGATCGGTTCAGTGATTTAGCGTGAAAAGGTAACAGACAGGCAGAAAGACAGACCGATAGACGAACACGGTTTATTTGATTCTGATTAATTAGTATGGCTAATAAAACACTGAAGAAAGTAAGTAAAGTACAACGTAATCACCGTTTTAGAAGAAGAACTTATAGAGGTATGAGGAACAGGGTGTAAATTTCCCTCATCTTCTTCTTTCTTAAAAAGGGAGGATCCTCCGACCAGACGGGGGTTGTGTCTGACGGGCAACTGCCCGATCACGCGACAATTGGTGTCGAGACGTTGTATATATGGTAGTTGCGCGGTAAACTGTGCTTGCGCGATGCAGGATTTTGCGTGATGTCCGTGTGCTGCGTAGTTCGAAAGCGGCGATATAGATGGCGCCACAAGCTCTTTGTAAAGGAGCTCGTCCGGGATAGTACATACTACCACCATATGTCTACCGCTAGTATTGCTGCCACGTAACGTGTTAAGTATGTTGTTATGTGACATCTATCAAACCGCACTGGGCCCGCCTGGTAGATTATAGCCCACTCCCTCTCGAAAAGAGGAGGACTGTGTTCCAGCAGTGGGAATAATATAGGCTGATTAAGATGACGTGTTAATTTATGTCGGCAGGAGCTCTTATCACATGGTTCGAGAAGAAGTACCACTAAAATGAACATACGAAACAGAAGAAAACTGAAACAAAAACAAAATAATGCACAGATGAACCAAAAAACAGGAATTAATTTTCCATTTATAAAACTCCTACGATGTGCAAGTAATTATGCAGATGAGTTTACTGAACTCAACCTTTTACGAAAATACATTAACGTGCTACTCGAAACGTCCCAATTTAATTGATTCGTTCGTAAAAGGCTTTGTAAAAAAATGTAATTTATACCTATGATCCGCGGAGAGAGATATGGGTATGATCGGCAGTCCGTCACAGCCCTTTGATGACGAATGTATTATTTTCGATGGATACCTAAACTCCATAATCAAAAACACTCATTGGACACGACCTGAACAGTGTAAATGAGAGAGACAATACAATTATGTATCCTGGTTTAGAGCTTTACACGACTCGTTTATAAAATACAAAGCTGAGATCTTGTCTCTGATGTTTTATGGGTTTGGTTTCCGCACTTAGTCCTGCAATGGACCATTGTGCGTGAAGCTGAGATCTTTTACGTACGCCAATAGATGTAGTACATTGTTGGCGAAATTCAAGCACGATTTTCTTTCAAAGTAACGATTACAACTTTAAAATATGCCGTCAACTGAAAACCCCCTTGTGTGTTTCCAGTTTTCAACATCAAGGAGTAGACGAAGAATTTCTGATTTTCAGATGTAATTGACGAGTCCGCATATCCCGGTAAGGATTTATTTTGGTCTGAAATCACCAATGCACTCCCGTTTAAGAATACCTACATGTGGAATGCAATATAAGTATAGAGTAGATATTTTTATACGTTTATGATGGACGTATAAAATAAGAGGGATTTATTTTTGAAAACTGACATTTCAAGTCTTTGTGTGTATGCTTTCATATAGAAATTTGACATTAGCTGTCAAATTACTATCAGGGTTAATTTAAATAACAAACTTTTAGTTTATACAGTCAAAAACATTATTAATCTAAAACATTTTTTCAGCCTTTCATTATATTTTCTATAGACGAAGCCGTTCTAAAGATAATTTAACTAAGTACACATTAATTACCTGATTCGTTACGAAATTTCAATGTAATTGATTCGTCCGTTCAATTAATAGACGGATAGAAGAAAAATCCAATCATCTTTGGCTTCAGCCGTCAAAGGTAAGCTCATGAATGGTAATTCTGATGAATATTGATGACGTCAGGTTATTAGCAACCTTGTTAAGAGTTTAATACATTTTTGTGTTCTTTCCTCAACTCTGTAATGAACAGGAAGAGCTTTTTTCCTTGTTTAAAGGAAAGCTCTCTATTTTCAC
Organism: Oligia latruncula; assembly: GCA_948474745.1. Taxonomy (NCBI): domain Eukaryota; kingdom Metazoa; phylum Arthropoda; class Insecta; order Lepidoptera; family Noctuidae; genus Oligia; species Oligia latruncula. The sequence continues at coordinate 19,772,944 of OX419688.1, forward strand.
TCGGGTTTGGTGACAATGAGTTTTTTTTCTCTGATTTTACTGTGGTGTATTTTGCTTTTGTTAATTTTAACTTATATTTAACTTGAAACATTATTTACATAATCTATGTTAATATTTAAAATAATAATAATATGTACATTTATATGAAAAAATAAGCAAAATATTCATAGGGCATCAAAAAATTCGTCCGCATCGCTGTCAACAAGGACAGTGCCCAAAAGGCTGGCATCATTGCCACGTTGTATAGCGATGCTAATTCTTTGGCCAAGAAATAGGCCACCCCTCTGGTCACGTGAAGAGTTGACTAACCACTTAGCGATTTCTCGAAAAACCAAGTGGGCACTCGGACCCCATGGCCCTAGTGTTTCAACCCCAAACGGCTCGAACATAATAACTCCCAATCAGGTTGAAATATTTTCGCCATATTTTTTTATTTAAAATATAAATTTGAATAGACTCTATATGGATACATAAATAAACTCACGGCTTGTTCCCATGGGGGTAAGGCAGAAACTACAGAAGGCCACCTGTTACGATCCATCTCACATTTGCAACCAATTTTCAGATGTAGGTTACCTTTAGACGTCTAATACGATCTTATACTAATAATCTTCAAAATTTTCTTGAAACCTTGCAAGTGTTTTTTTATTTGCCTTTATTTGTCCCACTGCTCCTTTTTCTTTCCAAACCAGCTGTCTTGTGCGATATCTGGCCATGGTGGCCCTGCAGACGTTATCAGAGAGAGTGAGTGTGTCTGTGAGTTTAATGAAATAAAAAATCTTTTATTTTTATTCTACGAAACTTTTTAAATAAGCTTATCAGTGTTTTTTACCTACACTATAACTGAACTCTATTTTTCAACACAACAGGTGCTTCTTTTTATCTCATAAAAGGAACCCAAGATTCCAAAGAAAAATCTCCGACTAGTTACTACCTAGTTTGTAAAAAACTCTGTAATTTCATATCTGCGCACAGTAAGACCTCAACACAAAAGCAGCTAATGGAGGTTTACCTATAAAAGGATGCCTTAATCAGATAATAACCTGTTTGCCCAGTTCTTGTATAGCTTCCTAGATTTCCTTTTGATAAGAAAAACGTAGGTAAGTAATTCTACTCTTCTATGGCCAGCTTATAAACCCATTGCTTCTTCATATTCAAAGATCGGGCTTTAAGGGGCTTACAGGACCTAAACGCAAAAAAACGCAAGATTTAGAAACAATAAAAGTATATGATCGACTACAGTAAACAATCATAAAAATATATGATATTCTTCAGGAAATATGCTAGGTAGATAGTGTGTTCAAAGCATAATACAACTAATTTGATACGATAGAAAAAAATCATGAAGATACCTCTAAAAACTTTCTTTTTACAATAAAAAACCATACTATTATACATACAATCATTTTGATTTTTTGTCAGACAAGCAACATACTAAAACACTAGTGTTTTTATTTTTTTGTACAAACAACAGATTTTTTGTAATAAAAAAATTGCTTCACATTTTGCAATAAATTACCAGGGTTGTGTCATCGCGCTTCTCTTTCTTTTTTTTTTTATGCAGTCTGACAGTGACCGCGCTTTTAGGTCATGTAAGCCCCTAGAACATGGCGCACCCTATGTGACATGGGACTGCAATAGCTAGACGCAATGACAGTCTGCGGCTGCAAATATTCATAAATATTTTGTTCAAAGCTCCGCACACTTGGCGTCAAGTTGCAGAGTCGCAACGACGGGCTAGGGAAGTCGCACGCTTTCGCTACTTGTCGCAGATGCAAACGGCAACTCTGCGTCTTGTTGCAGCGACTTGATCATTATGTTTTGCTTACACGAGCCCAATATATTCCACTTGGTGCGGAGGGTCTGATGATGGAGCCAGAAGATGAATAGGGTTATTAGTAAACCTCTCGAGTTAAAAACCTACTTACAAAAAATAAATCATTTCATTACTAGTCGCCCCTAATCGTCATAACTTTGTTGACTTTATATTTATTAATTTAATGAAAAATATACTAGACGCAAGAGTTTAAAACTAAAAATATGTAGTTTAAAAAAAACTAAAAGACACGCTTTTATCATGCACTTAAAATGGTAAAATTGAATTCTAAAATAATTCTAAAATTGAATTCTAAAAGCGTAGAGCGCACTTATAATTAATTCAAAAAGCGCTTCACGCTTTTCGAATTAAATTTTTTAATAAGACTTTTTCTTTTAATTTTTGTCTGACCGTTTATTTTGGTCTTGATAAGGATGCGTTTTCACTGAAGCAGAGATGAGCGGAGTGGAAACAAGACGTGCAGGAACCGACCTATCCCATCATCATCATCCACATGGCGTCTCGCGTCTCTCGACTCGTTTGTGATTGGCAACCCTTAGTCCTGGTTTCCTCACGAATTCTATTTAGATAGAAACTAATATCTTACTATCTTCCAATATTGTATTGCAATATGTGGTTAGGTAGCGACCCCGACAATTGATTATAATTATTATACTGACCTGAGCAAACGGTAGCAAGTTCGTCATGCTCCATAATATTCAGACTCTGTTTGCGGTAGCATTGGGGCTCGGGTTACCTCCTTCCCTCAAACATGGCGAGGGGGAGGGCGGGGGGGGGGGTAATGGCTGATATTTGCGTTACATTGCAAAAGGACGTAAATATAAATTTTATTATTATCTCCTTTATTTATAAAAACATTTAAAAATATAAAAAATAGTAGCCCACTGGTTTCGGGACCAGGTTCCAAGCTACCAGCGGTCAGGGCTCCAGAGAGAGGAACCTCCTGAATTATTATTATTATTATCATAGACCTCATCCATCGCTTTCCATCAGGCGTGATCAAGGACAAGAGCTGGACCATTCGGCAATTAAAAAAAATACCATCATCATCAGTCAGCCAGTCTAAAGTCTAGCAATAAACGTATTTTCTTTCTTTCTTTCTTTCTTTCAATAACCAATAATGAAATATTGTTGGTGAAAAATATATTGCTGTTTTTTCCTACGAAAATTTTCCGCACATAATTATTGTCACTCTTAAGGAAAAATGAAATACTCTCTCTTTTATCTTTGTTTGAGTATGTTAAGGATCGTAGCAGGTGGCTTTCTGTAGTTCCTATCCTCGATGGAAATAAGGCGTGATTTTATGCATGTACTAGCTGCGCTCCGCGGTTACACCCGCATAAGTTTCGATCCCGTGGGAATATCGCGATAAAAACTAGCCTATATATTAATCCAGGGTGTCGGCTACCTCCATACAAAATTTTACCAAAATTGGTCTAGCCGTTTGAGCGTGAAGAAGTAACAAACATATAAACACACACACACACACAAACTTTCACCTTTACAATAATAGTGTGATGTGATGTGTAAAGACACCATATAAATTACAGTTTACAATTTACAAAGGGTAGGAATATAATTTAAATATCTGTACATAAAATTAAATGATTCATGTGTATTAAACACATGTCAGCAATACCTACTAGGCGACAAGCCATCACATTAGCGCGCTTGATTGGCTCGCTTCCTAACATTGTCTTTACGTGTCAACGGCTCGATTAGATCAGCCCGACTTCTGCTTCGCTACACAATTCCTTACTAATTGAATAATTAGCGGTTAAATTGGTGTTGAGCCGCGGACAGGTTAGGTCGTCTTGTGACGAAGTTAATTTTAATACCAGATTTAAGATAAATTAGATCAACCTTTTTTCAGCTTATCTAAAGTACATACATCTTTTATGGGGTACTGTGTTAAATGCTACAACAAAATACCTTGTGACATATTGCAATTAAATGAAAGAAAATTTAAAACTCATATTAAAAGTACACTTTTTAAACAAGGATATTACAAATTAGAGGATTATATCCAAGATAAGAATGCTTGGAAACATGCTGGTCCTGCTCCATAGGACAATCTAGAGTCTAGACAAAATAAAACTGGTTCCTAATTTAAATTATATTTTTTTAAATTTTATGACATTGATTTTACAATCTGTGACTACAGTAACTCACACACTTGTTAAAATTCTAGGAAAATCATCTACTTTTACAATATTTGTAAATAATTTGTAAATATGTGAGCACCATGTATCTATCACATAATTGATTTACCTGTCATTGCTTAATTTTTAATTCTTTTTACCTTTTGTGGTAGACTAATTTTATTCTAGGTGCATTCGTTTTCACATATCGCAAAAAAAAAAGCTCAACTACTGCGCCATCAGCTTTATCATTATAGTAGGTAGGATAGGTACATCGTCTATGCAAGTGTATGCTCCAGTTACTATTACTGCCAGTGCTCCAGATATTGCAATTTAACTCCCTACCCATAACACCATTACATTATACAACAACCACCACGAGAGACCCAAAATTGCCTCAGCAACATAAATGCACTGAAAATCACGTAGCAACCCGTCTATGCGCAATATCAAAATTAATACGACAATGAAGGAAGAGGCTGCACCCAGCCAGAGCATTATGACCACAAAACTAATCAAGGCAACTAAATTGAATTTAATATTGCAAGCGTCCGCGCGCCGCCATCGTCGTGTCGTCGTCGACCCGCGCCCAGAGAGCTACGACAGGCCAGACTGCCAGTAGATCATGATTTATAGCACCCCTGATATAATGATCGTGTTTCTAATTTGGTCCGTATTTGAATTGACTGTACCTGCGGCTTTTTCCATTAAAATGTTTGCAGGGTGACGTGATTGAATTTTGTATTAAATTTGAAAGGGCTGCTTTGATAGCTTTTGTTTTGGCTTGGTTGTTCTAATTTTAAATGTGGCTAAGTTTCTGTTGTTTTAATTTTTACATATAGAGTATAAAAACTTTACTCTGATTTTTCAGAGTTTAACATATCTTCAAATTCAATTCAATTCAATTCAAATCTTTATTGCATTCACATGTGTATTATAAAAGATCTTAATAAATGTCAAATGTTTCAATTGTTGTGCCCGACAGGGTTGTCGGGCACAACAATTTAGTATATTATGAAAAGTAGCATGTTTTAATTAATAATTAAAATTTATATCAATGAAAGGTCATTAAAAATTCAATTCATAAAAATAAAACAATAATAATAATGTCACAGATTAATTAATTATTTTTTTATTTATTTTGGTTTGATTTATTTTTGTTTTTTTTTAATTTATTAATTTTTGGGACATTTTATTTTATTGAGACTTTTGTTTTATTTGACTTTTATTATTATTATTTTTTTTTTATTGATGTTACATGAGGACTTGTACTGTGTAATTTTAGCCTAGATTGTGGTATTACGAGCGTGTTTTCAAATCGTGAACGCGGTGCATATCTGCGAGGTTAGTCACTAATTTTAATGTAGAAGTTTGGATATTGTCTAACGAATTTACAGATTTCTAGGATATAAATTGATGTCAAAGTTAGAATGTCTAGTTTCCTAAAATACGGTCTACAACTAACGTCACTGTCAATATAAACCATTATCCTAATACATTTTTTCTGGAGGATAAATAAGTCGTTGAACTTCTTCAACATCTATTTCCACCTACAGACTTTATATCCAATCATATTTAACGTCACGTAGAAGCTGAAACCACATCGAAGTGCCAATTTACCCATTTCCGACATAACCCTGTTAAAACTACGGGCATATTTTTGCGTGTGACCGAAAATGGCAGCACTGCCAGTCATACTGGCACTTGAGCGCTATCGGTTCACCTCGGGTTTCATCATGACACCGGGTGACGTCGGAGTGACGGCGATCGTGCACTGTGGCATATTTCATCAAGTTTACGTACTGTGAAATGAATTTTTATTCTCTGGGAAATATTAGTGGGAATGTATTCGACATAAAACGATACTTTTTTGTTAACATCAGAGGATTCGTGTTCATAAAAAGGTTTTAAAAAGAATATATTATCTTATTTGCATGTTTTGATTTTTAATACACTGGGCAAAGATTACTGCATGATTAATTGAGTACTGACAAATGCGTGCACTGACTGGACAGGTCCACTCAATCTGTGTGGTTCTTTCCTTATAAGACCATTTCAGACACCAATCTATGTTATACGTTGTGTTGTGTTGTGTTGATCTGACCATGATTAAGTCTGGACTTTAAAAGAGACTGTGACCTCTGAGTTTGTTTCGGCCTTTCTTCTCAGAGTAGTCAGATAGGAAACGCCGACCTCAACTACCTACATAGTTTAAAAAAAATATGATTGACGTGTAAAAATATTTGTACAAAGCTACTCACAGAAATAAAATCATTTATCATTTAAAGCTATATTGGAAGTCGTATTTTTTCTAAGCCCCTTTACCGTTTTTTTTTATGTTTTGTGTCATATTAAATTACTATATTGACTAACTAATTTAACATGTTTATAGAAACAAACAAAAGAAATAGTCAACTTTATTTGCAAAGGTAGAACGAATATCCACAGATGAGCCTCATACCTAACCGAATATGACTATATAATAAATCATGGGACCCCATAAATGTCCATGACTGAACAGGCGTGGGCAGCTCGATTATGTCTTGTGTATCCTGTGCTTATTTTTGGCATAGATATCCAGGATACAAGATAATAGACACCCTCCTTCAAATTAGTTTAGTTCATAATGTTATGGTAATGATACCATCGGCAATGGCGTGATGGCTAATTGCAATATGCCACTTACAAATTAAGTGGTTTGATTTGTTTTTATTTGAATAAATAAACCCTAAATCCCAGTTTTAAATCTGCTAAAAGATGTTTTTCATTTGAAACTGAGGTTAGTTTCATATTCTCAAATTTCGTCGACGTTGTTTCAATTACAATTAAAAAATATTAACTAAACAATAATTGTTGGAAAAAGTGATGATATATAAAGTGGAAACCTTCAAAATACAGGTGAATGTGACAGGCACTAATTCCCTTAAGTTAGGAATACCTTTGGAATTTAATCTGAACAGATTTGTTTACAATTTCTTCAAAACATTCTGGAACAGGGTGTCGTCTACTCGCAAGATGACCTCTAATTTCGAAAACATTAGTATTATTAAGAAAATATATAGTTTTACAAAATTAGAGACGCGACTCAGAGTAAGTCCTGCGTCAGCAGGTACAGCTTGACACAAAACTTTAATTTCCACAACATGAACAAAAATATTTTTTCCACAAACTATAGTTACGTGCAAAGCACTAAACGCAGGCGTGGAACGTTCGCAATTTTCTAGAACGACCCTGTAGGTAAATACTGCTAATTAATTTACATTTGTGTTGCCAACTAATTTAATTTTTACCCGCCAGAATACATTTTTAGGTTTCGCTCGTCAGGAATTTGGCAAAATGTCGAGTTCGCGTTACGGTGAAGTACTGAAGTGGCTTGTGGGCGAAAATTGCGTAATTAATGTAATCCAAACTGAGCTACTTTGGATGAGTTTGTGAAATGATGCTTAACACATTCGCACTTAAAATACTAACAAGGTTTTCGGGCGTTATTGAATCTATTTTGCTGGCCGTCTCAGAAAAACAAAACAGCCTTCAATAAATGCTGTTTTAAGGCGAATAAATATAAATTTTATTACGTTTTTTGAAGTTTGCAGGTCAGAATCAGATGGTATGTTGAGCTAAATATTATTCGCAGTCGTGACAAATATCTATTAATTTGTAGAATTATAATCCTACCTACCTTAGCGCATATCATGCCCCTTTGTTTATTATTTTCATCTATAACATAAGTAAGTAGTTCTTGCAAAAAAATGACCAACCATAAATAAAAAACATAAACGCACTGCAGCAACAAACACTCAAACAATCCTATTCACAAGACAATACGCAAACCCGTAATTCAATTTCGAAATTATAAACAAAAGTTTTCAAGCTTAATCAAGTCTTCTCCATTCCGCCAATCGCGAGCTCGCATTTTACCGAAGTGAGACGTTGCTTGCATTCTAAATGCAAGACAGGATCGCAATTAAACTATCTGAATACAGAATGAATGAGCTTGCGAACGGGACGGCGTACTTAGAGCGTATTGTTTTGACTACGCTGCTCTGTGGTTCGTACTTCGTAGCGTACGGGGAACTCGCGGATACTCTTGTGAAATTGACTTTTTTAGAACTGAGCTAGTCAGGGATGGTCGTGTTTGTGTTTTGGAGAATGAAACAGTTTTTTTTTGTAAGATTTTTGTTCACTATAGAATGTGTTTTCTAGATATATATGTCTGTTTGATGAACAAAACAAAACACAAGTGGCGAAATGTAGTTGTACTGTTACAGGTACACCTCAGCCCAACCTTTCGGGGAAACAGAGCGTGATGTTAGGTTTAGTACGATAAATTAAATGAATGAATTAAAGGTTTGTTGACTTTGCTTCAAAACAAATGCTTCAAGCGGGGGCTTCAATCAACATACAGCCTATCGCAGTCCACTGCTGGACATAGGCCTCCCACAGACTGCGCCACAACACCCTGTCCTCCGCCTTCCGTATCCAGTCTACCCCAGCCACCTTCTTTAGGTCGTCCGTCCATCTAGCTGCGGGGCATCTCACTCTACGCTTGCCGATACGCGGTCTCCACTCCAAGACTCGTCTGCTCCATCAGCCATCGGTCCTTCGACAGACATGGTCAGCCTCATGCTGACCACGGATGCTACTGCCACTACAGTTTGCTTACTCTGCAAGCTATTTCGGTAACTCTGCGAAGGCGGGAAGCGGGGCTGACTTGTTCTCTGTGTGCTCATTAAAAATATAATGGAAATAACACAAGATTTTTAAATCACTTTTATATAATGCTATGTTTGACGCAACATGCTCCAGTGTCATATCTTTTTCAGTCGCATATATCTTAATTGTAAAGACCCAATGAAATGATAAATATCGAAATGGCACAATTTCGAATATCCGCTTCGACATCGTCAGGTATTCCTACGGCCGTTCAGAATCAGCATGCAAAACATCCACTTAATTAAAGAATGAGCCATTTTTAAAGTCCGTACGCATATTTTCAATATCAATTTCGTCGGATGAAATTTTTTAAATTTAAGCAATGAATATTAATTCATTTTGTAACATTGGCTTATTTCGCGATTTCACGTGATGTCATCTGGCGATTTATGAATCCTCTTTAAAGTCAACACTGGTATATTAATTGGCGTCGTCACGAACGCATTTAATCAAAGAATGTTATTCGTGAGTGAAATTTCTGATCACTTATTTATTTTTACATCCCAATAGGAATTTAGGGAATGTGTATGAACTGTCCTACTTTTAAAAATATCTATAAAATTGTATTTGTTGAGCTTTTCGACTGGGTTAGAAAGCTTTCTAACTTTCTAGCAGTAGCTTTTAATACTTGACGACTTAGCAAAAAAAAACAGGCAGTCATGCATGGGGACGGACGACACAAAATAATTGAAAAAAAATTATAACTGTTCTACACCAAAAAACTTATAACATTAAAGGAAGAAAACTAGAAGAATACGTTCCACGTGACAGCGTTTCCTCTTAAAATTAGCACATCCGGCGACGCGAACCCATGAGATTTTCCCTTACCAAATATCGCTCAACGACATATAGAAGTTTCGCTACAAAAAGATTTTATTTTCCACTTCCATATTATATCAGAACCAAATTGAATATGTATACAGTAATATCCATATAAATTATCCCTATTAGCTCTTCTCGTGTTTACTGCACAATATCGAATATCGAAGTCTTGTATACTTTTGGGATATCAAGGAAACTTCCTCCAGGAAGTTACCGAACTCAGTGGAACGTTGCAATATCTCCGTGTTAATATTAACTTATAGGTTTAGTGAGGTGACATCCGCTGTCACGGGGCATTAGGGATGGGCGGTTATATCGATAATTAAATGGTGAGCTGCCCTTTATTAATGAAGGAATGTTATAGAATGATACTGACGGTTTGATCTCTACACAAATATAGAATGACAAAAGTAGACCATTACATTTAAATATGTAGGTAACTACTCAAAGCCTGGTTATTCTTGATCCTGTCTGCGATTTCGTCCGCGTGAAGTTTCTCGGTTTAACATAAAACTTATTCGATGGCACTTAGCAATAGTGTAGCTTTCTATAAGTAAAAAAATTCGGAATCAGGTCTGTTGTTCCGATGATGAATTACCCCTACATACAAATTCACAAATCTTACTTTCTTTATAATATGTGCCTAAATGCTCAAGCATCTTCTGGGCACGCTCGTTCCATCATAGACCTCATCTATCGCTTACCATCAGGCGTGATCGGGGTCAAGAGCGGGCCCATTTAGTAATAAAAAAAAATGAGATAGTCAGTTCCAACAACGCTATGCGTGTTAAAAGGGCGAATAATACAACGCTATCAACATCCCATTACCCAACAATTATATAATACGTTCTCTAAATAAACGTTAAAGTGCGGATAAACAGAAAATAATGCTTTTAATTATCGAAGTCTCACGTCAACAACACGTTCCCGCTTCGTTTCTCTCGAAGTCATTTATAAAAGACCAACACAAGCGCTCCGATTACTCCAACAACAAAGTCGAACTTCCTTAATTTGTACTCAAGCGTACTTATAATAAAGTCAAGTGTGAAAGTCGGAAAGAAATTGGATTCAGGACAAGCGATTGTGAAGCTTATGTGCTAGCGAATTTGGTCTCAATTGTAATTGGAAAAGCTATCGTAGGCCCGTGAGGTGGGCCCCATAATTATGGATATACAAAGGAGGTTTTGATGCCAGTTAATTAGTAATACGCAGGCTGGCGAAAATGTTTGGCTGCTAAGGTTCGCTATATTTCTAACCAAAAGTAAACATTATTTTTTTTATGTAGGGAATGACAATTCTCATTCTAATAATTCAGTGATCAGTCATGTAAAATCGTCTGCGTTTTGTTTGTTAGTTAATAAAATACGTTCGCGGATCATTAAAAATGGCCCCAATTTCAGACACACTTAAAGAGATCAGACTCCGTTACTATGGCAATGCACCGAGGTGACAACTACTCCGTGAAAGACAGAAGACAGTTCTTAACATTGACACACAGCCAAGAGGTAGAGGCAGACCACATGGTGGTCAAGTATTGCGAAGGACGTAAAACCTAAAAACTTAAGTATCACCTGAGACAACCCAGGACCGACGTTCCTGGCGCAAATGCACAAGGAGCCCCAACTCCAGATAAACTAGGTAAGGGACAGGAGTAAGGAATAAATACGATTACGTTTACGCCGTACGGCATTTCAAAACTTTCAAGAGCCGATTTTAATAAAACTTCATACGTATATGCAGGATACAAAGGTCTAAAAAGTTAGTAGAGAACATTTTCGAAAAATGGCGTTAGAGCCAAATTAGACCGATTTTAAATTTTCCATAGAAACAGAGATTTCCAGTTATCTTTTTTTAAATAAGACATTTCGAAAATGTTATCTACTAGCTTTTGAAAGTTTGTATGAAATGCCGTACGGCGTAAACACTTCAAATTATTCTTCTTTTGAACAGCACAATTACTGTTGTCATTTGTTTTATTCTACAGGATTCGTTAGACCGTCGACCGTAAGGTACTCTATCCCTTCAATATGACGTTATCAGTGTTCAGGTGAATACTCCCGTCAATGCGCGTGATATATTGTGATGCCTCATTCTTGTTCGTCTTCCTTGTTGAGGTACCTCAAGAAATAGGTCAACTTCTAAAAAAAACCGTGGGGAATATTTGAAGGGCTTTATAAGAATTGCGGTTTAAGTAGCTATACAGTTTAAGTAGTTCTTAGAGGAAGTTGTAGATTAATCTCTTGACACTCATTACCGTAAAATGGGGTGACATTTGAATAGCGGGGTGTCTTTGATGATTACTGATGGAGTGTTTTAAGAGCCTATACTACCTCAAATGGCTTAGCATGATCCTCCGTTATGTCGAAAATACTGCAGCATTAATTTTGAAATAAATATATGCTAAAGTTGAGGATTAATGTAAGGTCTTATGTTAGACGAAAACACGATTCCATAAAATTTTCTCGATAGAAAAAAATTCCAAAGTTACCTCCAAACCGAACAATAAACCGCTGGTATTCAAAAAATACTTCAAAGTAGATCATGAAACTTGGCATACTAACTGAACTAACTATAAAGCAGGTCTTATGTTAGTTAGTTTTTTTGAATTACCTTTATTTTCACCGTAATAAGCAAATACCTAAACTATTGGCGCTGCCTCCCGCCCAGCACCGCACTCTGTCTCGCTTTCACACAGTCCGCGAGCAGTATCGTGCGAGCGAGATAAAGAGTGAATTTTAGCTGAGGTAGTATAGGCTCTTAATTCAAAAACTAATGAGTGAACCATTTTTTAAATTTTTGTTTTTATTTCCTGTTAGGGGCTACTTTCTTATTACATACAAAAAACGGGGGCAATCAAAGCGACCCCATATCAAGTATAAAGATGATAAGCCACTTAATGTTTTTTTTCTCGGAACCTACAGGGCGTAAAAATTAAATAAATAATTTTATCAATAAAAAACCATGAGTCGCCATTACAGTATTTTTTTTGTATTTTTTTATAAATAACTGAAGAAGTTACAGTCAGTTTTATTTCAAAATTAATCAATGTAACCCCATTTTACCGGTACTTAACCTTATCCTTAAGTTAACAAGAAGCTCACCTCACCACAAGAATCAATCAATGTTTGCTATTCATAAACTTACGAAGTTGCTATTATAATTACTTATTTACACCCAAAGTTACGTTAAAATTTGCAAGAAAAACAAATCTTGGTTTTTTTTTATTATAATTATAATTATGAAGAAATTCAACCTAACCAGTAACTTTTCCTTTTTAGGGTTCCGTACCAAAATAGTAAAACGGAACCCTTGTGGTGAGACTCAGTCTATCTAACTGTCTGTCACAGCTGGATATCTCAAGAACTACCAATGCTATCAACTTGAAATTTGGAATAGTTTTAGATGACGTTTGCTCAACTATTTTGCTCAACTACTAACTACACCGCAGCGTTAAAATTTTCTTACCTCTGGCCTCGCCGATGAAAATTTAAAAACATGATGGTATGGAACTCTCGGTGCGCGAGTCCGACTCGCTCTTGCCCGATTTTTTTATGAGACAATACACTACATAACAGCCGTACGTGTCGATTTTCAGGGTAAAGCAACGTTTGCCAAGATTGGTCTGTAGATGGGTGACCTACCATAAAATACCGTGAAAGCATGGTAAGTACCTCATTGGTAACGGCTGTCATTAGTAGATCTTTGGCAGTTAGAAGCCCGAAAATCTGTCCACCTGTTTTACCAATGGGTTTCGAGTACATACCCAGACAGGCAGTCGCTCCATGTAAAATAATGTTATCCAGCTGCATCCAGTTAGACTGGAAGCCGACCCCAACATAGTTGGGAAAAAGCTAGGCAGATATATATTATTCAAAGGTTGAGTGGTAGAAAATGCCTATGGCATTAAGTCCGCCTTTGTACATTTATGTGCTTAAAGTATTAAATAAATAAATATGCCCCATTTTTAGAATATTTACGTAGTTTTTCATCGTTCCATATTAGTTTCCATATCCATATTTTACCACCAAACACTAGTATCTCGTTTTGAAGGGTGTCGGTGAAATAACAAGCGCGTCGCATCAACTTTGTCTCTAAGGGTCAAAATACATCAGAAAACTCCTGGGTATATGGTATCCCAGGTGTCAATAAGCGACGGTAACTGGTTCCCATCGGGTGTGCTGTCAGCCCATTTGTCAAGCTATGGGTAACAAGGAAAACAAACCGTTTTATCAACCTTGTTTTATTCTTATCTCCCTAAAACATCTCATAACAATCTAACTTGCGAAATGGTTACAAAACGAAAAATCTTGATCACTTTTGACTATCATTAGGTACTTGTCAAACTATGTAAATAACACAAAGTCGGGTTAGTTACACCATTTATAACTCAAGAACGGCTGGACCGATATTTGTGATCTTTGATTTGTTGGATTTGTCTTCGCCCCGAATAGCAAAATTACTATTAAAACGTGGTAAAAATTCACGAAAAAAACCTCAAAAAAAAAACTCAAATCTTCTGCCTAGCCTTTCCCTAACTATGTTGGGGTCGGCTTCCAGTCTAACCGGATGCAGCTGAATACCAGTATTTTACATGGAGCGACTGCCTATCTGACCTACAAAACCCAGTTACTGGATAATACGATACCCCTTGGTAAGACTGGTTGTCAGACTTTAGGGCTTCTGATTACCCGTAACGACTGTCAAAGATCCACGAATGACAGCCGGGACCAACTGTTTTCTTTTTTTTTTTTTTTTCACGAAGAACATATTATTAAAGATTAGTCATTTTCTCATACATTTTATATGGAACGGCTTTTTTGATGATATCTCGAGAACGAATTGACTGATTTCGATGGCGGTACGAAGTTCGCCGGGTCAGCTAATTATTAATGGGCTTTTTATCATCTAAACTTCTGTTTTACGTCGTTGATGCATTTTATTGTCAACATTAAATATATAGTCCTCCTTATCGATTTAGATATCAGCGACCCTTTAAAATTATTATTTCCTAATATCCGCCAGACAGATACTCGATCACAACTAATGTTATAGAGTTGGTCGGCAGAGTTAAAGGTATAGTAATAGGAGGGTTTAGGTCTGTCTTTACATGTATTAAATTTCGAATATCTAACTTAAAGACGTCTAAAAAGTCTACCCTTAAAATACACGATAACATATAGGTACGCTGCAACCAAAATATCAAATCCAAACCATCCAATATTAATAACGCCGTCGGACTCAAATAATCATAGTGCGCATATCTATAAGAGATAACGATATAACGGAACTACAGAGGCATTAATCAACCCAGTCCAAGGTAGTCGGAGCCAATAAGGTTGTATATAACTCACTGAATCTAATTCGGCTCGCCCGACCCCCGTCGCTGAGAAAGGGGTTAAATGTATTATACGTAGGTGCTAATATCGGGTGGTGCTATCGTTTGCTACTGTGGAATTCTAATGATTGGCTTGTCGAAATGTTTCTGTACAGTTTACAAGGTTTTCGGGGGTTAATTGTAGGGGTTGAGGAGGTTTTCTTGTATACTTTGTAATCATGTTATTGTGTGATGCAAATGGATACTGAGATGCTTATGTGATTGCTTCATAATAATTATGTTCATTGCGAAATTAATAAAGATCCGCGTAACGTTATCAACAGTGCCTAACTAATTTATGATTGATTGAACACAACAGATAACATAATAAATCACCCTTGTAATCCTCGAAGTCTTGGGTGAGGTGTACCCTGTAGTACAGTACATTTCACCATATATGTTTAAGTCCCATGTAATAGGGGGCGAGCCTATTGCCAACAACAAGGCACAAATCCAGATTCCGGCTGCTACTAAGAAATTCTAATGATTGATTGATAAACTGTGAAAACAGTTTTAGGGGAATTCCCTGTGAAGATTTGAATTAGCACTGCCCGGGATCAATTTCCTTAACACAAAGCCTCTGAGCATTAAGGTTCCTACAAACAGGCGCGACACAAAGGCTCCGACTTGCGGTGCCTTTGTGTCGCGCGCGATTTTATCGCGTGTCGCGCCAATTTATAATGAGCAGATTCATATCTGCTGAGTTAATTAAA
The DNA here is from genome assembly GCA_948474745.1 of Oligia latruncula. Taxonomy (NCBI): domain Eukaryota; kingdom Metazoa; phylum Arthropoda; class Insecta; order Lepidoptera; family Noctuidae; genus Oligia; species Oligia latruncula. The sequence continues at coordinate 19,788,544 of OX419688.1, forward strand.
AGACATATTTCCCAAGAATGGCCAGTATCGGTTAAAAATAAAAACAAAGACGTATCCTTTATTAATCAGACTCATATTATAAAGGCGAAAGTTTGTGAGTGTGGGGGCGTGTGGGGGTGTGTGTGGGTGTTTATATGTTTGTTACTTCTTCACGCTCAAACGGCTGGACCAATTTTGATAAAAATTTGGTATGGAGGTAGCTGACAGCCTGGATTAACATAAATAGGCTACTTTTTACCCCGATATTCCCACGGGATCGAAACTTATGCGGATGAAACCGCGGGGCGCAGCTAGTATAAAATAAATTCCATTTATGTAAAACTCGTATCTAAGAATTCAGAATACCGAGAACATTTAAAACTTTTTCCCGAAAAAACTCTAAGAAAAGAATACGGAATCTGGTATTCGGGTAGTCGAGTCGTAAATGGGTAGTAAAAATGCGGTTAACATGCAGTTTTCGAGTAGTTAGCATGACTGCACCCAGAACGTTGCTCGTATAATGCTCCGTTTAATTCAGTTCTTACCGAGGTGTCTTTCTGAATGACGTAGCAAAAAATCAACCGCGGCTGAGTTGGCAGTGACGTGCTTTATTGGATTTAAATGAAAACGAAATACATGATAGACTTTTTCGTTTTATTTCTGTTGATTTGTTTATTTCATTGTGATTGTTTAAAAGTTACAAACCAATATAATGCTTTCACTTTTTATAAATAAATTATAAATGATTTTATTTCTGTAAGTAGGTTTTTACAAACACTTTTACACGTCAGTCATATTTTAAAAACTAGATGACGTCGTGATGTAACTATTACACCGGTTTTAAACTTTTGTTCTCTTTTCGTGAGTTGTTTTCAGTCAACTTGATGACTTTAAGATTGGTCATGATTAAGATTGATCAAAGTAAATAAAGAAAGACAAAAATTATTGAGAAAGAGATAATATTTTTTCCAGAAATAGAAAAACAACAGTTATGCGGTGCTTAAAATTGACCCAATCTCAGCACAAGCGTCAAAAGTAAAATCCTGCAGCAAATCAAAATTAAATTCAACGGTAGTCGACAATGACACGCAATAAACCAGCAAATAATTCATGACTAAAATGGAGTAGAAAAACCTATCAATAAGGAAAAACAATTTACACAAGCGAACCCTAAAAAAACGGTTCTCCCATACTTAACACTTAACTAAAGAGCCCACTTTTAAATTTCCCCATTTTCTGCGTTTAAAAACGTACTTTCGAACCGTCAATTTATAACCCTCTCGATAAAGGCGCGATTCATTGCGGGCGCGGCAGCGGAAGCGTGCGGTGGTTACTCGGCTGTATTTTATTTTTAATTCTGGTGATTCAAGGTGTTTTTTGTTTTACATGTACATATGAATTGTGTATGTTAATGGTTGTTGCAACAGCGATGTTCCTTTTAAACGTAAACTAACCTCCTGTAATGCTATTATTAAGTTATTTTATAAACAATGTCGAGACAGGTAAAAATAACAAAATTTAATTCTAACTTAACTAAAACTATACAGAAACTAGAAAATAGCATCGAAAAACTCATCCGCATCGCTATCGACTGGTAATGTACGCAAGAGACTGGCGGCATTACCACGTTGTATGGCGACACTTAGCCTCTGGCCAAGGTAAAAGCCAGCCCTTGGGTCACGGTCAGTTTTTTTATATATAAAGCCTTTTCTAAGAACGACTTGTTTATGTACAATGTTCCAAAAAAATATGACTTCGTATGGTAAAATCTGTCTCTAGAAATCTGTGACCTATCTACGCTCTTTAGCACGTCCAAAACAAAATACCCAACAAATGAAAAACGAGAATTTAATAGCACCCCTTGTGTTAAAATCAACAAACGCTAATTCATTTATTTAATTGTTCCGTAGAAACACAACACTTAAATCAATTCTCCCTGAAAACGACTGAAGAATTCACAAAGATCGTTTTCCACAAACAAGATCTTGTCTGTAATCTGACGATGATTAATTAAATTATTTACAAAATAAAGAGCTGTTATGTTTACGAAAAGGAGGAGATTTCATGTCGTGTGATTCGAGTAAAGAGTATTGGGTGACAGTACTAACTATATTTTGTTTCATTTTCTGGTGTTCTATTTCACCAGGATTCGGTCGTGGTCCCCTGCTTAGTTCACCTGGGTGGACGCACTTTTTGTTGCCGGTGGTCCACCTTTATAATAATATTGCACATATATCATTTAAATGGAGAGCTTGATGGGGGGATTCTGGGGGAGGTGGGCTGGCTGGAATAACCACCGACAGTCGTCATGGCCCACGCATAATGGTCCACTTGGAGGACTAAGTGCGAAAACTAAACCATTTAACATAGAACATGGTTTCGGTTAAAAAACAGTGGCGAAAGATCTATGGAAAATTGGTGGTTCGTATATTCATAGAGACACTATGAAACAGATGAAGGTATTTAATTACAAAAACTGAGGAATCAGTTATATTTAACGAAATTATACCAACAGATGGTATACGTCACGTTTATTATATCTTGTGAACGTTCATCATCATTATCATCATTTTTGAGCCGAAAGACGTCCACTGCTGGACATAGGTTTCCCCCAAGCACCTCCACTTCGACCGGTTCTGTGCTTCTCGCATCCAACGGGTTCCTGCTGCCTTAACAAGGTCGTCGGACCACCTCGTGGGAGGCCTTCCAACGCTACGTCTTCCGGTACGCGGTCGCCACTCCACTGTGAACGTTATTGAAATGAAAATATACCAACCGCGAGACGCATCCATTTTTGTAATGTCAAAATAACGAAAACTATTATTATAATGAAAATATATATTAAATACGGTACTTGTAACAAAAAACACTTTTTAAACTTTTTGTCTGTCTGTTTGTTCCGGCTAATCCCCAAAACGGATTGACCGATTTTCACTGGCAGATAGCTGATGTTATAAAGAGTAAGTAAGGCTTTTAATTTAGAAAAATAATTAGTAAAGAGACACATTATTGTTTTTCGACATCCTCGCGAACGAAGGCAACAGTAACAAAACACTTTTTAAAACCTATAAAACAGACCCTGAATTTGTGAAATAAGCCAATAACCATCCGCATAGACAAGGGCTGGTAAATTAATGAAACAAATAAATAAATGCGCCCCACATTTCCCCTCTGAAACTTTTGTTTTTCGCACATAAATACATCAGGGGTGTCGTAACTTACCCTGGTCACACCCTAAAGGATTCTATTGTCGTTATTAAATGGAACAAATCGAGGGAGCACTTTGGTATTTTTATATAGTTTAATAAATATTACCTTTTAGCGTCCAATTTATTTGTTTCAACGTCAGTGTATTTGTTTACAAGTTAGTACGTGCATTGGTTTCCTCATTTTAAAATGTGGAGAAAAGGTGTTTGTGCCTTGTCTTTAATTACCAATCCAATTACTTGAAAGAAAGAAACAATAAAGTTGTGGACACGTTTCGTGGAACACAAAATACAAAATTAACAAAAAAAATATGTTTCAAAAAACAATAACGTGTGCTCACGGCTGCGCCAAAAAAGCTCATTTCAGCATTAATGCCAGACAGATGCTGTCTGACGCTGGTTTTAATGCCCTTTGATTATTTCTCCTCCTTTTTAATATACTTGTACATATTATTATTATTTTAATACTGTTAGCTTTTAAAATTATGTTTTCACAAATAAATATTTCTCTTATGTAAAAAAATATGGTTAAATAAATAAATGAATGTATCATCATGATGATGAGTTTATGTGCAGCTGTGTTGGTCTCATTTAATTTATTAGTACCGGTAAATAGTACTAGACACACGAAACTAGTACAAGTTGACTCTAGACCCAAAATGTACAGACGCGTGAAGCGCGAAGCTACGCGAAACTGTAAAATTTTCCCAATTAACTTTGAACCTTATGATTTAGTAACAAAGTTGAAAATCTATTAAAGAAATTTGACAAATTGTAGTAGCTTGATGTGCTGGCGTCTGTACATGGGGCAAATCTAGGGTACGTAAAAAATGGGCCTTTTGCCCAATGTTATACAACTATAATAATCCATAGTTACGTTATTCTAGGAAAACCTCAAGGCAATTTAACAGTCAAACCATAGCTATAATAATTATGTTGCCAGTAATAAAAATCGGTTTAAAAAAAAACCGACCAAGTGCGAGTCGGACTCGAACACGAAGGGTTCAATACCACCGTACAATATTTAACTTATAATACATATTTATTTAAAAAAAATTATGTACATATTTATTTCTTATATGGGAACCCCCTTTAACTTTTAACGTTATTTTATTTTAAATTATTTGTTGATATAGCGGTAATAGAAATACACAATCTGTGAAAATTTCAACTGTCTACCTATTTTGTCTACCTTATTCATGAGATACAGCCCGCTGATAGACAGACGGACAACTGAGGCTTAGTAATAGGGTTCCGTGGACACCATTTGGTAGGGAACCTTAAAAATGCAGGCACCGCACCGTATTAGAATTAATTCAGTAATTACTAAGGCGTGGTGGACATACCAGTTAAATGGTCTAAATGACCACGTGCCGGTGTTCACGTGTGTCAGGGGAATCCCTGGAGCACTCAATAATCTGAGTGTGGTATGTGTGGGTACTTCGTATTACCCAAGTAACTGGGTTATGGTGGTCAGATAGGCAGTCGCACCATGTAATATACTGGTACTCAACTGCATCAGGTTAGACTGGAAGCCGACCCCAACATAGTTGGGAAAAGGCAGATGATGATGTACTAATTTGCAACAATTTGCTCCAACACGCCCTGTCAATGAAAATAGTAGGCACTTACTAAAGCATTTTATGTTCAGTAAAATAAGAACAAAACAAAAGTAAAATAGCAATACTGCAGCGGAAAATGTCGACAGATATGTAGTGCCGAAAAGAAATGTAACGTTGAAAACAAGTTTTTTACCTTTTACGTTAATGTTCAGAACTTCTGTAGTCATTTTAAAGCTAAAATTTTACGAGCACCGACTGTCTATTTCGACAATATTTTTTGTTTGTACTTTTTTACAACATTTCTGTCAGTGTGTCAGGAATTGTACTTGGATGTCCGTTCAGTTTTGTTTTTAGGAAAATGTAAAAAGGGAAACATACCAACACGCCTGTATTTTGCGAAAGGGTCACAGAGGTAAACCCTGCTCTATTATACGCAGTACACACAAATTTCGAATATTTTGTTCAGTAATGTACCTAATAAAGGGCGAACCTATTGCTATCAACCGGGCACAAGACCCGACTTCGCACTGCTACAAAAAAAAATTCTTGATTTTCCAAATAAAAACACATTACCCGAGTAGGGGAGCGAACCGAGGACCTCAAGCTCAACAGTCGCGCTTGCAAGCACACTAGACTAAGGAGGCATTCACATCAATCATCATAGAATGGATATAATACCTTTTTTTTTTTTGTTGTGTGGAGAAAACCTTCAAAAGGCACCCGACCTCCGGGGAGGGAAGTCGTGGTGTGTGGGATTTTTACCTCACTAAAACCACCCCGGTGATCACCATCAGCAGATAGGGGTGGTCCCGGTTCCTCTTAATAGACCAATTCATGGATAAAATACCTATAGTTTGCTTAATTCCACTCTAATCTGTAGACAATCCTTAAACAATCCAGAAACTTGCTTATTACGAAACAATTTATATTAAATCTACCAGGAATTTGAGTTATTGCGCCGGCCGCTAGTTTATAGCTTACCCTTCAAAATATAAGTTTATTAATTTCTCAATATCGTCACAAGTTACTGTTTCGAATGCGTTATTGAAACATTCATAAGTTAGCTTAGCACCCTAGAACGAACGTGGGAATATTTGAAGTTGGCCACTTAAAATATAAAATAAAAAGTCGAACATATAACCTCCTCCTTTTTGGAAGTCGGTTAAAAATAGAATCTTTCTCGTTTCGAAATTGAAAACTTTACATGCGGGCGAAGATGCGAGGACATACTCAATTTATATACTTTTTATTACGAATTTATAGATCATTGTAGTTGTTTGATGTATGAGCACGTATTATTTGTTTTATTTTTCGTTTACTGATATACTTTCTGCACTAACTTTTTACTTATTATGATGTTATTTAATTGATCTCATACTGATGATTTTATATGGCTTTGTTTGATGTCACGCTGATGGCAATGTATATTTTAAGTATTTTATTTTAATTGATTTTAGTTTATGTTTCCTGTTTTGCAATAATCACTCTAAAACAGTCGCAAGATACAAGCATATCCAAGATACAAGCAAATGCCTACTTTGAGGGTCGCCGTCCTATCTGATAACTAAGATCTAAACGTCCTTTTGATCGTGTAAAACACAATTGCTAAACAGCCGACATTCGCGGACAGTCAGCACAAATGGGCCGCTATAAAACCAAACTTTGCCTCCCACTCACCTTCACGTTTTAATACCAAGAATGCCAGATAATAGCAGTATGAGAGCAGAACCACGACAGTAGCCGAAGTGGCGCGTTTTCCGTACAACACAAAGTTTCCTTTGCAACAGTTCGGCGCGTCTGAGCGGCTGTTTTGCAACGCTGCGTCATTTCAATGCTCTTTTTTCGGTCGTTTGTCTTCCCGGTAAGCTCGCTCGCTCGTCCCCATCTAAGCCCACACAGCTCAATTTAAAACCGTTCGTTGTAAAGCAATATTTAAAGTTGCTCTCATTTGTGTAACGCAAGTTTAAATGGTTGTGCGAGGATTTTGTTGCGTGTTTCTGTTTTTTTTTTCGTTTGTTGCTAAGTTCAATTGTTAAGTTAAAATGATGGCAAACTAAGTTGATAATAAAAATTCGGTATTATTTTGGCTATTTATGTTTCTGACTAATATTGAACAGGAAGACTTATCTACGTCTGTCATCTGCAGTGTTTGAATATTTAACTATGAAATTAAATTTAAAAAATCTATATATCATCATCATCTGCCTAGCCTTTCCCCAACTATGTTGGGGTCGGCTTCCAGTCTAACCGGATGCAGCTGAATACCAGTATTTAACATGGAGCGACTGCCTATCTGACCTCCACAACCCAATTACTAGGTAAGACTGGTTGTCAGACAAATCTATATAAAATTCAAAGTCCTGACTGACTGATATATATATTAACGCACAGCCTAAACCGCTGGTCCTAGAGACATGAAATTTGGAGAATGTGTTCTTTGTGAAGAGTAGGTACCTACTAAGACAGGCTTTTTCGAAATTCCACCCCTAAGTGAGTGAACGGACGAAGTCGCGGGCAAAAGCTAGTACATAATACATTTTGTTGCTAACAGGTCCTACTAGTGAAATCCTGTCCTTAAAACGGATTAAGAGACGAAACCATTAGTTCCCGGACGCAAACGAGCATTGACTAAATAACAAGCAACAGCAATATTATATGGGGCTTATGATGGGATTACGTGTTTGTACGAATGTCTTCTTCTTTTTTCCTAAAAATAAGCTAAGCTCAGCTTAGGGATGATTTGCTATGTCATCCTTAGTTGTCAATTGGCAACGGATTATGTAGTGGCTTCATTAGAATGAATAGAAGATGTTGCCTAGGCCTTACTGATCGAGGTCGAACCATATAATCTGAATTCGCGATTTATTTGCCAAAAATGTAAACAAATATGAACTAATGGAAAAAATAACTATAAATCCTATATAATAAAGTTCAGTGTACGCTACAACTTCAAACATTTTTTAGAACTTTTTAATAGTTTAAATTAATATTTTTTCAAGTTAAACAAACAACAATGATATTTAAGTTGATTTCAGAGTGACTGGTACTATTGAAAAAGTTATACAAATGTTTGAAGTTGTAGCGCAAACTGAACTTTATTGTGTAGGAATTAAAGTTATTATTCCATTAATTCATATTTGTTTACATTTTTGGCAAATAAATCTGCAACGCAGGATAGTCCGCAATCTCTCTATCTCCATCTATCTATGTTCTAGTCTATGGTCTAGTAGTTTTATAATCGTCGAATCTGAATAAACTACTTTCAGGATTTTCGCTACACCGCTTTCACTCGGTCAACTCTTCAACCCACCACTTTATTTTATCGTTGGCACCCCCTAAATCAGGGTTGCAATAAAATACTTGATGTCCAGTATTGCGGACCGGCCAACTATAACTCTAAAGAAAGGAAGATAAAATATCCAATCCCAATTGGACCATTCTCTAGTCGTTCCGTCTTCGAATTCATAGTATTTATGTTACACCTACCATTTTTTATTAGAAAGAAAGAAAAATTGTTAATTCTGCACAAACAAAACGCACATTGCAAATAAAAAAAAATTAAAAAAGACAAAATATACACATACAACGTAGTCAAAAGCCTCGTACTCAAACTTAAAAAATGTTGAAATTAATTAAATAATTAGTGTAATAATTAGTGTCTCTGGTGAATATAGAGAATTAAAATAAGTATACGATTATCACGACTATGGAGTTACAGTTTTGACTGAGAACGGTTCGTGACCGTAAGGGTGTTTTTGAATTACAGGATTTCAGTAGTATCTCTTTGTTCACTGACTATTCTTAGCGACACGTCGCATGAAAGTTCGTTTACCTATTAATCAGGGAAAATCCTCCACCATGGGAAGGTGAATGATTTTACCGGAATTTGACCGGTTAAACCAAAACCACTATCTTTAAAATCTTCTGGACATTTAAGGAGGCAGATAGGCTCAGGGCTCTTCTGTGGAACACCCAGTTGCTGCTCCTGAGCTAGCTGCTAATACTCATAACATCATCACTGTCCATTGTACATTATGTAGGTACTGTTCGATAATTTTTTTTTTGTTAAGTATTTTTGAGGTGAACAACAATCTTCTATATATATAAAATGGTAAACTGACTGATTGTTGATATATCAACGCACAGTGTAAACCGCTGCTCTTAGAGACATGAAATTTGGAGGGTGTGTTCTTTGTGAAGAGTAGGTATCCACTAAGAAAGGGTTTTTCGAAATTCCACCCCTAAGAGGGTGAAATTTCACGTGGACGAAGTCGCGGGCAGAAGCTAGTTTTTATATAAATAACATCCCAACCAGTGCCTAATATTATAAATGCGAAAGTAAATATCTCCCTCTCTCGTCGTCTGCCTGTTCCCTTTTCACGCCTTATTACCTGAACGGGTTTCGATCAAATTTGGCACAAAGGTTGATCATGACATAATATAAACTTTTTATGCCGATAATCACGCGGCAAAAGTTAGTCTCTAAAAAAAACTGACCTAAAACGTATTTCTCACTTAGTAAAGCATTTGTTTATGTTATACTCCGACCTACTACTACACTTTGTTACCCAATCGATCACCGAGGCACCCAATTGGCTGTGAATTGTTACAAACAACTAAAACTACATTCAGAAATACAATAAAATTCTCCGCGCGTTATAAAAGCGTGCGGCCGTCAATTTGGTCAGTTAAAACACTATCAAATACTTGGTTGTGGTTCAGAGTAGAAAGATGCAGTAGGTTAATTCAACTGAAAGTCCCATAAATGTCCTCTTTCTGGAATTGTCCCGTTTTACAGATTGACTAATAGGATTTATGCACAGAAACGGCGCCTGCCCCTGGTTGGTCAATTAGTCATCTTAGGGAGTACAATGTTATCCGATCATGCAATAGCCCAATTTTGCTTTCTATGTTCACTGACTAGCCCAATTTTGCTTTTGAAATGAAATGAAATCATGAAAATGAAATAATCATAATATGGCGAAGACAGTCCGTGTTTTTCTTTTTTTCGCTGCACTACGTAGGTATAAAATCAAAGAGATTTGGATTGGATTAATTGGTATTTTAGCACAGACAAAAAAAAAATACTGAAAAATCCTTCACCAATGGGATTTGATACGATTAACTTAACAGTTAACTGTCCATTATGATTCATAATGTTATTCTTTTATGATTCTGTCAAAGTGGCCTTTTTAGGCCCCTTGTACTCGGACTGTAGGGGAATAGCCTCTTTGCTTCCAAGTCTGTTAAGAATATACTTTCTGAAGTCCCTGTACTGTGGCTTCAGTGTTGCAACTCGAATATTCCCACAATCTTTTCAAACGCAACGCACACAAAGAGTTTATTGCAATGCGGTTCTATGTTTGATCCGTTCACTATGCAAAGACAAATGCGGGTTATTGCAGTTATATTGCAACAACTGTACCTGTGTTAAACTGGAATTGAGCCGGTCTCTTTACATTAAATTCAGGTAAAAAGCTTGTAATACTTGATGCGGGTACATACCACGAGGTGAACAATAGTTTCCCCGCATTTGGGATGTAGGCCTTCTTCGAATATCCTTAGCTATGAGCGAGAGAAGTTCTTTAGCCAAGTCAGCTAAGATTTATCAAATTAATGTAGGTAACGGCCCCGACTTACGAGTAGGTCGTGGGTTCGAATCGGAACCTACGCAGGAGCCTTTTTTTTTTTTTTTTGCGGATGGGAAATCATCAAATGACCCCTCCCGCTCTAGGTGTATCTTCTAGAATTAACCCCCTATGTTCTGCACTATGTCAGGGGCCCGTGGCTAAATAATAACAGCCGCACAGGTCGATCGATCAGGTTAAGCTGCGCTTGTCGCGGTTGGGCTGTGGATGGGTGACCATCTTTACATACCGAGACCCCTCCGTGCCTTGGAAAGCACGTTAAACCGTTAGTCCCGGCTGTCATTCGTGGATCTTTGTCGTTACGGGTAGTCACAAGCCAGAAAGTCTGACAATCAGTCTTACCAAGGGGTATCGTATTACCCAGTAACTGGGTTGTGGAGGTCAGATAGGCAGTCGCTTCATGCAAAATACTGGTATTCAGCTGCATCTGGTTAGACTGGAAGCCGACCCCAACGTAGTTGGGAAAAGGCTAGACAGATGTTCTGGACTATGTCATAAGTGGACTAATTTATACCAAACTTTAGATCAAGGCTTAATTAAGTTCTGGGGACCATTCATATGGATCGGTTAACACAAACCATATAAGATAAACAATAAAATGAACAATATGGTTTCACTAACTAAATACGAGTCATTTTCAAGCAAACAATCTGTTTGTTACAGCAGACTAATCAAGGAAACCACTGAACCAGTGAACCAGTTGTAATGAGTGGAATGTGCAAAATGGCATAGATAGGTACGCTGCCGTATTCATAGTAACGAACTTGCACAAACACTTGAGTGTACCCGAAGTTGCGTAGTTTGAAATTACTACCTTCGTAAGTTATTCTCGTAAGTAACTTCGTAAACTTGTAATTATTTATTTCCATAGAAATTATTATTTTAAACCGTAGGACTCATAGAATCACATTTAGAAATTGCGTAATTACTAGGTATGTGGGGTACGATATGGAGTCAAAATAAATGAATGTACAGACGGCAGCACATCAAGCTACTACAATCTGTCAAATTTCTTTATTAGATTTTCAACTTTATCAGTAAAGCATAAGGTTCTAAGTTGATTAGGAAAATTTGACAGTTTCGGGTAGCTTGATGTGCTGTCGTCTGTACGTAATAATGAATTCCTTCCTCCGATTGGACGGAGAAGGCGCAGCACAAAGAAGAGTGGAAAATATGGGGGAGACCTATGCCCAGCAGTGGGACAACATTGGTTAAATGTAAAAAAAAATTGTTTGATTTTCAATTTTCATAAATCAGATAGGTAGGTACAGTCAACAAAAGAGATAAGTATACAGGATCGTCGGATATAGTTGAAGTTTAGGAAGAAACCGATGGATGTTGCCGACTGAAATTTAATTTGATAAATGAGCTGTTTGTTTTCTAATAATAAAATTTAATTTAATTCGAGAACATCCATCGGTGTCTTACTAAACTTCAACTATATCCGACGATCCTGCTTACTTATCTCTTTTGTGGACTGTACCTATCTGATTTATGAAAATTGAAAATCAAACAATTTTTTTTTACTTAGTTTTGATGTTGATTTTATGGAAAAACTAATCAAAGAGGTTCGAAGTAGATTTATACTGTATTTATTTAGTCGCAAGCGACGACATTTTGCTCCGATTGCTGTAATTCAACTGACTCTCATGATGTTCCGCTACTCGAATCGCGACATAATGTAGTATAATGTCTCTTAGCGGAATTTGATAAGTGGTTTCCCGTCATTATTTTCGCGGCGGAGGTGTGCTAAGGCCCATAAAGTAAACAAGTGAAGGAAGAGAGAGTGCACCTATGTCTGCGCACATACTTGTGTACTATAATATCTCCCGCGCGAAGGCTAATCTCCTTTGAGATTGGCCGCCATGGCCGAAATTCGGTCTGGACTCTGGAGGACTATTATATAGTAAAGAAGTTATTCAAATAAATAAATAAATAAACACGTTTTTCGCAGAAAATGCTAAGCTATGTGTAATGAAAAATACTTTTTCAAATTCATCTGCATATTGAAGAATGCTCCTCCATTTCAGTCAACTATTATTAGCTTCAGAAAACAACTCCCAGAGTTACTCTCACAAGCAAATTAAATGCTACAGACCAGAGTTTTAATACGAAACTTTAAATGAACAAACATTATACAGCGTGAGATAAACATGGCATAAAGATAGTTGTCACCATAAAGGACGATGTGTCACCCGGCACATAATACAATGAGGATTCCTTAAATGTAAAACGGTGCCACTCGGAGAGTCGTTGAAACCCCTATAAAAATGTTAGCCCGCCTTTCATTATATTCTGGTACGCGATTTTTTACCTAACACAACTAAAACTACACCTTACCCCAGCCTAGATAGAGTTGGTTTTTGATTGGTGTGTATAAAATTTATTTTGCCAAAATGTCCGATACATTCCTTGTGGATAACCCTCTCTCGGTATTCTGTTTCTGTTACGGTTGTGTTGCGATTTCAATAGTTTTAAGTCTGACATGAGTAGCGGCTTTAAGCCGTCTTACCGGTGTCAACATGTTAGATTGATTGCCCCGACCTACCTACTTCTATGGACAAGTTGTTGGTTGGATTTGAGGACTCGATTAGGAAATGAAATATTTACTTATTAGAATATAATGTTTACTTAATACATAGAATCAATTCTATTTTATTTATTGTAATTTTTGACGTTCAAAAGTGCCTTTTATGTGCCTATTTGAAATAAATGATTTGACTTTGACTTTATTTATGTAAATATATTATAAGACACTTTTACATGTCAATATTTAGTTGGTCAATATTAAAAAAAAACTAAATGGCGCCGCCGCCGCGCGCCGCCGGTATATTTTATGATTTGAAGTTAATCTGCTAGGTGATGTTGGTACTGACTATTAATAAGTTATTTTTTATTACCTACTTGTATTTTATATGATCTATTTGTTTAATCTGTACAAATCTCTAAACTTTGGTTTCCGTACATCGTTTTCGGTTGACCATTGAAAGTCAGGGCTGTGTTGTAGGTCCCTCATAGCTCAGCATCATGCTGAGTGGAAGCCTTCTTCTCACAGTCACGACGTGCAGCTGACGACTATTTGTTCTGTGTTCTTGAGTATAATTCTGTTGTACTTTCTTATTCGAATTATCTTATCTTTTGTATGCATATGGTTCTGTCGCAAATAAATATATTTTTCTTTCTTTCTTTCCTTCTTTCCATAATACGTTCCAGAGCATGTCTAGACAAAGTGACATTCTAGTATAAGTGATAACAATGACGAAAGCCTGTGTCAATCCTGTTGAAAATCGCAGTAGAAATACGAAACGCTATTAAAATCGTAGTAGAAATACGAAACGCTATTAAAATCGTAGTAGAAATACGAAACGCTTTGAAAATCGTAGTAGAAATACGAAACGCTTTAAAACCGATTGCCACTCTTGTCAAGGCCCCGTGGACCGAACACCGAAATATCAATTATTTTCTAGTTTCTAATTATTAAATAATTTCTAATTCTCACTGTTCAAATGAGCAGAGAGAAATCTAAATCGAAACGTAGGTACATTGAACAAAAGAGATAAGTATGCAGGATCGTCGAATATAGTTGAAGTTTAGTAAGAAACCGATGGATGTTCTCGAACAAAATTTAGTTTTATTCATAGAAAACAAACAGCTCATAATATCAAATTAAATTTCAGTCGACAACATCCATCGGTTCCTTACTAAAATTCAACTATATCCGACGATCCTGCATACTTATCTCTTTTGTTGACTGTACGTACCTATTAATAAATAAGCATCTCCGGAACTATTTTCCATTTGAGGTTGAGTTGTTATGAATACTAGATACAATAATACTTTTATTGAATAGAAATAAACACACTGAATATAAATACTTAAAAGAAGTTCTCTTCGTTTAGACACACACTGGATGTTATGAAGATATCTATTATAATATCGTATTTATTTTTAAGAAGGGGAGGAGACCAGTCTGTAGGGAGCTTAATGCCTGGCATAGAGTTAATGCACTGTTGGAGATCGGGTTTAATAAAAGGCAATAGAATACAAAGGGATTTTTTATCTTTTAAATTGTTTTATTATTATTTGTTGTTTTTTTTTTTGTATAATGTTCTAGACCGCTAGTTGATAGTGCCGTGCTTCCCTATAATTTAGATATATGCGAGATCTATATTATGTCAATGCTATGTATATTGTGTTTACTTAGCCTTTATATATAAATAAATCAGAAACGGTACTGGCAATGTCTACTCACATTGCCTGATTGCCATTTTACCTGATATTTCCTCTTGCCCTTGAACTCCTGTAGGGGAAAAAATACATGTCTTCTCTTTAAGGCTGGAACTGCGATATCTTCTTTTTTTATTCTATTTTTATGTATATTTGGTAAAACTAAGAATAGGTCGTAGGCTATTTTTTATACCCCTAGGTGATAAGGGCGGCTCTCTCCAGATTTTTTTTGGAATCGAAACTTACGCGGGTGAAACCGAGGGGCGCAGCTAGTAGTTCTATACATAAAACATATTAAGTACCTTACAAAATCAATAGGCATAGGCTACCGATAAAATTAATAAAACAACTAGTACTTACAATCTACAAATAAAATATTTTTAGACACTCAATAAAAACAACCCTAATAAATTACACCACAAACTGTAAGCCAGCAACAAAATCAAAATTAATGTCAAAAGTAGCAGTTTGTATAGTTACGAACTATCTTACACGGCATATCCCTTCGCTCACAAACCTCGGATATTTCCCCTGACAGTCATATTACTGCAACTTCCCACCAATTTACGCTGACCTTCGGGAAACTTCCAAAATACACCGTAAGTTGTACTTCAGGCAGGTTTGGAGGGCTCATCTGTAATTGGCTACATGATCAGAGGGTCCTGCTTCCCTACGGGCTATAGTTTGCACCTGTAGCCACTGATATTATGTGAGAAAATTTGTGTAACTTGATAGTACCCTATTCGTGATGTGAAAACTGAACTGTTTTGAGCTGATACTGTACGACTTTGGTTTAATATTGTTATGTCCGAACATACATAAAAAAAAAACATATAAACATCCGAATTGAGAACCTCCTCCTTTTTTGAAGTTGGTTAAAAAAGATGTGGGTACGGAAGAAAAAGACACTAATAAATAGGGATTAAGGCAAGGGGACGATGAACTGAACGGGTGTGTAATATATGGCATAATAATAGAATATCACTAAAATGAAATTGTGATACCTGAATTTAGATTAACTCAAACTAGCAAGTAATTTCTTGTAAACAGCATCCGTTTTTATAACAAGTTGCCAAAGCCGGAAAGTTCAAAACCCTCATCAAACGTGTCCTTATCAAAAAAGCATATTATAAGATTAAAGACTATGTTGAAGACAAGGTAGTTTGGCAATAATTCCTTCATCACATGTGGCTTCCCTGGCACCTCATTAACGACATAACTATGTAAATGTCTACTATCTGCTCTCAAATTACGATGTATAATTTTTATTTATTTTTTACATACTTCTTTGACATAATCTTTTTATTATTTGACATTAAATACAGACAATTCTAATTTTTCACCTCTTTATTAGTGATTGTAATGGCAATCATATCACTTGGTTTTAGTAGGTTTTTATATTTTATTTATCCTTTTGATAGATTCATATTATGTAAATGTGAGGACTTTGTAGGCCTTGGACCATTCAAGTACCTGGTACTTGTTTACAGGCCTACACTGTCCTCCCATACCTACTGTAATTTTAAAACATTGTAAAAGCCAATTATTTTTAAAAAGAGTTACTTATGGATTTTGAATATAACACTAACTAACAACTGTAACTAAACAACTGTTCCACTGTTCTGTTACTGAATATTATACTAAATGAATATTAGTTCAAATATTGTGCATTATAGAAAATGTCCATTAAACCATATAAAATTAGGTAAAACGAATTTAATAAATTATTCATGATATCATTTCATCGTTATATTAAACAAAAGAAAATTAGGCAAAAAATTAAATTATGTCATATGATCACACCGACCCGAACCGGGTGTACCTACTATTAGTTATTCTGTGCCGAGGTTCTCGTGGTGACTATTTAAATAATAAATAAAAACTCTATTATTCAGCACTAGCACCAGCCTCCACACTAGGATCCCTGTGACCTGGAGACTAGTTTAGGTACTTACATGAAAGCATGACTGACACCTTTAAAATACAATAACGAGCCATCAAAATTGCACCAACGGTAATCAAAACAAACAGTATATCATATATTATTATGAAAAAAAAATAATTTTACAAATCCGTCTTCTACGACGGAGTTATGCCCAGAAGTACCTACATACAATAAAAAAACATCCTAATTGAGAACCTCCACCTTTTTTGAAGTCGGTTAAAAATAGCCACCCAATTTCAAAGTAATTAGGATTTAATTTTCGATGACGAATTTATGTTTAGAAATAATATTATGAATTAGATTAGCTGCGCCGCGCGGTTTCGCCCACATAAGTCTCGCTCCTGTGGGAATATCGGGATAAAATATGAATCCAGGATGTCAGCTACCTGCATTCCCTTAGAGAGTCACTCACACCTGCGGAGGCTGTATATGGCTCTGATGGCTCTTTTCTGCAGTACATGATACTATGAAAGTAAATAAAATAGACCAGTCTCGCGGTATCAACATCAGTAAATTGACGGATTTTTCTCACAGCATAATGCTGCTGAAGTTAGCCGTCCTGCAAGGGATGTGAAATGAGGACCCCATTGAAGCCTTGAGTCGAGCGTGATCCCCAGGAAAACAGTTTTATCGACGAATTCTAGTTTATCTTGATTCAATACTATCTAACAATTACTACTTTTGACATTTGGCAAAGAAAATCTTATGCACTTCGATTTTTTCCCATTTAATACTGAATTATCAACAGTGTACCAATTTTGGATCTGCAGTAGGGCGTTATTTACGTCGTCAAGATTTGATGCACGCCTATTAATTTTAAAAATCAAGGAAGTATCGTCAGCAAATTACACCATTTAAAAAAAAATGTTTATTTCAATTACAATGGGCATTTAGATACATATTTTTGGAGATCTCCTTTTAAGCAAGGAATTGCTTGTATTAGGAGAATTTGTGGTTGTGTTTTTATGAAATGGGGTAGATCATTAAACAAATGGGGTAGATCATCAACACAAAGTAAGCTCGGTGGTAGCTGTTTACTCGCTGATCCCGAGCCGAGGTGACGCCATTATGATTCTTATAAGTGTGTGTTGCTGTGTGAAGTTCTATAGAAAGAATCCTGAAAGACTCGAGTTGAGATGATGCTGATCCCGTGCATGCTTATACGTGTGCATGGTGTTCCCTTTACGTCGAATTCAGCTACGTCAAGTTGTGAGTAAGAAAGAAAAAGTATTTATTGTGACTGTGACACAGGAAGATCACGAACTAAACTAAAGACAATCATAAAAAACTGAACAAGTGCGAGTCGGACTCGCACACGAAGGGTTCCGTACCACAATGCAAAAACGCCGATAAAGTCACGTTTGTTGTATGGGAGCCCCCCTTATTATATTACTTACTAGCTGTGCCCGCGACTTCGTTCGCGTGGATGTCGGAACACAATAATGTGTCGCTTAGGAAAGGTGTAAAAGGAAAAATCTTCCGATCTTGTCTGGTAACGCTTTCCTTGCCTGGGGTTCTCAACCATAGCCCTTTCGACTGCACAGCAGTCACTGCGTCTTCAGGGTTCATAATGACAATGCGACGAAGTGTCACTTTGATTTTTGAGGATAAATAAAAATGAAAGTGCCTGCTCGAGGCTGATTGTCTGACCAAATAGCCATATTATGTCCATTTACCATAAGATACCTTGAGGGTCGATATGGTGCATTTCCGACGTTTGGCCCCCAAACTGGAACGTGTCGGGGCCGCCATGGGATCTGGAGGCGATAGTCCTCGCGCGCCTGTATGAGTGGCGCGCGGAGGCACTACGCCGGGGGGAAGATCCGCTTCCGCGGCAAATCGGTGCGGAGCGGACAGATCTCCGGCGCGATCTCATGGCGGCATGGAAAGAGCGACTGTCGCTACCCAGCGCAGGGTACGCCGCGATAGCGGCGATAAGACCCCTCTTTAAGGAGTGGCTAGAGAGGCGCCACGGCGCCCTCACCTACCGCCTGACGCAGGTCCTCACCGGACACGGAAGTTTCGGGAGGTTCCTGCACATCATCAGGCGGGAGGAAACGCCCGGGTGTCACCATTGCTAGGATCGCTCAGAGGACACGGTGGAGCACACGGTGGAGGTCTGCCCCGCTTGTGCGGAGCACCGCCGTGTCCTCGTAGAGGCGATTGGCAGCGGCGGCGACCTCTCGCGTCCGGCCCTGGTGCAAGCCATGGTCCGGGGCGAGAGGGAGTGGTAGGCAGTCACCTCCTTCTGCGAAGCAGTCATGCTAGCAAAGGAGGTGGCGGGATGGCTCATGGAGAGAGCCTCCCGTCCCAGCCACCGTGGGAGACGCTCCGGGTGTCGGGAGCCGCGTGACGACTCCCGGCCACCGTAGGCGCGGGCCTGCGGGCGGAGAGTAATGGGTAGCTGGGTTTTAGTCAGTAAGAGTCTGACACTCCCTTCCGCTCCACCCAGAGCGGGAGGGGTCATTTGATGATTTCCCATCCGAAAAAAAAAAGGGTCGATATGGTTTTAACCAAGACAATGGCTAAAAATTTAGTTATTGTCTCGAAAACATAATTTACAATACCTTTTTACGACATGGCAGTGCTACTTGTATTGGGTGTGCACCTTGACGTATCGCTGCCGGCCGTAGTCGAGTCGACGGCAGCGAAGAGTCCTGGGGGTGCTGGGAGGCTGTGGAAAGGGAGAGGGAGATCTCATCCACTCACCCGGCCCGCAGTAGGCGCATCGGGCGTCGGCGGAGGGCGTACAACGCCCTCTTCCAGCCCCCTAAACGGGTCCAGGGGCGACGAATTCGGGGACGTCTGTCACCGCCAACACATCAGGACTTGAGCTGGCGGCGCGTAGTGTTCCACGCGCGCCCCTCTTTGACGTCACCAGTCGGGGGTTGCGGAAGGATCGTACGGTCCCGCAACCCCCGGCGTAGGTGTGAGACGGAACACTGGGGTGATTTTTAGTCAGTAAGAGCCTGACAGACCTCGCCGCCCGCCCCAGGGCGGCGAACATCCATGAAGATTTTCCACCCCGGAAACAAAAAAAAAGGGTGTGCATCTGCCGAACCTATACTCAATAAATCAACAGCCCGTCTGGAGGTGTGCGTTGAAGCATTATCATGGTAAAGAAATTTTAAAAAATTCGAGAAAAAAGGCAAAAACTATGAAAGTATGATATGATCTTAAAACCTTATGTCACTAAGAAATGCTTCTCTGTTAACAATGTTAGAAAGGTTGCTTGCCCCTCGAAAGAGCTCTTAAATAAAGTTGCCCGTGTGTGTGTTTGTTTCGGCCTTTCTTCTCAGAGTAGTCAGATAGGAAACGCCGACTTCATCTAGTTTAAAAAAAAAACATGATTGACGTGTAAAAGTGTTTGTACAAACCTACTTACAAAAATAAAATCATTTATCATTTATCATTGCAATCTTTATCACTCAGAACACCACATCACATAATATTATCTTACATTATCCTCACTTTTTATTTGAAATTCTTTTAGCGCCACCAACATTATGTAATCATTATCATTACTTTTTCAAATAACACAGGCAGAAGTGACTGTGATAGTCATCTTATAGGTAAGCCTGCATGACGTGATTATTCACATAATAATGTTATAAACACAATAATTATGTTTTCGTTAGTACTATAAAGCGCCAATAGATGTCATTACGTGTATCCAACTTACGTAATGAAAGTTGTTGTAGAATACATTAAATTGATTATATCTTTTGATACAGTGAAGCGATTGCGATGAAACCAAAACTAACTACTACTCCGAGTTCTACACTATATTTGAGTATAAAAATTTACCATATTGGTTTGGTACTTTTTACGTTGAACGTGTTCAAATCAAATTTTGTCACATCCAAACAGACAAACAGACAAACCGACAAACAGACAAAAATTCTAAAAATTGATGAAATGGCATCTGTTGGTTATCCTATAACACCCCAACTATTTTGACGTGACAACGTCTTAAATTAGGTTGCGGCTGGGAGTCACTTATGAAAAAGTGTAACGCTCGGTAACGTTACGATGAGTCATATTGATAAATGTTGATAGTGTTTTTTATAGTTAAAATTTGTGCAATTCTTATTTTCATTCAATTCCTTGTTCCTATTGTGCAATTTAATTATATTCATATCAATAAATATTCTACCGAGAAAAAGACGTTGTCACGTAAAATCTTCGCCCGTAAAACCGACTTTACAGGCAACCATTTTTTTTTTTTTTAATATTTTCATTGTACAGAAACGCCTCGTCTACAGATTTATTATATGTATAGATTATATTTATTTTATTCTGTTTTTAGTATTTGTTGACAGAAATACATGGTTCATGAGACACAGCCTGGTGACAGACAGACAGACGGACAGTGGAGTCTTAGTAATAGAGTCCCGTTTTTAGCCTTTGGATACGGAACCCTAAAAACAAAATTATATAAAAATAAAGTAAAAAAACAGAAAGTCCTGTATGATGCCAAAAGGCTCCTATCTCAGCATGATGATGCGACACTTAAAAATAAGTACTCGCTATTATTCCCTTTACATCGAGCATAATATGATTCTTCCTCTATCTTCTTCACTTGCTCGCTCCGCTCCACTGGACAGGCAGCCTAAAACCAAACTGTTCATAATTAAGTGGGCACCCCAACGGCGACTCGTTGACGTAGGTCGTTCCCTAATTAGTTATTGAGCGATGTATACCAACTCCAAAGACATAATTAGACGATTAGACAGGCGGGACACTTGAATGCTAAATACGTCCCAAGAGACTTAATTATACAATGCTAATTATACGTAATACTTATCTGTGATACAGTTCCAAATTACAATTTGTCTGGTGACTCTACAAGGAAATTTAAACCTTACACTAGCGCCGGTAAGATTGAAAATGCTGTTGAGATAAGTGTTTAAGTCCAGTCTTGATACCTGAGATCGTTGTTAAACGCGACGAATTATGATAATTGGTAGATTTCTAACTTGTAACACTGGAAGCTGTTTCTATACGGCTCGAAAAAGCTCTGTCTTTTATCTAGTTTATATTATCATTGTCTTTGGTAATATTATATTTTTTGTCGATGGCTTCACACCCGCGGAAAAAGAACTTATAAGTCAAAGTCAAAGTCAAATCATTTATTCCGAATAGGCACAGTAAAGGCACTTTTGAACGTCAAAAATTACAACTAAATAGAATTGATTCTAGTCGCTCATTCCAAAAGGTAGTTTTCGTATAGAGAAGAATGGGCAAGAAACTCCACCATTACTCTTTCAAAATGTTTTACAAGGTCTTGTATACATAATATAATTATATGTGAACACGATGCACCCATAATAAAATTAGTCTAACACAAAAGGTAAAAAGAATTAAAAATTAAGCAATGACAGGTAAATCAATTGTGAAAGATACATGGTGCTCACATATTTAGAAATTATTTTTTTTTTATTTAAAAGTAGACGATTTTCCTAGAATTGTAACAAGTGTGTGAGCCACTGTAGTCACAAATTGTAAAAATCAATGTCACAATAAAAAAAAAAAAATTAGGAACAAGTTTGATATTGTCTAGACTCTAGATTGTCCTATGGAGCAGGACCAACATGTTTCCAAACATTCTTATCTTAGATATAATCCTATAATTTGTAATATCCGTTTTAAATTTTCTTTAATTTAAAGAGCGGAGCCTTTTAATACAGGCATTGTTTGCTTAAATGGAGGCTCCAACCACGTATAAATGTAATGTAATTTTCTATTTGTCACAATAAACTATTTTTTTTTTTATTTTTTTTTTTTTTTTTTTTGATAATTGCAATATTATAAAAACCTTTTCCGTCTAATAATACATACAGGATAGCATTTGTGGATCTTTGACAGTCGTTACGGGTAGTCAGAAGCCCGAAAGTCTGACAACCAGTCTTACCAAGGGGTATCGTATTACCCAGTAACTGGGTTGTGGAGGTCAGATAGGCAGTCGCTCCATGTAAAATACTGGTATTCAGCTGCATCCGGTTAGACTGGAAGCCGTCCCCGACATAGTTGGGAAAAGGCTAGGCAGATTATGAATACATACAGGATAGCAGAGACATGGACCCGCAAACTGCAACCATGAATTTCAGCACATGATAACACAGGTTGTCAAAGTTCCACAAATCGTCGCTCGCATGACTAAAAGTCCTAAGTATCAAATTTTTTAGCTGATTTGAGTTAGGACAACTACATTTTTCTATTCGTGCTTCTTTACATTTTTCACTAACCGTTGTAAGTACCTCTATGGTATTTTAAAAGGCAACAAAATGTAAAGAATCAATCTCAAATCAGCTAAAAAAAAATTATATAAGACTTTTAGTCATGCGAGCGACGAAATGACAGCCGGGACCAACGGCTTAGCGTGTTTTCCGAAGCACGGAGGGTTCTTGGTTTGTAAAGATGGTCACCCATCCACGGACCAACCGCGGCAAGCGTAGCTTACCCTGATCAATCGGTATTACTTAACCACTAGCCCCTAGGTCAAACTGACCCGATGGAGTTATAATAAAATTCGTATAAATAGAACTTATTGTAATAACAAAGTGTTTTTCCCATTTAACAGCATCATTTGTATGGCCATGACGTGCGAACGCTTCAATAAGGAAATGTGTCTGGGGCAACTTTACATATAAAGGCGTAGTACCGTTTTTAGAAGACATTATCGCAAAAATAGCTGTTGTTTTGGTACTTTTAACTTATCTTTAAGAAGGTAAGTGTACAATGAAAATATTTTACGGACTGCCAAAATGTTTTTAATCACTTTTCAGTAATAAACAAGGATCTTACATAAACAAGGAGTATGACGCTATTATTTATAAGAGCTAAGCAATAGAAAATTACTCTTGAACACTCTTTGACGGAATTCAATTAAAATTGGAATGGTAGGTAGATAGTGATATACATATTTCGTAGCACTGCTTATTTTCTTGATTTTTTTTGCTTGAAAACCTTTACAGGCAAGCATCCATGACATTTAATGTGTACTCTAGTATCTGCACAAACATACACATATACATAGCTCATATTGTAAACAAAATAATGTATTGCCTGGCGGAGGCTATTTCAGTGCAAAACCATAATCCTTATAAGTGTAAAGACTTATTTCCGAGATGATTCAAAACACGGACTTATAGGAAATCTTCCATCAAACAACACTGTGCAACACAGTCCTCAAACAGCTATTAAAATCCGCCACACAACGTAAAGAAGTTGACACAGTATCCCTAAATGGAAAGCAGGCTACGTCCGTGTCATCTTTTTCGCCCCCACATTGAGTCATCGCACTTAGGACGAAGATCATGGTGTGATCTCATCGAACTGTATATGGAAACTTGTTTTTATGTGCTTTTGTATTAATCTTGGACGTAAAAAAGGATAATTAATTAATGTAAGCATGTTTGTGTAAGCAAGGATTGGGTTTTAAATAAATATGTACTTACCATGTTCAGTGTCAAAAATGGCACTGAAAATTAATAGAGCAACTTCATTTGGAACATGAGGGGAATTTGGATTTTAATGGGTGTTTTTGATTGTCCAATGCCGTCGGTTTCTCTCTGGTAAGCATAAGCTCTTTCTTATGCCTCATTTTGTGACCAGCGGTCGTCCAAGCATCAGGGCTGTGATGACAAAATTCGCAACGTTAATTCTCCTTGATAATTTATTCGATGTTGCAAAACTTACGTTTCATTGTTTTCTTACAAGCGATTTCAGTACAGCCCTCATCGATCTACGTATTGACTTTTACAATTATAGATATCCGACTTACAATGCAACTTCAAATGTGAAGTCTCAAGTCTCTTAGTCTATAAAATAAAAAAAACTGTATTTCGGTTAGTTATTTTATATTATTCTAACTAAAGAATACTGAAAAATCATGGTTTGAGCTTGGGAAGGTCTTGCTTGAACGTAACAACTATAGTGCTTTTTGCTATTATCTTATCATTTTCATTCTTATGGATGAACTCGACCATTCCTTTTTCAAACGGCCACACAGATGGAATTCTGCGGTTGAAACTCATGTTAAAATGATATTTGCCCTGAAACGAAATCAAATTTAAGGCACTAAACTCATAAACCGTAGGTACTATTTTAATTGTCATTAGAAATATTTTCCTTAATAAAATAAGGCTTACCGGTTGAATAGGGCAAGTCTTCGGGCCTGTCACCCTTATGCTTTTACCAATATAAGGATCTAAGTTAATGAGATCGCATAGTTTGAAGTGCAACTCAGGAAATGACCTCCTGAATTCGTTGTGAAGATATTCGTAAAATAAGATATCAACCTGTACAAAAACATCACTGCTAGACATATGTTTAGCCCAAGCTTCGCAACATCGAGTGGTTCTGTGCTTATCGCATCGATTTAAGAGCGTTTACGACGTATGGCATTTCATACAAACTTTCAAGCCCTGGTTTTTCGAAATGAATGAACAGCTTCATATGCATAAGCAGGATACAAAGGTGTAAAAAGTTAGTAAAGAACATTTTCGAAATGTCCTATTTAAAAAAAGAAAACTGGAAATCTCTGTTTCTATGAAAAATTTCAAATCGGTCTAATTTGGCTGTAATGCTTTTTTTCGAAAATGTTCTTAACTAACTTTTAAGACCATTGTATCCTGCTTATGTGTACGAAGTTTCATTAAAATCGGTTCATTCATTTCGAAAAACAAGGGTTGGAAAGTTTGTATGAAATGCCGTATGTCGTAAACGCTCTTAAAGGCTCTGTTAAGGGGCTTACGGGACCTAAACGCAAAAAACGCAAGTTTTAGAAACAATAAAAGTATATGATCGACTACAGTAAACAAAATCAGAAAAATATATGATATTCTTCAGGATATATGCTAGGTAGATAATGTATTGAAATCATTAAACAACTAATTTGATATGATAAAAAAAATCATGAATATAGATACCTCTAAAAAAAATATTTTTACAATAAAACATACAATAATAATAAAAACCACAATAATAAACATACATTCTACAAGCAACATACTAGAACAATAGTGTTTTCATTTTTTATTCCAAACACTAGATTTTTTGTAATTAAATAATTGCTTCATATTTTGCAATTAATTACCAGCGTTGTGTCATCGCGCTTCTCTTTCTTTTCTATGCAGTCCGACAGTGACCGCGCTTTAGGTCATGTAAACCCCTTAAAACCAAACTTTGTGAATCTAATAATCTGATAATAATAATAATGAATCAGCCAATGGACTGATGGCCGAAAGCCTCGATCAACATCTATCGAGGCTCTCGTTAGGCGGTTGGATCAAGGGCCTGATTCAGAAGGCAGTACTCCTCGATACGGCTCGCATTGTGAGGAGGTTCCTGTCTCTGGAGCCCTAACCACCGGTAGCTTGGACCCTGCTCCCGACACCGGCGGATCGCTATTTTTTTATATTTTTAAATGTTTTTTATACTTACTTTTATTTATTAAGAAATATTTAAAAATGTAATTAGATAAGAAAAAAAAAAAGACGAATAAACATAATAATGAATCTAATAAATTAATCTAATAGACAAAAAAGCTTGGGAATGAGCAGCTCGGTCGCCTGAACACTGAACCCCAAAATACGGGTTGTAGTTGTTTGGGAGTTACGACCAATTCTTTGTAATACATTCATATTGTAAGTAATACATTCATATTGTAAGTAATTCATATTGTAACCATCTTAAAATCCAACCATCGTCAAATTCAACAGACTTTGAGTGTCTGCCATATTTTTAATGTATTTATAATAAACTTTTTTTTATTTATTTTTTATTATAGTCAGAGGCCCGTAAGTCTGACAACCTGTCTTACCAAGGGATAGCAATTACTAGGTTGTGGAGGTCAGACAGGCAGTCGCCCCATGTAAAATACTGGTATTCATTTGCATCCGGTTAGACTTCAAATCGATCCGAAATAGTTGGGTAAACGCTAGGCAGATGATGCTGATGTCGGTCAGGTTCCCTGTTGGTGGAGAAGCGAGCTAAGGAACTGGAATGTCTTACCTCTGAGGTGTTGTCCAAAACAATCTTACTGGTAAACGCTAGGCAGATGATGATGATGTCTGTCAGGTTCCCTGTTGGTGGAGAAGCGAGCTAAGGAACTGGAATGTCTTACCGATATCTTGTTGTCCATAACCATCTTAGTGGCCAAAAACAAGTTTATATAATAATCTCCTTTTCGAATATAACGTCTCACATTTAATATTGGACGTGGACAGTCTTCAAAGTATATTTTATCAAAATATATAATTTCAGCACGTTCTGGGATCGCTTTGAGACACTAAAAAAAGAAGAAATGGTGATAAACATGCCTCTAAAAGATACATAACTGACAAATTTTCCCCAGTAATGCAATATTAAATTATTTTTAGACCTCTCTACTTTATTATGCATCTGAAAAAACTACTAAGTATATAAATTCCTCTATTTACATTTTAAATTGTTGCTAGCAAGCAAGCAATGTTTTTACTGTGCATAATAATTAAACATTGTAAATATATATTAATTAAACGCTATTAATTACATAATATAACGCCTGTAATCCTCGAAGGTTTAGGCAGAGGTGTACATAAAGTATACCCACATTTCACCAGTTATGTTTTAGGTCCCATGTAACAGGGAAAAAATAAAAGTGGTAGAAAATGCCTATGGCATTAAGTCATCAGTAAATCCAGACTTCGAGCTGTTACTGAGAAATTTATGATGAAAAGGTCCAGGCCGGGCATGAGGTAGTAATTCATTATTTAAAAAATATTCATGCTTTCTGTAGATAAAGCTCTAAAATAAAAAATAGCTTCATATCTATTCCCTGAACTAAAACCAAAAAACCGAGTATTTTAATAAACTTACTTGATAATTGTTCATGACAAAGCAAAACAGAAATGCACAGAGACATACTGTAGAGTAGCTCATTGCTAAAGAAATTGCTAAGAAAGATATTACACCACAGTATTTCTAATAACAAATGTAAAACATGTCAGTTTCTGTCCCCCTTTATATATATTTTTTCAAGTCCTATCAGACTGTTTATCTAACATAAAATCATGAAAACATCGTTT
Source organism: Oligia latruncula (assembly GCA_948474745.1). Lineage (NCBI taxonomy): Eukaryota > Metazoa > Arthropoda > Insecta > Lepidoptera > Noctuidae > Oligia > Oligia latruncula. Next base: position 19,816,183 of record OX419688.1, read on the forward strand.
ATTTACCAAGTTAAGGAAATGTTCATAATTAAATTAATGGTTTACGATTTTATCACAATACCCAGACACAAAATATTATTAAATTTTAAGCAGCATGTATTTTAACAAAAGGCCTGTCATCATAATCTGTCTATTCTAGTCATAAAGCGGAAAAAATCGTTTTTGTTTAATTGTACGCAATAATCTGGATCAACCGGATTTGAAAAAAAAAATCACATTTGATTAGGTTATTTAACACAGCGCTAGGAGCCGAGCAAAAAAAAAAAACCAGAAAGAATGCTAGGCGAAAACAAAGTAATAGCGCGTGCGGGCGATGCGATACGATGCGATGGGTCGGGGAACAAGAAGTTTCATGCGAACGAAGTCATGGGCAGAAGCTAGTAATGGAATATTTTAGCTCTTTTCATTGAAATGCATTCTTTAATATTTTTTTTCCAAATGAAGACAAGTTTCTTAGTCTATAAAATAAAAAACTGCATTTCGGATAGTTATTTTTTATTTAAAGAATACTGAAAAATAATGTTTTTAATTTGGGAAGGTCTTGCTTGAACGTAATAACTACAACGCCTTCTGCGATTACCTGATGTTTTGTATTCTTGAGGGTAGACTTGACCATTCCTTTTTCAAACGGCCACACAGATGGAAGTAGGTAGTTGAAAGACATGTTACTCATATCATATTTGCCCTGAAATGGAAATTAAATTTAAGGCACTAATACTTAGGGCTAATTTCACTTATGATACTGAACGCGATAAAACAACGTTCAAGAGCTGTCAGTGTCAATAATCCTCAGCAATAATGACACTGTGTGCTTTTGAACGCGGTTTAGATGTACCGATCGCGTTCAGTTTGTTTCAAATTGCTCTTAGTAGTTCTTCAGATACAAACAGTATTGCAAAGAGATACCCAATTAATGCAGTTGTTATTCCTAAAGAATAATAATAGCTCATAGACCGTGGATACAGTTTTAATTGACATGGGAACATTTTCTTTTTAAAGGAATATTTAAGAAGAAAGGCAATCTTACCGGTGGAATAGGGCAAGTCTTCATGCCTACCATTCTTAGGGTTTCACCAAGATAAGGATCAAAGTTAATGAGATCGCATAGTTTGAAGTGCATTTCAGGAAATGACCTCCTGAACTCGTTGTGAAGATATTCGTAAAATAAGATCTCAACCTGTGCAAAAAAATCAATGCTAGACATAGGTTTAGCCCAAGCTTCGCAACATCGAGGGGTTTCTTTGCTTATCGCTTCGATTAAATAGCTTTGTTAAAACCAAACTTTGTAAAAAAGGGTAGTATAATATTTCTGATGATTTGGAAGACAAAAAAGTTTGGGAATGAGCTGCTCGCTCGCCTTGTGATAGAACCATAAAACTTGACATTTTAATTATCATGCAAAACCACCATTCTACAGCATTTTATAAATATTGACATTGATGAATATTGTATACATAATGAATTTTTACTTTGTACAATATTATTTTACTTTAATTATTGTGAATGTGAGGGCTTTAACGGTCTTTTTTTTTATTTTCTCTTGTAGAGTTAATGTAGGTCTGGTAATTTGAATACTTGATGCAGTCTTCCCTAATGTCCTTTCTTTGGTACTGATCGTCGAGTCGTTGAGCTCCTCATGTTTTGAGTTGAGCTACACGATTACTGACAAATGCTTGCACTGACTGGATTGGTCCACTCAAATCTGTATGTTACTACGTGGACTATTCTGAAAATGACCTGGTACCTGTCAGGGGCTGGTGGCTAAATAATAACATCCGCACGGGTCGATCGAAAGTTAAGATACGCTTACCGAGGTCGGTTCGTGGATGGGTGACTATTACATATCGAGACCCCTCCGTGGCTCGGAATGCACGTTAAACCGGCGGTCCCGGCTGTCATTTGTAGATCTCTGACAGTAGTTACGTGTCCCAAAAGTCTGACAACCAGTCTTACGAAGGGGTAGTGGAGGTCAGACAGGCAGTCGCCCCATATAAAATACTGGTATTCATCAGCATCCGGTTAGACTTGAAGCCGATCCGAAATAGTTGGGTCAAGGCTAGGCAGATGATGATGATGTCTGCCGGGTTCCCTGTTGGTGGAGAAGCGAGGTAAGGATACTGGGATGTCTTACCTCTATGGTGTTGTCCAAAACAATCTTACTGGTAAAAATCATGTTTATATAATAATCTCCTTTACGAATATAACGTCTCACATTTAATATTGTGTCTTCAAAGTACTTTTTATCAAAACTTATAATTTTAGTACGTTCTGGGATCACTTTGACTTTGGGACACTAAAAAAAGAAGAAATGGTGATAAACATGCCTCAAAAAGATTATGTACATGATAACTCCTGACAAATTGTTCCCGGTAATGCAATATTATATTATTTTGAGACCTCTCTACTTTAGAAAGCGTCTGAAAAAACTACTAAGCATATAAATTCCCCTTTTTTTATTATAAATTGTTGCTAGCAAGCAAGTAATGTTTTTTAGTATGCTTAATAATGAATACCTAATTAAACATTGTAAATATAAGCAAGCAAAGAAAATTAAATACAAAATTTAAAAAATATTAAAAGCTTGGGAATGAGCTGCTCTCTCTCTCCACCACCATTTCCTGGATTAACACACAGGATACTTTTTATCCCGATATTCCTACAGGATCGAAACTTACGCGAGTGAAGCCGCAGGGCGCTGCTAGTAACATAATATAACGCCTGTAATCCTCGAAGGTTAAGACGTACATAAAGAGGTGTACTTATAGTACACCCACATTTCAGCAGTTATGTTTTAAGTCCCATGTAATGGGGGCCGCGCCTGTAAGTTGCCATTTTTTTCCGGCCTACAAGTAGAAGTTAAGTTATTTTATTACTGTTATTATTATATTATGATTAGGAACTGTTTTTAAATGTTTATTGTTTTACTATTTTTATTATGTTTGATTGCTATTATAATTATATTGCCGTTATTTTAAGTTAATTAATTGCTTTGAAATAACGATAACTAATTTATGTCAATACAATAAATTTGTCGATAGAATACTATAATAGGTACTGTTTCCATGGAGTTTTTTGTCCTTCTTCTCCATGATGTCCTAGATTTGGAACGGGCAACTAGCTTTCTGATTACTGACAAGCCTATATTGAAATAAATGTCTGGTCTTGTCTTTCTGTGCTTTATTTTATAAAATCCATCCCCTACATACCATATTCATAGGTATTACATATATTAAATAACTAGTAAGCATACTGATATTCAAAGCTTTATATTTGGGTAATATTTAGATATACTTTCAGATAGATTATACTTTATTCCCTAATATACACATATTAAGTTACTAGTAACCATTCTGAAATTCAAAGCTTTATATTTGGATATATGTATACTGTAAAAAAAATAGTAAATAAGTAAATAATAGTAGTAGTATAGTAAATTTCTCAGTAGCAGCTCGAAGCTGACTTCGAGCTGCTGAGAAATTTCTGATGGAAAGGTCCAGGCCGTGCAACGTGTTATAGGGGTTCCCTATAACACTTTGCCCGACTTGGAAACCGAACTCGGAACCTCAGGCTCAGCATTAGCCCTTGTGACCACTACACCAAAGAGGTAGTAATTCATTATTTAACAAATATTCTTGCTTTCTGTAGATAAAGCTCTAAAATTAAAAAATTTAATTTAAAATTTAAAAAACCCCCGACAAAAATAAAAATAAGGAATCCCTACAAAAAGAATGAAATAAGTCGGGGGACCGTTCTGTGGAAAACCTTCTATTCTGCTTCTGAGGTCCCCCGACTTCCATAAGATTTTTTAAAATTTATTATTTTATTTCATTCTTTTTGTAGGGATTCCTTATTTTTATTTTTGTCGGGGGTTTTTTAAATTTTAAATTAAATTTTTTATTTCATGCTTTTTGTAGGGACTCCTTAATTTTTGTATTTCATTTCTTTTATTTTCTTCCGGTTTAAGATTCTGGTTTAGATTTCTGTTTAATCAGGTTTTTTATCCGTCAAAAAATATTGATTAATTTATAGTTGAAGAATAATTTTTAAGACTAAACAGATTTTTTTGTTTTATTATATTTTTCAAGTTTTTAGTTTTCATTTCGTTAGGTAGTTAATATTCCTCATTCCCTTTCAATAAGTATAGTGTACATTATTCTACTTGTCAAGCCCTTGCATTTGACACCTATATTGAAGGAGTTGTGAAAAAAAAATGTAATTCGCCATTTTGTGGTGGCGGCCATCTTGGATTTGAAATTTTTAATAGTGTATAGTATTCTACTTGTCAAGCCCTTTCATTTGATACCCATATTGAGGGAGTTGAGAAAAAAAATTTAATTCGCCACTTTGTTGTGGCGGCCATCTTGGATTCAAAATTTGTTATAGTGTATAGTATTCTACTATTGAAGCCCTTTCATTTGATACCCATATTGAGGGAATTGTGAAAAAATATGTTATCCGCCATTTTGTAGCGGCGGCCATCTTGGACCGATTTTCATCAAACATAGCTAAGAACACTCCCGACTAATACACCTTTCAAACAAAAAAAACTAAATCAAAATCGGTTCATCCGTTCGGGAGCTACGATGCCACAGACAGACACACACACACACACACACACACACACACACACACACAGACACGTCAAACTTATAACACCCCGTCGTTTTTGCGTCGGGGGTTAAAAATAGCCTCTTATCTATTCCCTCAACTAAAACCAAAAAACAGAGTATTTTAATAAACTTACTTGATAATTGTTCATGACAAAGCAAAACAGAAATGCACAGAGACATACTGTAGAGCAGCTCATTGCTAAAGAAATTGCTAAGAAAGATATTACACCACAGTATTTCTAATAACAAATGTAAAACATGTCAGTATCTGTCCCCCTTTATATATATTTTTAAGTCCTATCAGATTGTTTATCTAACATAAAATCCTGAAAACATCCTATATTACCGAGATACGGAAATGTTCATAATTAAATTAATGGTTTACGATTTTATCACAATACCCAGCTAACATTTGTGAAATAAAATCACACAAAATGTATTAAATTTTAAGCAGCATGTATTTTAACAAAAGGCCAGTTATCATCATGATCTGTCTTTAATAGTCATAAAGCGGAAAATTTCGTTTGTTTGTCACCTCAAGGACGGCTAATGAGACGCAATTGATTTTCTATTGTATCGTACCGGTTCTCTATTTTGTAACCTAACATTTTTATCCATAATCTAAAGTGCCATCATTTTTTTGTCCTAATCATCATTTGTCCGAATGATAGCTTGCCCGAAGTTAATGTCACATAATATCGAATGCCATAAAATTGAAATCCCTAAATACAAAATGCCCTAAATTTGTTTGTCATAAATATTACAATTTATAATATATACAAAAGACCTGAAACCGTTTTCAATAAAAGTTACAAGTCACAAATTCAAATTACCTAATGTTTATTTATCATAATAATGGTTTTAATACAAAAAGAAAAAAGTAATTGACAAAACAACAAGACTTGATAACATAACATCATAAAGAAACAATCGGTACACAAAATGTAATTTTTTGAAGGCAATCGCAGCTAAAATTAGCTTATAATTTGTCTACAAATTAAAACTAGGTATTATAACCTTATAATTACGACTACAATTAATGTATCGACGTTTAAATATTTTTTTTGTAATTAAAAATATCTGATTTTGTATTACAATTGTTTATTTTACCAAATCCAACTGAAACAACACATTAATAGATGCAATAGCAATATGGCTTTTGTCACGGCTCCGGCAGCAAGCATGCAGCAGGCATGGTTTCTGTCACGGCTCCGGCGCTGCGGTTCTCAGGCGGTCCCACGCGCCTAGGCGATTTTAAATCACTCTAGGGCTAGAGCAGACAAGACTGCGTGAAGTCGGATTTACAGCGATTCGTTTCTGTCACTAAAACCTAATAGTAAGGCTAACAATTTTATTATAAATGAACATTCGGAATAATACACATGCAATACTTAGGACATATTATTATGACTTTATTTCATGCAAAATTAGGAGATTCAATTATTATAGTACTCGGTAGTGTGACAGAATAGATTTAGAAGTAAAGATAATTATTCAAAACAAAATTTCGAATTTTTGAACATTATGATTACTGAAGTTTATAGCAAACGTGTTATGGATAATGATTTTCGGACAAACAATTTTAGGAGAAGAAAGGGGGTACCATCGTACCACATGTGGCACGCGCCGGGTCGGAGAGGTTAATTGAACGCATGACTACCAACCGGATTTGAAAAATTCTTTTCACATTTGATTATGCTATTTAACACAACGCTATGACCCTTAGGAACCGAGCAAAAAGAAAAAAAAACAGAAAGAACATTAAGCGAAAACGAAGGAATTGCGCGTGCGGGTGATGCGATGCGATGCAGTGGGTCGGGGAACAAGAAATTTCATGCGAACGAAGTCTTGGGCAGAAGCTAGTACTTAATCGAATATTTTATCTCTTGTAATTGAAATGCATTCTATAAATCCATTTGAATTGCTATCGACACCCTAAGAAAGAGAAGAAGAATAGTTATGTTTGAAAATAAAGAAACGTCTTTATTTTCAAACATAAATATTCTTCTTCTTCTTCTTAGGGTGTCGATGTGTGTGTGTCATGTATAACGATACATAAGTATGTACATGTTTCAGCAGTGATGGCAATATCATTAATGTGTGTTTTGTATATAGTTCACTGTACTCATTATTGTGAATTACTTTTACTATGGACCAACCTTGAATTCACGAAGAACAAATGATTTTACGATTTAAATTCTCAAAATAATTGTTAAATGTGATTATTGTGTTTAAATAAGCTGCGGGGTAATTGCGTTACACACTAACAAGTAAAGTAGCAATGACTTTCATTTTGACAGTTCAACAACATTCATTAATTGCGTCATTTAGGTTGTTGAGCAGCAATGGATTAGTAATTTCCTTCTGAATGTTGTTGATATTGTGTTACGCAATAAAATTAGAGTGCAGATGTCGAATACCCAATACGAAAAAATGGGTTGTAAGGTTTATAAGCATAATCAGACTATAATGTTACTACCTACTGGGACTCAGGCCTCCTCTATTCGAAAGAGAGTGGGCTATAATCCACCACGCGGGCCCAGTGCGGGTTGGTAAATGTCACATGTCTTCGAATTTTTGGTTCTCGGATCCCAGTTTCCTCACGATGTTTTCCTTTACCGTTTTAAGAGCAGTAGTGATGATATGAGAGGTTTTCTTGTTGAGTATTAAAAATAACATAGTTTCCAAGAACGCTATAGATGGCATTGAACTGACTACGTTACTAGGTGCCAAAGCCAAAATGCTTGGAAAAAAACATTGCATCACGTCACATAAGCTCGTTGACTGACACTTTCGTTTGCTTTCGTTTTACGATCTCAAAATCACATCCAAATGAAATAATCAAAAAATGATGTGACGTTCCGTTCCTTGCAGTAACTTACCAAGTTCAGCGCCATCTATCCAGCGACTAGGGACTGTTAAAAAAAAATAGAAAAGAATATCCCTCATTATCTACACAAAGTAAAAGTAAAACGCCTGCCTAGGTTCGCACCCACGACCTGCAACTCGTAAGCCGGGGGGACTCGTAAAGTGACATGTTGATATAACATTTTAAGTACCTACTATTAGTACCTATAGAATCAGTAGCTATCTACTAATCTTTAAAAAACACTCGCGACTAAAAATTGTGACGTGAGGACAGCAGTGTTCAACGTGAAAAGAAAATATTAGAAAATTCAATCGAGATTTCGAGAAGGCGCCTTTCGTTTATTCCCGAACGGGATAAGAAAAGCCACCCATTGATATTGCACGGAGTGAAGTAGACACATCACGCGTCTTACTATCAGATGCCTGAGATGCAGCATCGCAAATAAGAAAACAGGTTTTATTTAGCACACTACATTTACAAGAACCATGTGTAATTTGAGAGATTGTATATACAGCTTGTTTGGTAGAAGGACTGACACAATTTTTGAGGGATTTGGGCTGTCATTTGCTAGCAGGATAATAAAACACTTCCTCAGCATCATCTGCCTAGCCTTTTCCCAACTATGTTGGGGTCGGCTTCCAGTCTAACCGGATTCAGCTGAATACCAGTATTCTACATGGAGCGACTGCCTATCTGATCTCCACAACCCAGTTACTGGGTAATACGATAACCCTTGGTAAGACTGGTTGTCAGACTTTCGGGCTTCTGACTACCCGTAACGACTGTCAAAGATCCACGAATGACAGCCGGGACCAACGGCTTAACGTGCTTTCCGAGGCCAGGAGGGGTCACGGTATGTAAAGATCACCCATCCACAGACCAACCGCGGCAAGCGTAGCTTAACCTGATCGATCGACCTGTGCGGCTGTTATTATTTAGCCATGGGCCCCTCTCTAATAAAACACATCCTATCCCTAAGAAAATTGTGTTGGTCTACCAAACAACCTGTATATATTAGTATGACAGTATTAGTTCAGGGGCCCAAGTCTGCTATTTTTATAAATTCGTCATACCAACACGATCCCATTGTTATTTTGCTAAAAGTTCGTAATCTGCTAAATTCATAATGGTCGATCATTGGTCGGTCAATGGCACAGAACATAATTATACGATACTCGTAACGAATTAAAAGCAATGGCTGCACAATGACGTTCTAATGGTAGGTCAATGATCAAAGGAACTGTCAAATTTTTTGCAGATTACCGCCTAAGTCAGTCATTCATTTGTCATTATGTACGAGATTACCATTCTATGCCATTTCTTTCAATGGAGTGTCAGTGGTTGACCATTGGAAAGTAATAATGACGCCATTATTATAGTAGATTACCAAACTTGTCAAAATCAACAATTTTATTATGAAATCAATGATAGACCATTCTGACACTATTGTAATAGCAGACTTGAGGCCCAGATCCCGGCCCTATGGCATGCATTGAGTTTTCAATAAGTTGGGCTTTATATTTAGTCCCTATAGTCTCCCCTCGTAAAGCACGAAACCGTATGAAAATCTTTTCGGTAATTTTGAAGTGAAAACTGCTTTAGGCGCCTTGGGCATTTTTTGAGATGGGAAAAAACCATTGAACTCGCGACACTGTTACCGTAACCGACACCGCGCGCGTTTTGTTTATAAGACGATTAAAAAAATACACACGTAATTGTTCAAGTTTTCACTTCTGTCGGCACTCCCGGCGTGCCACTGTTTTATTATTAGTTAAGGTTAATGTCTCACAGCTGGGCAAAGACCTTCCTAATCTCTTTCCACCTCTCTCTGTCCAGAGCTGCCAAGGACCAATCTTTATTAAAGAAGTCCAGCTCATCTCGATGGGACTTAGTTTTATAATATGTAGTAATATTTGACGTCTCTACTTCTCTATGCGTTTGGTCTTTTCAGAAACGTTTATCCGATCTAGGTTAGCCTCACATCATAGGCCTTTGCGAAATTTAAATTTTATTACGTTTTTTGCAATTTGCAGGTCAGTTTCAGGTTGTATCTTGATCAAAATATGATTCGCGACAATAACAGGTACATATTTAGAGAATTATAATCATTAGAATCATTAATACATCTTTCTAAGTTATATTTCTACCATTATGCACTTTTCCATAAGAGATTGGATTCATATGGTACAAATATAACTTAGAAAGATGTATTAGTGATTCTAATTATTTTATTAGCTTCAATATGTACCTATTATTGTCGCGAATCATATTTTGATCAAGATATAACCTGACACTGACCTGCAAATTGCAAAAAACGTAAGAAAATTTGAATTTCGAGGTCTACCACTACCCATTCACCATAGTGGCCGTATTTCCTATTTACACTGTAAATAAATATTAAAGTACATAATGATCGCAGTTGATCTTTATTGTAGCACTAAAATATTACACTGAATTATGTTTTACAGCTAAGTAATTGTGAGTAGTAATGGGGTTTCATATAATAGCCAATTGAAATAATTGTGCAGTTCTACTTGTAATGAACTCTATCAATTATTTAATTCAAACGCTTCGTGTTTATAAATAGTAGCTTTCCCTGCGGCCCTGTTCGCTTGGATCAATACAGTAGGTACGTTGCCCAGGAATAAGACGGAATAGGATAACGAAAATAACTAATCAGCGTTTCTCGAGTTATAAAAGCACTTTTATAATATTAAATTCGAAATACAAATACACAAGCCTTTTGAAATAAATTTTAATTTGGATTTCCTAACCAAAAGTCAGATATTTGAGATCAAAGTGGCCAGAGGGGCAAATTCTCGTAATTTTAAGAACTTTCACAGTATGATCTGTCTCAATTTGTCAAAAATATCTAAAATTTCCCTACATTTTTGACATTGATTGTCACTGAGGTGAGATTGCGACTAGATTTTGAACGTTTTTAATTATTGGAATTGGCCATCAGTTCTGCATTGTCTCACAACCTTCAGTAGGTCGTTCGTTCCACCTCGTGGGGGGAGGGACTAGGGGGCTACCCACACTGATGTTTACTCTTTGTAAAATAAAGTTCATTTTAATACTTACGTAAAACATTTTAAAGACAACAGCAATACATATAAAATGCACCTCCAAATTCGAACATCCCGATTTTATTAAGTACATGTCTCGCATTATTTACAGTGGAGTCGGTGATCCCGGCCAACGGTATACGCCTCCGACTCTAGAACGTATTTACCAAAAGCGTATTCATATTAGATTTCCGAGCTCCCAATGCCAGCCGGCCGTATCGAGAATGTCACCGATACATTCGATACTTTATTCGAGTGAGCTCGAGAACGCCCGCCGCGACACGGAAGAGTGTCAAATAAATACAGGTTGAAATATATCTCCTGTCGCGTACTGTGATCCTGGTATATACGTGCCATTTAAACGATGAATTTTTGTTTGGTTTTCGTGTTGTTCGGCTATTTTTTCACGTGGAGTGCTGGTATGCTGTACCGACGAGACTCCGACAATGTTTTGAAACCTGGTGGGTACTCTTTTTTATTTTATTTTTTTAACTTGATTGGAACTTGTAAGATAATGAAAATGCCCTTTTCCCAGTGTTGTCTGTGTTTGAGGATCTTTGCACTCCAAACGAGCCGTTATTAACATTGCTTTTATGATATATCTAGTTAATTTCATTACCTACTTTTGTTTTAGTTGCGTATTTATTCAAGTCAACACAATATCACGCAGTTCATCAATAAATAAAATATAATTAGGTGTTTGTGATTTGATATGTAGATATTATTTAACTTGAACATTAATGATTTATTTACTCACTCTCTACTATTTATTCAAACTATGGCACACTATTTATTTTAGCTGTTCCATTTAATATTTTTATTGAACCGCTATTTATAGAATGGAAGTGAAATTATTTTTAACAGAATAAACGTGACTTATTTTTTATTGTTACAAAAATTCAAACTATGACACACTATTTATTTTAGCTGTTTCATATACAATTTTTATTGAACCGCTATGTATAGAATGGAAATGAAATTATTTATAACAAAATAAACGTGATTTATTTTTTTATTGTTACAAAATAACTATGAAAGCTTTAAGTTTTAAAACGTGTACGGTAAAAAAACTTACTTGTAAATAAATGCTAATTAAAACAATAATCACAACCACGAATTATTAATATACCCCTCGCCTGTTAGTCTAAGAAATTCAGTTCGAAACAATAGAAAAAGTAATTTTGTCTCATTAGTGACAGTTGAGCTCTAAGCTAGATCCTTATCACTTTATTGAAGCATTTTAAGTACCTTTGTCCAAATAGTAAAATGCTTGACACAGGTGCAGTAATCCAGATTACGTCACGTTACGTTACGTTGAGATTACGTCATCATGTACTGCTCATGATGAACTTTCAGTGCACTACTCACTTTTGTAGTGTTTGCAGCACACCAAGCTACTACAATCTGTCAAATTTCTTTAACAGAATGTCAACATTATCGCTAAAACATAAGGTTCAAAGTTGATTGGTAAAATTTGACAGTTTCGGGTAGCTTGATGTGCTGGCGTCTGTACACTGTTGCAGAGAGGCATCTTCCAAAAACCAGGGCACGATTCCTTTAGTTATGCATGCTACGTTATTATCAACATCGTTTGCAACACTGCAGTGTTGCAAACGATGTTGAAATCTGGAGAGGGTTAAAATGATCCTACAAAGGATAATTTTAACCCTCTACAGATTGGCTCCAGAAAACTTCTGACAAAAATATAACCCTCTTTCTGGCGCAGTCGAGTAAAAATAATTTAACACAAAATCTTTTACATTTTCGAATTAATCTGATATCCAGTGCCAATCCGGAAATTGTATAACAGTGACATGCAATTAAACACGTGTCAAAAATAGAGCAAAATCTCAAAGATAGATAAGAACAGCTGTCTCTATCACCACGTGTAATTAACAGTTAGAAAGAAAGAGACGGAAGCAGAAGGTCACGACAAAAATATGTAAATGTGTTGATAGTGCGACGCGGGCGCAGGTTGCACTGCGTTACCTTGATCAGTAACTGCGCACGATACGAGAATGGTGCACTTTCGAATGTGGACTGTGGTGCTGTCCCGCTTTGGACATTGTCTATTGGTTCTAGGCATTATAATGATTTCTTTCAACTATACTTTTCTGATGATATTCTAAAACCATAGCTAACATAATATCCTGCCGACGGAATTTCGGACCGAGTTTCGACCAATTACAACGGAGAATAAAGCCACACTATGTATGCAGGATATATTAAAGTGGACGTGTGCGCAAACACAGGTGCACTCTCATAGGTCAATGGTGGCGGTCATAATGACCGCAATCCATCACGGCTGAGGGGAGATCAGGCATCATCAGATCAAAACATAAACACTCAAACAAGTCTACCTGCATAACTTACTTCAGACTAATATTACTTATAACGAGAAAGTTTGTGAGTGTGTGTGTTTATATGTTTGTTACTTCTTCACGCTCAAACGGCTGGACCAGTTTTGATAAAATTTTGTATGGAGGTAGCTGACATCCTAGATTAACATAACTTTTTATCCCGATATTCCCACGGTAGCTAGTAGAAATATAAAACTGAAGTACGAAAACAAAATTACACTCGCAGTACACTTTTACATAAATTTAACAAAACATTATCAGCATAAAATGTTCCCACTGCTGAGACATAGGCCTCCTCTCTGTGAATGGGCTTAAAATCCAGCACGCGGGCCCAGTGCGGGTTGGTAGATGTCAAAACTCACATGTCTTCGAATTTTTAGTTCCGGTTTCTTCACGATGTTTTCCGTTGCACTTTTACGTTATTGAAAATATCAACGGTCAATGAAGTTTATCCGATTTGGTAGCAAGCCTTGCTTAACACAAAGCTACGATGTTTGCAAGGCAGTTACGTGTTTACTAAAACTGCGCAACACATGCTTTTATAGAGAGGATTCACTTTTATTATCATTAACACATACGATTTTGTAAAACGATTTTTTTTTATATATATATACTTAGTGATTACCGCACTATGTCCAAATCTATTATTATTGCTTAATGCAGCTTATACCATTAAAATTCATTTATTAAAACTAGGCAGAGAATTAGCACTTTTTGAACGTAAAAATTACCAAAAACAGTCCCAAACTCCGCCTTTCACCCTAGTGCTTTAGCTGGGAAAAAGAAGTGGCGCAACAAACTCCCCAGCAGCACACCTGTCTGTTCAGTTAGAAGAACTTGATTCTATGCAATAGAATGCAAAGTTATTAACATTACGAAACATAATATTTGCCATAATGTATGTCAGCTAGGACACCGCAATATACCAACAAAAACATTAAAAACTACTATTACTTTTCACCATGCTAAGCATTATTATTATACGTATGATAACTATAAAATCCTAGCAACGCCCCGCGGTTTCACTCGCATAAGTGTCGATCCCGTTCAAAAGACACGTGGCGCCATCTATTATCATAATAACGTTATTGTTGTTTTCCTCGGGAACAGCACTTTTTTTCGGGATGAAAGGTACCCCATGTCCGTTTCTGTACACCTGACAACGTATATGCAAAATTTTAGGCTGATCGTTTCAGTGGTTTAGGCGTGAAAAGGTAACAAACAAACTTACTTTCGCATTTATAGTATTAGTTAGGATCATGTATAAAATACTAACTTTGTAGAAGACCAGCACGCTATCGCGTAACACACTATCAATCTCAACCCGAATCATTTTGAAGGATATTGCTAATCCATTGCTTCATATGTTCGGAAAATTTGTCTGCTCAACAACGTAAATAACGCAATGAATGTTGTTGAACTGTCAAAATGAAAGCCACGCAATTACCCCGCCGTTTAAAGTTGCAAATATGGATTATGTAAACTCGTCTGTTTACTTTTTTATCCAAACATAGAAAGCAACAAAACACAAGTCATTTTGCCATCCAATTATTTATGACGATTCACTATTGGATAATCACCGATAGTATGAAAGTCTCATCCGAACATAATATACAGATAAATATTGGCAGGTGGGTTACATAAGCACAATGCATATTCAAGTAAGTCCATAAAGCGCGGTAAGTGGTCGCGAAGTGAGCGGCCTTGCGCACGCGCCGGTCCACGGTCAAGTCTGATAACGCTTTTAGTTGTAAGTGGAAACAGGTAGGTATTGGATTTTATTAATAATGAAGCTACATCATATTCTATGGTATACATAAATATTTCTTAAATGAATGGTCTAGATGATTTATTTTTAAAAGCATGATATCACTCTGACTTGAATCGCAGCGACCTGCAGGGTAATTACGTAACACACTATCAGTAGCAATGGGTTTCGTTTTGACAGTTCAACAACATTCATTGCGTTATTTGCGTTGTTGAGCAGACACATTTTTTTAACATATGGAGCAATGGATTAGAAATATGCTTGAAAATGATTCAAATTGATAGTAATAGTGTGTTACGCAATTAGGGTGTTGGGCCTCAAGTCTGCTATTACAATAGTGTCAGAATGGTCTATCATTGATTTCATAATTTTTGATTTTGACAAGTTTCGTAATCTACTAATATAATGGCGTCATTATGACTTTCCAATGGTCAACCACTGACACTCCATTGAAAGAAATGGCATATTGGTAATCTCGTACATAATGTCAAATGAAAATCTGCTAAAATTTTGACAGTTCCTTAGATCAGTGACATACACTGACCTCTATTGTATAATACAAGTCAGTGGTGACCTACCATTAAAACGTCATTGTGCAGTCATTGGTTTTAATTCGTTACGAGTATCGTATAGGTATGTTCTGTGCCATTGACCGACCAATGATCGACCATTATGAATTTAGCAGATTACGAACTTTTAGCAAAATGACAATGGCATCGTGTTGGAATGACGAATTTATAAAAATAGCCGGCTTGGGCCCCTGTTGGTCAAATTCATATTTGCACAGCGCGAGATTAGAACTTGCGACCACACGAAATGTTCTTTTTGTAATCTGAGGCACCTCTCTATTGGCTCAAGAAGGACCTTGGCGCTTGAAGAGCTCAAAAATAATTCAATAATTAATAAACCGGTTGCATTAATATCTAGAAAAACATCAAATGATTCAGATTTTCAACCTAATTTTAATAATTTATAGTATTTGATTTTGCGCCACTGCTGACTACGAGGTCACAAAATACAGAGAGTACCTGGGTTCGATTCCTGGGTCGATGTTATTGGGTGTTTCTATTTGTAATTTCTCAGTAGTAGCCCGGAGTCTGGATTTCTGCCCGGTTGATGGCAATAGACTTGCCCCCTATACTATTAGGTACATGAGACTTCCTGGCGAAATGTGGGTGTACTATAGGATTTTTTTTTGCCTCCTTTTTACAACGATTTCTATTTTATACTCCTGCTAGTACAAGAACCTACTTAATTTATATACCACTAGCAGCGCCCCGCGGTTTCACCCGCATAGGTATTATCCCGTGGGAATATCGGTATAAAAAGTATCCATGGTGTTAGCTACCTCTTTCCTAAATTTTATCAAAATTGATCCAGCCGTTTGTACGTGAAGAAGTTACAAACATACAAACACATTCACGAACTTTCGCCTTTATAATATTAGTGTGATTGTATAAATTTAATGGAGATTAATTCTGTACTTTCAAAAATTGATTTAATGCTGTAGAAACGAAAATAGCATCACAATATTTCTAAAAAAAATCCAGTCAATCAAGTGTGAAACCTGAAGACTATTATAGCTTGCGAAAAATTAATTAATTGAGTATTTTTTTTTAAATAGATTCGTTTCACCCATAGGATACGAATCTATTAAAAAAAATGGCTCTTTATTGAAAGTAGTTTTTCTTATACGATCAAATGAGCATTGTGAGTCGTGCACTTTTGAATTTTCCAATTTTTTTATATTTCCAAAGATTATTTATTGTGACAGAGGTTTAATAACAAAATTAAATTACTAATAAATACAGCGGATTTATGCTTCAGACCCGCTTAGACCAAAATACGGGAATGTGTTAAAGTAAGCCAAAATAAAATAATGTGTGTAACTTACCGTTACCTCGAACACTTTATCACGAAATATAAGGCAACCTTTATTGCAATTTGGACCCTCTTTATAGCTAAAATGTGTGAGTACCATGTAGAAAGGTAACGCGCTTTTATTTCTATGCAGAGATAACGAACATCCTTCGCGATTGGATAATGGAGATAACGCTTGACTTAAGACTTACCTTGTCCTGAGAAAATTATCACGTGAATATATTTTTGTAAGTGAACAAGGAAAAGGAAGCCTTGCTGAAAATAAACCAACAAAATATAAATAAATATAATCCTATTGGATAGAGAATAAAGACATTTAATAAAAAAAAATGTATTTTAAACAATGATGAAAACACGTTAAGCCGCTCCGTGGACAGACGTTACGGGTTGTCAGAAGCCCGTAAGTCTGACAACCAGTCTTACCAAGGAGTAACGTATTACCCAGTAACTGGGTTGTGGACGTCAGATAGGCAGTTGCTCCATGTAAAATACTGGTATTCAGCTGCATCCGGTTAGACTGGAAGCCGACCCTAACATAGTTAGGAAAAGGCTAGGCAGTAAGACGGATGACAGTATAGATTTTCGCTCATTTCAGCTCTCCTCTTTCTATGACTTACTGATGTAACAACATAATGACGTCATTTTTGTTGTATGATCACTAATTGTAATTAGCAACCTAAGAAGATATCAGAAGGTCAATTCCCGTAAAATAAAAAGTAATTTAAAAAAATTAAACCGACTTCAAAAAGAAATGAACTCAAAATTATGAAATAACTTTAAATTCGGAAGTCGGTGTATTGGGATCTGTATTTTAGTTTTAGTTTTTTGCCACCGACTTCCGAAATTAAAGTTATTTCATAATTTTGAGTTCATTTCTTTTTGAAGTCGGTTTAATTTTTTTAAATTACTTTTTATTTGGTAATTTTTTGTTGTTGCACTAGAATTTGACCAAGGTTTTGAGATGTTTTCGCTTTGACACTACACCCGTAGCTCGTATCAATAAGCCAGGCCGTCACACTTTCACGTCTTAGTCCATATCTTAAAAATTACTGAATCGATTTTGATGAAACTTGTTCCCTAAGTTGAAGTAAATGTAAGCCAATAAAAAAAGAATGGTCACGATCCGATTAATAGTTACGGAGATATGCGTGGACAAACATACATACATACGTCTATAAAATTTTGTATATTTGTTTGGAAGCCCTAATAGATTGTCATATGTGAATATAATGCAATTCCTATAATATTACATACATACGTATCGAATTGATAACCTCCTTTTTTTTAAGTCGGTAAAAAAACGTTCAAAAAGACGCAATCCTTCTCAGCGACAAGAAATTGACTTATTTTTGACAGACTGAGAATAAGATTGGAATGCGAAGTTCTTAAAAAAGAGGAATTATTGCCGCTCAGAAATAACATGTAACAGAACTATTCTGTAACCTTTAAGAGTCCGCAGTAAACTGGGTTAGTAATGGCGCACGTAGCAAGCCACCTCTCACTACAGTATACTGGGACTTTAAATCTAATACTTATGTTCTATTGCGGAGTATAAAGCGGTTACTACTTACTTGTGGTTAAACACAAACTACCACCAGTAACTCTATTGGTTTTATGGGGGATTGATATGACAACATGTTATTTTTAGAGCTTTGGCGTAACAAACTTCGAAAGTTGGTAATTCAACCACTGACTTTTGATGAACTAAATTGGCAGTTTTTTTCTATGCAGTGCGACAGTGACCGCGTTTTAGGTTATGTATCACGTGCGGAAAAACTGCTTTTCGTCAGTTCTCTTTTAGATTATTTTAATTCTATTGCAAATTTTAGTCCCTGTTAGTCATCGAACAATATGTAAATCATTGGTAACAGTCATCGGGCTGTTCTCTCGAATAGGCCCTAATGAGTAATTTATTCGATGACTAATGTATGTCGTAGCTACCTACGCCTACACAAAATCCTACGATGGTTTGTTGTCATGGGTTCACGATCACGGTCAAATGGTTTTTGATGGTATAGAGGTATGAGGCACAGGGTGTAAAAAGTTCACTGAACCTCCATAGAAAAGGGAGGATCATCCGACCAGACGGGTGTTGTGTCTGACGGGCAACTACCCAATGATTCGTCGGGCCGTTGTATCTATGCTAGTTGCGCGGTAAACTCTGCTTGCAAGATGCAGGATTTTGCGTGACGTCAGTATGACGCGTAGTTTGCATGTGGCGTTGTAGATAGGTACCGCTACATCACTAAGTAATGACCCGTGTTTATCTGCATAAATAGCATAATCAGCCTATACTGACTTGTCCCACTGCTGGGACACAAGCCTCCTCTTAGTGAGAGGGAGTGAGCCATAATCTACCACGTGGGCCCAGTGCGGGTTGTTAGATGTCACATGTCTTCGATTTTTTTGTTTTAGTACATGCCGGTTTCCTCTCAATGTTTTCTATTCTTTTTTTTAACGACTTTTGTCTTTTTCTAGTCAGCCATTGGCAAATGGAAAGTTCAAATAAGTTTTTAAACGACATATAAGTTAGGATCACTTTTTCCAAAAAAACAGCCTTAGATTTATGCCCATTTGTGCAGGATTTTCTCAAAAATGACTAGGCTACTTCGTCCATACCAGCGCATTTCCGCGTATGCAACGCATTCACGCAACAACTGCGCTTCGCACATCACCGCTTATTTGGATTTCCGCATTGTGCACCGAAAATGGGAGCTATTTGCGGATACAGTACGTCTGTTTGATACGATGCATACCATTAGTTTAGTTAAGTTCTAAAACTGTGTTTTGACAGCTCAAAACAGGAGCCTTTCACGCTCTAAGGTCAATAAATTGACTGTTCCTACATCATCAGTCAAGCAACATAAGCATGATCAGCCTATAATGTGCCCACTGTTGGGACACAGGCGTCCTCTCTGTGAAAGGGAGTGGGCTGTAATCTATCACGCGGGCCCAGTACGGGTTGGTAGATGTCACATGTCTTCGAATTTTTTGGGTCTAGGATATGCCAGATTCCTCACGATGTGTACCTTCACCGTTTTGAGAGCAGTGGTGAGGAAATGATTTACTTAAAGTAAAGCGCCTGCCTGGGTTCAAACCCACGACCTACAACTACCTACACTGACCTCACTGGGCCACCACTGCTCAGTGAACATTGTAAAATATCAACAAAAACGACAGCAAAAAGTTTGCCACAATTTTTCCATTCAAATTATAAGATATCTATCTTTAATATATCACCCCAAGACATAATAGTAAAGCTTTAATGATCGTCATCACTTCAAACACATTCTTTTTTTACTTTCCCGACATTTCAGCATCAACTGAATTCATGATGTTTGAGATGAAGAAAAAATATATTAAGGTGTTGTAAGTAAGAAAAGAAAATAAGAAAATTAGTTAGAGTACCTAGCTGTCGCCGGATACGGCTAAGAGGTAGGAATAGGTATTATTAGTGTTCATAAATGCCTGCCTAATGCCTGTGTAATGCTTGCCTTTGTGCGAAAATTGTTCGCGCAAATATGAATGGTTCACAGCATAAAAGGTCTTTAAGTAACATTTCGTTGTGTGACGCGGAAGGGGACAGTGCCAGCGGAAGTGAGCTGGACGTGTTCACCGGTCACCACGTCACTCAGCTTTAAAATATGCAAAACAACCAGAAACCCAAATTGACTTTTCAACCCAAGATTGTGTGAATAATAAGTACAGTCAGGAAAATCAATTCTTCAGCAAATGCAGGCCGTACGACATTTTGCCGTATTATAACTGTCAAAGAATGACAGTTGTGATTTTGTGATTTCATTATACGAACAATTCAAGTTCACCCATAACATTTTTTTGTTCTTATCTTTATTTTGTGTTTCACGATCTGTTGCCAAATAAATATTATTCCTTCTTTCTTTTCTTTTAAGTCGGTAGTCCATTTTCTTGACCATTCATTTCCCTGATTTCACATGCCTTTTTCAATAGTACAATGACCCTGTCACCCTTCGACGACTACAGTACAACTATACACTGAAATGAATAACAGGAAAAACGTTTCATGTTCCAGATCTGCTGCCCGTGTCGTCAACTGTGATGCCTCTGCCATACTACTCCGTCTACGGCTATGAAAAGAAATTACTCCGAGACAAACACAAGAAACGACCCGCAGGGAAAATCTCCTTAGTGACAAAACAGCCCAAATAAATACCTACACGTAATATCTGAATATTAGACATTTTTTCCTCATCCTTCATAGAGTAAGAATGGGTTTATTTGTGTTGTTTCGTTTTTTTTATTAAGTTTATTTACTAATAAGGATTAGGGCCGGGTGACACCGAATGTAAGTGAAGAGCATTAACGGATGTTTTACTTGACTTATACATGGTGGAGTCGACTATAAATTAAACTTCGTACAATACGACCGACGTAACTTGGCGGGTATAGCCTTTGCGAACTTTCGCGCATGTTCTTTCACTCACACTCGCATCATGCCACCATTTGGTTCCTAAAAACGTTCGTGCGCAGCTTTCTGCGCGAAGTTCAGGGCCGCCAAGTTACGTCGGTCGTATTGTATGTACATGTAATCTCGTTCACAGTCTACATACAAACATTCAACCAAATATATCCAATAGTTCAGTCATTATAGCTAGTGAAAGATTGACAAAACCATTGTCGGTTTTTTTTAATGTCAAAATATTCTTTTGTACTAGTTTTCGTATTATTTTCATATTTTCGTCTCCAGATTTTATTGTGCTGTCCTGAACTGGGTCTGGTATCGCCCTTGAACCTTTGAACTATGGGATATTATTCTAGTGTGTAACTATTTGAATGACGCATTTGACGTTTATTGTTAAATAGTTTACAATAAATGCGAAAGTGTGTCTCTCTGTTACCTCTTCTCCATTAAAATTACATCTGCCTATCTTAACCATTGATACTGACTGTAGTTAGCCAATTTTTGTGAGATGTACCTACCATTAACGCCCAAGCAATGAAAACGAATCACTTTCAATAAAGCTCGATATAAGTGAGTTTCGAACGATTAAAATGTGCAGACTATAAGTAGATGTTACCATTTAAAAGCTTTATAAAATTATATTTAACTTAACTTGTACTGATTTATAAAATTAGTTACAAAAATGCTTTACAATAAGTACAAAAATTCCTAAGTGTTTTGTATGCTTTAAAACCTAAATTTGTAACTTTGACATTCAGTTTACTTACGCTTGTTTACATAAAGTACACTAAACGAAAAGCAGTAATTTACACACCCTGTATACAACAATGGAACGAAATGAATGTTGTTTAAAAAATATATCATGAACAATTTGCGTACTGTATTTCACGAGGAATAAAATGGAATAAATAAAATACAAATGGAAGCTTGTGACAAGTGAAATAAAAACTCGTAATGTGAGTTCACTGTCACAACATTTTAGTGAATAAAATTTTAAAAGGTACGTATTTTATTTTTTTTCCTGCTTTTGGCGATAAATAAAAAGGGGCTAAGTGGCTTGTTATATTAGGCTTAATCCCGTAACTTATTGTATAAGCATAATCAGCCTATAATGTTCCTACTGTTGGGACACAAGCTTCCTCTCGGTGAGAGGGAGTGGACCTAGAGTGCGGGTTGGTAGATGTCACATGTCTTTGAATTTTTGGTTCTAGGACATGCCGGTTTCTTCACGATACACGATGTTCTGCTTCACCGTTTTATGTTTTTTTTTTTTTTTTTTATGTAGATTTGATGAAATAATGGTGTGGGTTCGAACCTACAATTCGTAAGTCACGGCCGCCGCGTTACTATTCGGCTACCACTACTCTACTTATTGTATAAATCTTAGGAATAATGTAACCAGTTCGATATTATAATTCGCATGTTTTTAAGTAGATAAATATGTATGAATATTTATGTTGCTCTCAGGAAACTTCCACATACCTTACGTATCTCCTTGACATTTCAATCAAGCCACCTTATATTATGTATCTAGGCATTCTGTGCATGCTAATAGACACGCACGTGAAGGATACCTCACTGCCACAAAACGAGGGCTCCATGCCTAACGTGAAAACAAAATGGGCGACGGCAAGCATAGATGTGATCTGGCTCATGATTGGTCAAATCAGTTAAACTTGTTCTTCTGGAGTGGGTAGAGTACAGCACAAACACAGGACTGAGCTTTCCAGTGCGACTGTACCTACGTGTGCGCACCTCCGTCCATGTAGAATAGCGAGTATCGACATCAAGGTATTTACGAGACGTCTCCACGAGCGAGAAAATCGCGGCGATATTATCGTCGTGCCACGTATTTCTATACACTCTCTTAGAACGTGTCTCCACACGGCGATATCATCGCCGCGAAAATTTGATGGCAAGGCGAGACTATCGCCGCGATTCTCTCGCTCGTGGAGACGGCCCCTAAGATAGCGACCGCGATCGCGAGATCTTCGGCATGAAACGTGACATTGGCTAAATGCACAAACCGTGCGAAGCCAAAGAAAAAAAAAAAAATCTTCGGCATGTAGTTACCCTTATACTCTGCACACTTGGCAAATGAGAGGTAGACCGAAAAACCGTGTAACATTTTGCCCGCCACGACAATGTTGTTACGTAACAAAAGTGCAAAAGCGAAAGGAACTTCGTTCCAGCCAGGTGTCCCAAGGCACCTCTCGAGTGTTTTTTGTCAGATCATCTACTTTACAAATAACATGCCTGGCAGAATCCGAAAACCCGTAGCCCATGGATACATACATAATCAGCCTATAATGTTCCCACTGCTGGGACAAAGGCCTCCTCTCTGCGAGACCTCTAACAGAGAGGACGCCTGTGTCCCAGCAGTTTGTAACACGTTACTTTTCAGTAGCGTCGTGGACGAAGGACCTTATTCTGTCGTGTTGGCACGAGCTTTATAAGAACTGCTCATGACGTTGGTATTAAGATTTGATGTCTATTTTTCAGTAGTGTCGAATTAAAAGAAATATTTGAAGCAATTATTTATTGGTCAGCGGGATTGTCCGAAAGGGTTACCGCTGGCCCGGAACATAAAGGGCTAAGGAAGGAACATGGGTGGGTTTTAGTCAGTAAGAGTCTGACACTCCCTTCCGCTCCGCCCAGAGCGGGAGGGGTCATTTGATGACTTCTCATCCGCAAAAAAAAAAACAATTATTTATTTACTTAGCATAAACATAACAAATAATCAGCCTATAACGTTCCCACTGCTAGGACACGGGCTATGTCGGGCAGAGGGAGTAGGCCGTAATCCACCACGCGGGCCCAGTGCGGGTTGGTAGATGTCACATGTCTTCGATTTTTTTGTTCTAAGACATGCTTCCTCACGATGTTTTCCTTCAAAGTTTTGAGAGTCCATGGATAAAATTGATAAAATGGATAAAATTAATGTCACGACAATGTTTCTTACAAACTATACTTATAGCACTGAAATAACCTGTTTTCTTACTGAAACCTCCATCTAAGTTGAGTTTTACAATGTATGTGGGATGAAAAGCTGCTGTTAAATGACTGCTATCCATCCTGCCGACGTAATCCCTTAGTCGAGTCTTATTACATCCCCGGGGAGGAAAGTGGTCTTTTCTCAGCCAAGGATATACCAAAACTCAACTGGAGTTATTAAGCACTGTAAAATTACAGGATTAATTACTTGCCTCGGTGTTCTAGTGGTTCATCCATTACTTCGTATGTTCGAAAAATTTGTCTGCTTAACAACGCAAAATGAAATGAATGTGGTCGATCTGTCAAAATTAAAGCCATGCTACTGTTAAGTGTGTAATGGGTGAGGCAAAGTATTATTGGGTTTTTACATCATGAATTTCCCTTAAGCAGCTCGAAGTCTGAATTTGTGCCTGGTGGCAATAGGCACACTATTACATGGGACTTAAACACATCTCGCAAAACGTAAGTGTATGAAACCCTTTGAAGGAACAGACATGATGGTATGATTCATGTTATGAAATTACTTGCAGATCTATCCTAATAATAAGAAGTACCTAATAAGTCCCACAAATAGGTCAAAAAAATAGAACGCCATTACGAACTAATGCGTGTACTTGCAATGTCAAACGTCTGAACCAAATTGATTGACTGATTGAAAGGCGCGAAAATGAAAGATACGGCCGACCATGAACGATACACTTTAATATTTACACGATTCAATTTGGTAACTTCATCAGAATTAAAAGGTATCATTGAACCGTGATTATTGAAATAAGTGTTTTCAGACTCTTTCTTCAAGATATTTTCAGCCAAAGTTTTTCCTCGGCATTGGTAGGTACGTACTTCAGATGTCTTAGATATTACCTAATAAAGTAAACTACATATTGCGTGCTTGGGGGAGGCCTATGTCCAGTAGTCGATGTCGTTCGGCTGAAATGATGATGACATAATTACTAGGTGTCCGTGTAGTTGTCTACAAAGCGAAGAAAGCAAGAAGATTTAGATCAACATTCAACCTGATACTGACCTGAAAATTGCACAAAACGTAAGAAAGTTTGAATTCCAGCTACCCTGAAGCTTCCCACTTAACATAGTTACAAACATACATGGTCCAGACATTGCTATCTATTTAGGTTGATAACCGGGGAGTCTTCAAGTCTCGAGTGAAGGTGGCAATGGTGAGGACACGGTGGAGCACACGGTGGAGGTCTGCCCCGCTTGGGCGGAGCACCGCCGTGTCCGCGTAGAGGCGATCGGCAGCGGCGGCGACCTCTCGCGCCCGGCCCTGGTGCAAGCCATGGTCCGGGGCGAGAGGGAGTGGGAGGCAGTCACCTCCTGCGAAGCAATCATGCTAGCGAAGGAGGTGGCGGGACGGCTCAGGGAGAGAGCCTCCCGTCCCAGCCTCCGCGGGAGACGCTCCGGGCGTCGGGAGCCGCGCGACGACTCCCGGCCACCGTAGGCGCGGGCCTGCGGGCGGAGAGTAATGGGTAGCTCACCGTCCGATCAGGGCCAGGCCCGCGCCGGACGGCGCGTACGTGTTCCACGCGCGCCTCAAAGAGATTTCAGCATCGAGGAGGATTGTCCGAAAGGGTTACCGCTGGCCCGGAACATAAAGGGCTAAGGAAGGAACACGGGTGGGTTTTAGTCAGTAAGAGTCTGACACTCCCTTCCGCTCCACCCAGAGCGGGAGGGGTCATTTGATGATTTCCCATTCGCAAAAAAAAAAAAAAAAGGTGGCAGTGGTGCATAGCCTTATCGCTTGTTAGAATTATTAGAAAACTTAACACTGGCCACAATATTTAGTTTTAAGTGTTGCCACTTGATGGCGCTTTCCGTTTTTGATTATCTGTAGCTCCTGTAGCGGTTTTCTTGCTAAAATGTAGGAAATGTAATGTGCAACTTTAATAGAATATTTCAGAATACATACATTGTTTCCTTTAAACAAACCTATAAACTAACATCGCTTACCGTCAGGTGAGACGCAAGCGAAAGCATATCTTTATTGTTTTTCATAATCAATTTAAGAAACAATATTTTTTTAGGCAACTTATTTATTCATGAAAATAAAGAAGAACAAAAAATCAAACAAGGAAAACCCACTGGCAAGGAAGTTAAAACCGATATACTTTTCCGGGAACAACACAAAAAGGGAGATAACGAGAGAAACAGAAATTCCGCACAGGCAAAACCACAATCAGAAGCCTATCCCATAATCCGACTACCTAACGTTACAATCGGCTTGGACGTTAATACGATTAACGAATAGTTGCCACGGGCTAAGTTGGCATTGTCAATCAAATGGAACATTCACTAACAATTATTATATGTAGGTACAGTTACTGTGTTGATTGTGGGACAATAGATCAAATCAGAGCATACTCCTCTATTGTCCAGCTGCTAATTAATACAGCACATGACAAAGCTTCTGCTACTTGTGATTAAATCATTGTACTAGGACATTATGTCCAAAAAGCAAAATTGAATTTAGCCCAATAATTCAGTGAAAATTTTCGGATAAGCAATTTTTACCAGGAGTACTTACTATTAAATTTCGACTCAGAATAAAGGGCTGTGTTCAATAGGAATCCATTGTAGGTTACTAGCTGGTTGGTCACTATCTGCGACGTTAACGCTTAGGACACCTAACTGGGAACAGTTAGGTGTCTTACGTGTTAACGTCCTTATACAGTGCATCTAGAAGAAAGAAAGAAAACACGTTTATTTGCGGCAAACATGACGCACCAAAAAAATAACAAACAAAAAAAACAAAATAACAAAGAGAACATCTTCCATCATCATCATCTTCTTGAGCATCTTCTCCAAAAAATTATAAAACATTAGAGAAAATTAATTTCCAAAAACCCTTCTTTGGCGCTCACCTTTGAGCTACGGGCTGTGCTTTCAGATTTATAATTACCTAGGTACACACATCAAAAGTGTCTAGGGATCAACATATATTTTTGCAATAACTTTTCTCCTGATTGATATTAATTAAAATTTTCTTTAAGGATTCATCAAATAAAGTGTTTTCGTTAAATGATAAATGATAAATGATTTTATTTCTGTAAGTAGGTTTGTACAAACACTTTTACACGTCAATCATATTTTTTTTAAACTAGATGAGGTCGGCGTTTCCTAACTGACTATTCTGAGAAGAAAGGCCGAAACAAACTCAGAAGTCACAGTCTCTTTTAAAGTCCAGACAAAATCTTGGTCAGATCGTGTGAAGACCATGTAGATTGGTGTCTGAAATGGTCTTTTGAGGAAAGAACCACACAGATTGAGCGGACCTGTCCAATCAGTGCACGCATTTGTCAAAAATCGTGCAGCTCAACTCAGAACTTGAGGAGCTCAACGATTCGACGAACAATACCAAAGACAGGACATTTGGGTAGGCCGCATAAACTACTCAAACTGCCAGATCATGATTAAAACTAAGAAGGAAAAAAGAAATGACCCACATAGTCCTCACATTCACAATAATTAATTAAACACGTTTGTCACGTTTGTCACAGTAACGATAAACCAAGTCACCTTTGCATTAATAAAGAAATTTGCCATTTTCCTAATAAAGGGATTTTTGACATTTGAACCACTAACACAAAAGTTCGAAAAAAAGACTGAAATAACAGTTTTCTTTAAAATTTTATTGGGTAACTTAAACAATTAATAATCCGTGTTTCTACCGCGAACACTAACAACACAAGAACATCGGTTTGGCATACTCAAAATGAGCTCATCCAAATCACGCTGTGGAATGGCCGCCCATGTTCGTTGCAACAACAAAAAAAGGTCTTCTTGCGACTGGATACCCTCCATATTCGGCAGAGCTCTTCTCTGTAGCATATCCCATGCATGCTCAATCGGGTTCAAGTCTGGCGACTGAGCAGGCCAGGGCAGGACATTGATGTTAGCTGCGGCGAGAGTCTGTCTTACAACTCTTGCGGTGTGCGGTCGTGCATTATCATGCATTAACTGAAATAAGGGACCGATTTGCACTTGTAGAGGAACGATGACGTCTGATACAATCGTCTCAGCATAAATTTGAGCGTTGAGGTTGCCTCTGATCCAAATCAACTCAGTTCTTCCGCCGATCCAAATACCCGCCCATACCATGATGGTTCCACCACTATAAGGATGGACTTCCTGGCAGGATTTTAATCGCTGTTGGCGTCCAGGGGTTCTCCAGTGTCGTATACGTCTTGTATCCGGTCTCATACCAAAACGAGACTCATCAGAAAAGCACACGAAACGCCATTGTTCTTCTGCCCAATTTCTGTGTTCAAGAGCCCATTGATATCGAATCCTACGATTGTGCATTGCTATAGGTGGTACCCGTAGCGGTCTTCGGGAATGAAGGTTCACTTCATGCAAGCGGTTTCTGACTGTTTGGTCGCTAATTAAGTTCCCTGAAGAGTGATGAAGCCTCACGGCTAACATCATGGCGGTTATTGTTGGAGCTCTTCGAGTTAAGATTTGAATGTATCGGTCTTGTCTCCGTGTGGTGCAGCGATACCGTCCTCCATGGCGCTCAGCCACGGTACCAGTGCTTCGGTAACGTGTCCAAAGTCGACTGATAACACTCTGACTTGTATTCAGAGCTAAAGCCACAGTACGTTGCCGGGAACCAGCTTCTATCATTCCCACGGCTCTGAGCATTTCTTCCCTGCTTAAATGACGTCGCCGCTCCATAATAACGTTGGTTTTAATCAGTAGTAGGGAAACAGTAGCACTAATAATGTCTTCAATGCGTTGTATGTTTTTATAGGGAAAATATTGACAGCTGATTTTCATCTTTTACTCGAATTTGATTCACAGTTCCTGATTCAAATTATGAAATGCACCAAAAAGGATCCATATAAATTTATAAAATCATAAATTTATTACAAAGCCACATCTCAATCTCAAGAAATCCGCATAAAAATGCTTGATCCCTAGACACTTTTGATGTGTGTATTTATTTATTTTATTTTTATCATTTTTGGGAAAACTTACAGCTGTATGTACACAATAGTGCACTTTGTCAACAACATGAATACGGTCAATTACAAGTTTTCACAAAATATTATTATGAGTTAATGGTATTGAGGTTGCGGTGGTGGTATCAGCACGATATTGAACGATTGCTGTTTATTTGCATCTGTAAGAGATTAACCTTTTGGCCGCCACACGTCAAAAAATCAAAAACGTGCCCTCGGCGCCAAAGTCTGTCATGTAGGCGAACCGTGGCGTGCTGGGCACATTTTGGTTTGTCATCTATACATGACTGTGGCGGTCAAAAGGTTAAAATTAGATTCTGTAAGAGATTTCTGTACCTCCACTATTAGAAATTACATAATATATTTATTACGTTTTCTTTATAAAAAAAATCACAGCAATCCCATAAATTTACCATGCACTTTAATAAAAAAACATAGCTTTTAGCCCTTAAAAGTAAGTGTAACATAAACATAATATTACGTTATCGTTAGCGTAAACATTGGTTAATAGCCGTCGCGAGGGTAGGTATCAAAATAATGTATTAGTGGGATTTTGCTAAGCCGGGTATCGGAGGGGCATGTGGAAGACATGTGTGTGGGTGCTCGCCTGGACGTAATATAAGAATCTTGGTCCTCAGTGTTAGACATTTATTTTTAGTAATAATAATAATTTCATCAGTGTGGAATTTGGGAAAACAAAAATTTTGTTATTTTCTGTCCAGTTGCAGATTTCAATGTTTGAAAAAACGTAATTTCTGAACGCAACACGTTAGAGTGGCGCGTGGGGCATCATTGAAAGCGTAAGCTCTGCGGATTTTTTAGCAGCCATAGAGCTGTGGAGTGGAGAGCACCGCACTTTTGCCGTCGAGGCGTATGTGGCGGTTTCTACAACGCCACATGAGAACAACGCGTCATAATGACGTCACACAAAATCCTACATCTCGCAAGCAGAGTTTACCGCGCAACTAGTATAGATACAACGGCCCGACATTAATCATGGAGCAGTTGCCCGCCAGACACAACACCCGTCTGGTCGGAGGATCCTCCCTTTTCAATAGAGTATGAGTGAACTTTACACCCTGTATTTCAAGTATATTTCGCTTATTGAAACACGTTGTCAATTTAGTAATCGTTACTATATTCGTCGATAACATGATGGACATTCGATCATCCTTATTCAGTTTTGGGTAGCAAAGTTCAAAGCTACAGGACTAACATTAAACAGCCCCAGACCAGGACATAGACCAGCGGTAGCCACGAAAGAAAATGTTGAACGTGTTATGGTTTCTGTGACTGAAAATCCCCATTTATCACTTCGTGCACGTTCATCGATATTGGGAATTACGAAATCAACCTTCCAGGTTATAATGCGAAAAAAAACTCAAGTTCCATCCGTAAAAATTCAGATCGTTCAAGATTTACACTATTCGCGACGAGAAACGCGTTTTTCAAAACATGCTGCAGGAGTGAATAGTGTACTAGACTCGAGAGTCACCATTTGAAGAACGTGGTTTTCAAAAAAATAAATAAACATTCTTTATAGAAAGAGGTGTAGTTTTGTTTTTACAATTTTTAGAACTTTGAATTTGCCATTGGCCATCCTGTGTAACCTTTTTTAATACAGGATGGCAGGGAGGCGCTAACTAACTATAGGTGCTATAGCCATGAATTCAGTACATGATTCTGAAATTATTTACTGGTATTGCAGTTTTCTATAGTACAGACGCCAGCACATCAACCTACTACAATCTTCCAAATTTCTTTAATAGATATTCTACTTTATCGCTAAAGCATAAGGTTCAAAGTTGATTAGGAAAATTTTACAGTTTCGGGTAGTTTGAAGTGCTGGCGTCTTCTGTACAATAGATTTTATCCAGAGATTAGTGCGTTTTTTTTTTTTTTCAAACAAACTCTTCAGCGTTATTATTAGTAGATAGCTCCAAAAACTAATAGCTACCTTCTACAAAGCTACATTTTCTTCGAAAGCATACGTATCTGTTTCATCTCTACGGCTAGAGATTAAAGCGAGTACATGTCATCTGTCGGCGCTGACAGCACACGTCAAACGCTGACAGCACACGTCAAACGCCACCGATACCCTTCAGTGCAACGTGCTCGACACTAGGAATTCGTACCAAAGGAGCACTTTATTGAAAGACATGTTGAAGTTGGCCAATCTGTAAAGTGTGTGTGGTATGAACATCACTGAAACACAATATGAAAGGGAACCCCTTTTTTTAAATACCTAATAATACAAACTACCGTGTCGAATTGATAACCTCCTTTTTTTTTTAAGTCGGTTAAAAAGGGGAGTGTGTGCTTATGACCATACGATAGTAGTTAAAGGTAGTTAGTTTTGGGGTCGGCTTCCAGTCTAACCGAATGCAGCTGAATACCAGTATTTTACATGGAGCGACTGCCTATCTGACCTCCACAACCCAGTTACTGGGTAATACGAAACCCCTTGGTAAGACTGATTGTCAGACTTTCGGGCTTGTGACCACCCGTAACGACAAAGATCCACGAATGACAGCCGGACCAACGGCTTATCCCCTCCACCCCGACCCCTCCGTACCTAAGAAAGCACGTTAAGCCGTTGGTCCCAAATGTCATTCGTGGATCTTTGACAGTCGTTACGGGTTGTCAGAAGCCCGAAAGTCTGGCAAACAGTCTTACCAAGGGGTATCGTATTACCCAGTGACGACCCCGACCAAATTTCACAACTATGTTGGGGTCGGCTTCCAGTGTAACCGGATGCAGCTGAATACCAGTATTTCACATGGAGCGACTGTCTATCTGACCTCCACAACCCAGTTACAGGGTAATACGATACTTGGGGAAAGGATAGGCAGATGATAATATTTCGAAATGTATGCTGTACAATATTATAGAACTTTCGACACAAGCAACCTCTAATACTAATACGCCCGCAGATTGTTTCCCTCAGAGAGTAAAACTTCGACCTTTTCCGATACTTAGTATAAGGCTGGATTTAAAAATATAAAGTATCCTGAATATCTTCGCGGTGCAGGGAAAGGGAACTTAAAAGAAATTGGGAGCGGCTTTTGTCCAGTAGTGTGCCAAGGGACCTATCGTATAACGCAAAAAATAAACTTTTAACATGGCGTAACTAAAAAGTGTGCAAATATTTATTATCTGTCAGGGAAATCTCTTTCGGCCTTATTACAAAACAAGGTTTATATTTAAACCCAGGGTTATTCAATTTTGTAACAAGAACTTTAATTTTGTCGTACTTAATAAAGTTTCAATATCAAAAATGGCTCGATTGCTTAAACCTGGGCCTAACTAAATATAACCCTTGTTTATAATAAGGCCATTTTGGTCCACTTTGACATCATTAGTTCATTACTCGAGGGAGCGACCAAAATATTCAGAACCTCAACGCAATAACGGCAAAATTTGTAATAATTTCCTTGTTAATATAAGTTCGCAGACGAGAGTAGAGTGAGCGAAGATCTTTTTTCCTCAAACCTAAAGATTCAGCTCGCAAACTTTCCCTTCTACGCCTCGCAATTTAGAATCCTAAAAAGCAACAACTTATTTTCTTTGTAACTCTCTAATGTTTGAGTTTCTTTATCCACTTTATTATCCATCGTGTATATTTGAATCGGCATTACCAACGTAGGTGGGTTTTCAGGTTTTAACGAGTTTTTGTTGACTTTATCATGGAAATAACTGACATCGGTGAAGGAAAACATTGTGAGGAAACCTGGACTTACAGTTAATCATCATCTGCCTAGCGTTTTCCCAACTATGTTGGGGTCGGCTTCCAGTCTAGCAGCTTCCAGGATGCAGCTGAATACCAGTATTTTACATGGATGTCAGACTTTCGGGCTTCTGACTACCCGTAACGACATGACAGTTTCACCGAGGTAGGTACACCGAGAAATTTATTTCGTGAATGAAATTGTTACTTGCAATTCGCACACATAGCATGGTATATGCTATTGTACCTTGTTTTCCAGCATCTTCATAAGACATGCAACGAAATGATAGTTATAATACCAGCCTCCAGTCTACTATTGTATTACGGCAGGGCAAAGGCTTCTTCTCATATAAAATGGCGAAAACTTAACACACGGGTAGAGCTAGTAGCCAGTATTCATAAAAATTATAACAACATAAACTTATTCGTAATTTGAAAACCTACCGCCTGCGCCGCTCGCCGACAATCTTTCCTTCAATTCGCCTACTTTTTGCACGTTATTCGTTATTGGAGGTCAGATAGGCAGTCGCTCCATGTAATATACTGGTATTCAGCTGCATCCGGTTAGACTGGAAGCCGACCCGAGAGTTGGGAAAAGGGTAGGCAGATGATGACCGACCTCGGTGAACCTACTGTTCCAGAGACCAAACTGTGGAAAATAAAATGGACGAACCGACTCAATCGGAGACCAAACAAAATAATGAAACCGATCTTGGAGGCTTATTCATACTTACCGAGCTAGTGAAGCTATTAAGTAACACAAAAATATGTATTCTATCGACACCGTAATTTATTGGCAGTTCCCAAACAAGTAAGGAGAAACATGAAAATCGTTTCAAAATCATCAGTCTTATTAACAAATACATTAAGCCGTTATTGTATTACTTATAATATAAGTCGTAATGGAATCCCGACGGATTTTATGTACGTTGCAATAATTCTCCTCCGCTGCGAGCGTTATTTTAACGAAATTGAAAAGAGTTTATGTTTTCTTGGTCTATAAAAAGAAAAAAAAAGAGCAGCATCACTTTGCGAAGTTTAAACAAGAGCCTTTTTCGCCAAATGAAGTGGTCGGCAAGTTTATCGAAGGCCGGGACTGCTTTAGACACGTTAATCAATCAAATATTTGGCTAAGTCATGAATAAATCTGCTGGGGGAACTTCCGTAGTGATTTCGCTGACACATACCGGGATCTTGATAGCGCTTGTTGGTGACTTGATGGATCTATGTTTTAATGCCGCTATTGTTCTTGTTCAGCATGATTTTTTGGTGTTTAATTAAACTTTCAATACATAATAAGAAGTTGTTTATCGTGGGTCGCTTTTAAAATCGGCTCGCTCACAATTCTCTTCTTTCTCAAGTAAAATTAGGTCGAAGCCTCGATAATTAAATATTATGAGGATGACTGGATAGAATCTGTGAAAGTCTAAGTTTTTCCTAACTTTTCAGACAGACAAGTCACTCAGAAAAAAGCTGCGTCCACTATTGCGTGAATAATACAATTATGGATGAAGGGTTAACAAATAAAGAAAAACGTGGATTTCGTTTTCCTGTCGCACTACAACAGTAACAAGTAAACCAAAACACAATCCAATTAAAATAAACGATAACAGGCAAACTCAATAGTGGAACATAATAAATATAACAATAATCTCCGTTTTACCGTTCGGGAAAACTCTAAAAAGTCGGAATGGAGAGCACTTTCCACGTCAGCGGATTGAGGTCACTCCGTCGATACTACTACCTTCCCCGCTGAAAATAAAACAACATACACGATATATTATTGGATGAAATATATTATTCTCTCAGTTTTTTTGTGAAGGAATATTTTTTACCCGCCAGGTGAAAACTTGGTGGATTTTTGGTGTCTGTACGGTCTAGGGTTAAATTAGTAAATATATTAAGCATCATAAAATCAGATTTACACTGTGCGATTTTATTGGCTATAGCATACCATATATTGGAGCTCAATTGGCAAAAGCCTCCCAATAAATGTATATTTGTACGCCAAATGGCAAAACATAGAGAAACTATAATAAAACAATTGTAACATCTTACAAATTGTTGTAATCTATTTTTAAAAATAAAGACTATTGATTCAAAATCAAATCAAAATATTTTATTTCACATAAACCGAGATGGGCACATATGAAATGTCAGAAGCTAGGTGCACGGTACCAATAAAATTGGTCGTTTCCTATGGAGAAGAGTCGGCAAGAAACTCCACGGTTACTCTTTTAAAATTGATTGCTTGAAGCCACAATAAAAGTTGCACCGAATATACAGTAGTGTTTAGATAACGCAAGTCACTTCTTGCATTAATTTTATTGTATGCCACAGACAACTTGTGTCGTATAAGTAAATCACTTGCACCTTATTATTTTTCCAACTACGTCATTGCTTACCTTTTTATTGAACATGGCTGTTTGAAAAAGTGACATGCGCCGCTATGTGGGAAAGGAATTTGTTTGCTAGCGCTCCTTGTTCGTACCTATCTATAAGGTGCGCTGAAATGTTTGAGTTTGAGTCGGAACTTTAATGTAGTAGACTTCTGTTCTCAAAATAATATTGTTTTTTTTTAAACCCAAATCCTGAACTACTTTGTATCATCATCTTCCTGCCCTTATCCCATGTTACTTAGGGTCGGCGCAACACGTTTTCTTCTTCCATTCTCCCCTGTCAACCGTCAGGCTATCATTCACGCCATTCTCTTTCATATCATTCCTCACACAATCCATCCATCTTTTCTTCGGTCTTCCTCTCCCTCTCCATCCATCAACATGTATATTCATCACTCTTTTAGTCACATGCGTTTCGTCCCTTCTCATCACATGCCCATACCAAGATAAACGATTTCCTTTCAACTTTTCTGTCACTGGCGTCAATCTCAAACTTCCGCCATACTCATTTCTTACTTTATCCATTCTCGTCACTCCACACATCCATCTCAACATTCTCATTCCGCTGCATGCAATCTTTTTGCCTGAACTACTTTGTATAAAAATAAAATTATATATAATTGTAGTCTTCCATCAATATATTCTTCATTGACATTAAACGATATTGCAGCTTTCAACTTTCCACTCTTAGAAGGATTATCTATTAATTGAATATTCTTTCTATATCACCCTTTAAAGGAGATTCATTTACTAACAGAAGAAATATATAATATGTACTAATATACACTACATATATTATACAGGTGGTTTGACCTACATAAACGGCGTGCCGCTTTAATGGCGATATTAATTTAACACACGTAGGTATACTATGGTTTCACGTCTTCGTTTTATGAACATATTTTAATATCATTAAACGTTATTCTTTATTTAATGTCAATTTTCTAAAAATAACATCTAAATAAAAATAGCATCTTGGAGCAACTTGTACTTAAAAAACTGTAACGCAGGGGTCATTTGCCGGGTCATGAATCATAACGTAGCATCAATGAAATTAAAACGATTAACGTGCAAAGAGTAGGCGAATTGAAGGAAAGAGAGAGAACCCTATGTCGGCGAGCGGCGCAGGCGGTAGTTTTTAAATTACTAATTATTTTATGTTGTAATAATTTTTATGATTACTTGCCAGTAGTCCCAAGCGAGTATTAAATTAACGTCGCCATTCTAGCAGAACGTTGTAATCCTTCTCGTGTCTTCGTTAAAACATGCCTACATTGTGAAGTTTAAATGTCGCTACTACATGTGGTTTGAAGCGGAGCTGATACGAGCGACAGAACAACACACCTTTTGTTGACTTGCCTTCAATCCCTGATTAGCTCCATAGGGGGAAAACGTTAACGAAGCCTGCTATAGTATGTTGCTCGTGAAACTACCTCGCAAACAACAAAATTACATGTAGATATTATACAATCAAATGAAACATCGTAATGTTTAAAAAGAAGGTATTAGATACCATTACTTTCTCCAATAAATTAAATCACGACCTGCTCTTTGACGTATTCTACATAATATAGATCGTACATAAAAAACTAGCACTTGGGAAGCGATCTATGGAAGTGTACAATAATGACAAACCTGCACCCTGCTAGACTAAAACCGACCCCAACATGATTTAAATAAGCTAGACGCGCTAAAAGTACCCACGTAATATTATTTGTACCAAACGAAAACAAATAGAGGGAAGCTCAAACTTGATATTGTTTACGTTGCTCTTAGCTTCCTGAATATATAAAGCAACCTATACCTAATGTTTATTTTTGCGCGAATAGTTTTTAAATTTTCTGCTCTGTATTTTCTCTTAAGAAACATTTTATTCGTGCACCTCTCATGTGTCGCTTCCAATTTGTTTGCTTGGCTTTTGCTTAGCATATCACGGAACAGCCGCATTCCAACTGCGCGAATAAATGTGAGCATCCGACTTCCTCATTGCTTCCCTCAAAATTCGACTTTAACCTGACAAGTTTACGGTATGGTTTTCTTTGTGGTTGTCATCATCGTTGTGACGTTTTGTAGTCGGTATGGCGTCTCTTGCTCGCTTTACCTCCAGCTCATGTTTGCATTCCTGGTACTTGGCAAGCAAACGCTCTTACTTTGCGTTCCTCTACTTTGTGATACGTATTGTCTTTCACGCCTTTGAGAGAATTGTATGCATTTCCCAACTTTTTGTAAGAATAATGATGGAGTTCCTTTTGCTGTCGGTGGAACTACTGGAGGCGGTGTTCGGAACTTTTGTATTGAGATGATAATGATGTAAATGAGTGCGAGGCGTGTGTTGCGTTCTTACTGTTACGTTGGAACATTTCCATTTAATGTTATTTAGTGGATGGAATGAGGATCTGATTCCATTAGAGCTAAAGTATACCTTCGCGGAAACGAAGCACTCTGTTTAACAATATTACGGATCGTCTTAAAAAGCTCCTGATTTTAGAAGATGTTTTTGTATATACCATCTCATTTGACATCACGCTTTTTGTTAATTACTCTTAAGAATTCTATCAGTACCGTTAAAAGACTTTAATTAATCAATCAACTCAGTACATCGCAGTTTAATACATAATAAGCCTATAACGTCCCCCACTGTTGGGACATAGGCCTCCTCTTCTCGAGAGAAAGTGTGCTAATAATCTACTAGAGCAGTGGTTATGAAATAATTTACTCAAAGTAAAGCGCCTGACTGGGTTCGAACCCACGACCTACACTGAGCCACCACTGCTCTTAATGCTCCCTCGCAGTTTAACACTTGCACAAAATACCTAAAGATAGACATAGCTCCTAAACTCCTCAAATCTCTCCTTCAAAGCAAACTATATTTTCGAATATCCAAAAAAAAGCGTCACTCTCTGTCAGAGAGTCCACAAACTTGGGTAATTTATCATTTTGTTTTGTGCCAAGAATCTCAAATATCTTTAGATGAATTTGTGGAGACATTCAAGTTTGATCAGCTCCTCAATACTTATTTGTTTATTAGACTAAGTTTGATAGCCTCATTAACTCCTGACGGTGAAAATTTTCATTTTTGTTCCACTTGGAGCGTTGAAGTTTTTTTATATCTCCAGTCTAGTCAAGACTGCGACAGGTTTCTATATCGCTTACTGACTGTTACTCGTAAATGTATCTAATCAGCATTCCATTTAATTCACTTCACACTAGAATCCATGTTGTGGAAACTTCGAGATAAACTTACATTCATTGATGGGATGTTCTTGATTATAAATATCGCACTCCGAGTGTTACAAAAGCCAATTACGATGTCATTTTATCTACAATCTGTTCAAGAATACCCTCATTTTACAATGGACAAAACAACCTTTTATTGCTTGAATACGAGGCTTTTGGCTTCTTTCTATGTCTTTTTAATTAACAAGTTTTCTTTCTTTCATTTTATTCTTTTGTCACAATAAAAACCACTCTAAAATACACGCATAACGCAACGCTCAAAACGAAAAACAAAATGAGTTTTACCAACAAATTCAACGGTGCATCGAAAGTTCGGAACCCACTTATTTAAAACTGGCCACCACATACCATGCGAATGGGAAATAAACAAATGAACGCTTTAAAACTCCCACAGACAGTGATATGCCTCAAAAAAAGTTTTTTTAGTTAAAATTTAATTTCGGAAGTCGTTCTTTGGTTCCGTATTTTCGTTTTATCCCGCTGATATCCGTTAATAAGGTTATTTTTTACTCTGTAGTGTTTTTTTTTTTGTAGTTTGTTGTTTTTTTAAGTTATTAATTTCTTAGTTGTGGTGCCTTCCCGTACAACCTAAACCACTATGCCTATGTAAGCAAAAGAGTGACAGGAAGTTTTATGAATCATCATAACTACACCAGGTGGATTAAATGCGTATTAATATAACTAACACAATCATAACTACACAAGCAAAGTTAATAAAATGTACCTATATGGGACCACCGCGCAAGCTACTAGGTAAATAAATTTAAAAAAACTTTAAATCGGTTCACAATTTTATTGATGAAAATATCGATAGACATACATAAAAAATGTACATAGACGAACATAGAACCTTCTCCTTTTCTAAGTCGGTTAAAATAAGAGGAACCTCCTTCGTTTTCTGATATCCAATAAAGAGCACCAACATTTTTATGAACCATTCGGAGGGTCGAACCTTTTCTAAATTCTTCAAGTTCCGCTTTAATCTTTCACCAAATATTTAAGCTGTGGCTAAGTTTACTGAACCTTTATGACGTTATCCGAGAAAGATATTTATGACAGGTCCTTGAATCGGATCCTATTGTGTCGGTACAAAGTTTTACCAACATTCTTTTTAGTTTTTTTGTACTTATTCAAGAGTTGGGATAGTGTGTGGTGGTGCCAGATATATCGTAATTCAATAGTTCGCAAGAAATGGTGTTAACTTTGGGGAAAGTTAAAGAGATAAACTTTTGGTTTGAGTTTGTACTTACCTAACTAGCCTTTTTCAGCTTAATAGCCAGTAGCTCCCTTTCTATTCAACCTTGTTAGTCAATTTGTTAGATAGTATTCTACCTGACCTGGTGTCATGTTACTTGGGGTCGACGAAAATGTTTTTATCTTCCATTCTCCCCTGCGTCAGTCATTGACATTATAATTTTACTCTTAATTTTACGAAAATATGTCGTTCATATATCGTGTAGCGGTAAAGAAAATGTGGAACCTCCGAGTTTATCAAGGCTTCCAGGTATTTTTCTTTATTAGCTGCGAGCGTTTATTATATTAAAAACATTATTGGCGAAGGAAATTTTCCGAGGAATAATAACATTTTGCTGTAAAAGTAATTACGAAGTTACATTGTGATTAGGAACCATAACTAGTTTAGACACGATGTTCATAATTATTTTATCGATTTATTCTATAGCGTCGAAACCAAGCAGTCTTCTGACTTGTCACCAGCTGGCCTTACAGACTGTTCACTATGACTTGTCCCGTGACGCGATTGGTAGCACTGTTCTGTCAGTCACCATTTTGAACTCTATTAATATTAGCTAAGCTTGGCAAGCTAAGGTGCCAACATGACGGCAAAGGACATGTTATAGTGAACCGAGTGAACGGTCCACAGAACATATATAGAACGGTCTGTAGTAGTCACCGCCGTTTGTGGACATCTGCAAAACCAGAGACATGAGTGTTGTCAGCCCTGAAATAATGCTGAAATGTCTCATGTGCTTGTAGGTAATTACTAAATTTTCTTCAGCCCGAAACACAGAAACAAAGCTTTTGGCTTTTGAGGGATTGTTGACTACAGAACCCTAAAAAAGACTTTGTTTGGTCGTGTTTAAAGAAGAGTTTTTTCTGTTTAAGAAGTATTTTTACGTGTGTTTTTTTAACTTAGATAATATTATGCATGGTGCAAGTCAACGCGCAACCTGTAACCATGGTTTCAGTACATCATTCTGGGCTCCGCTGCGTTGAAACTTTTAGTCGGTTATTAAAAAAAAATTGTTGTTCCACAGAATAGTGGATGGTCTTCAATTTGTGGCTTAAGTAGCAATTGTATGCGCAAATTGTGCATTACATACCTACACATTATATATGAGACAAGTTTTTTGAAGAATAAATAAATAAATATTTCCTAAACAAGCTAGATATAATAAGATCAGAGGGAAAATTCTCATAATACTAAGAACGTTCACAGTCTGATGTCAGTCTCAATCTGTCAAAAATACCTCTAATTTATACATCTTGACAAATTTTTGACATTTGTTTGTCGCCGAGATGAGACTGCGACTAGATTTTGAACGTTTTAAATTACGAGAATTGGCCTTCAAAATCAGATGAGAACAATTGAACATCGTCTAGTCGCAATTTTGTAAGCCCCTAAAACTGCAACACGAAATGACCTTTACATAATAGTAATGGCCGTAAAATACATAGTTGCATTAGCCGCATATGTCACTCCTGCATTTACGGCTGAACATGAACAGGCCACAGCGTTGTGCACTAAAAACACTGTGACCGCAAAATGACAATAGTTAGTAGCTACGAGTAATTTGGCTGGCCTTATTCACTTTATACTGTTCGAAATCAACCGTGGATTTCTAGCTTAGGTAGCAAATCTGATGTACAGACGCCAGCACATCAAGCTACTACAATCTGTCAAATTTCTTTAATAGATTGTCAACTTTATCGCTAATGCGTTCGGTTCAAGATTGATTGGGAAAATTTGACAGTTTCGGGTAGCTTGATGTGCTGGGCGTGCGCCCGTCTGTACTAGTAATTACCTAAGTATAATTACATCCCATCCCATCCCGTCCCATCGGACTATGAGAGTAAAGGAACAGAGAGTGCACCTGTGTTTGCGCACACACTGGTGAACTATAATATCTCCTGCGTACCAGGCTAATCTCCATTGAGATTGGCCACCGTGACCGAAAAACGTTCGGGGAGGCTATTTTATAATTACATCCGATTTACTTGTTGTTGTTAGTTGTTCGTAGGTGTCACTGATACAAAATAGTATTCATATTTAATGTGATAAGATGGCCCATCTAATACTATGAAAATAAAGGGACATGAAATACGACCAAGGCCAAAATGTTTTTTTATTTTTTTTATTTAAGATATACTTAAATAAAAAAAATAAAAAATATATATATAATAATAAAAAATAAATATATATATCACTTCAAGATACAAACATCAGTGTAACCTTGACTCTTGTAGTAGATGTTCTAGTATCACAAAAGCCAGACCTCTTACTTTACAGAAAATATGATAAAGAAGCGTGATAGACTAAAACAAAGATGAGATACGTTATAGTTATGGCATTACAAGGTAGGTTTCCAAATACACAAGAGAAAACAAAGTAGGTAGTACTTACATAATAATAAAAGAGTTTACATTTTTTTTTTTTATAAGTAATAAATATGTGCGCTGTAAAACTTTTGTTTGGCACATTATAAACATTTTTTTCGGCAATATCTATGTTGTCTGAATTAAAATAACAAAAAAGCAATAATCCAACATAAACACAGACAACAGCTTTAATTAAATGCTCAACATTTTCCAAAAAGAAAATCCAATAACTGAAGCATAGGTAGGAACGAAAATAAAATAAATACCCATTATTTCATCGTTATAACATAATCTACCAACTTCCAATATCCTGTAATCCGATACAGTTATTATATTGAGTTAATGTTATATATTAATAATGAAGCAGCGACCGTGGGTCGAGGGCTGTGGGCCGAGGGCTGTGGGCCGAGGGCCGTGGGGCGCTAGTGTCGCCATCTACCGGTAACTATGAGGGCTTTATCTTAATTGACTATATATTTGTATGTACATACAAAAAAGTTTTTGTCAAAAATGTATATTTGCTGCATACGGACTAATATCAGGATCTTGTGAAAATAACTTGAAACACACACACGCACACCGCACATCATGTACCTAGCTATCAATATGTTTTCTAATAACTAGGTATTAAAAAACATATTGATAGCTGTAACAACCTAGATAAAATATAGGTAGTTCACCTAGCCCCAATTTTCACACAATTACAACCAAACTATATATATTTCATACACATCACACACACAACAAGTAATTCGGTCATAAAACATAAAAGTAGCATCTGCATCGCGTTTGTACGTCCGCATTAAACTTACTAACTAATACAAATGTGTTCTGCTCAAATATCTGGAACGTAGGCCGCGCGACTTCGATACGAGAAAACAATGAAATATGACTACCGTTATTGTTTCACCAAGTTTCACCCACTTAGGTAGTATACAGACGCGCTACAAACACACCACAGCGACAGAATGTCGCCTGACAGTGGCTAGTGCGAATGGGGTGTCGTACAGTTACATGTTTGCATGGTTGTAGTCACACAATCATCAGGTTACTGGCGTTGTAGTGCAACAAGGCTTCTTCTGAATCATATTTCTGAAATGATTGTTGCCAAATCTTGCGTTTGTCGCCGTGGTGTCGTGGGTATTGCCTTCATGTATTGACGTTCTCAAAATTCGTTGCACACAACTTCCAATTATCGTACATACGACGACATATCAAGCTATATATTTTCAGTTTTCGTTGAGCTCGCATTGTATAGGCGTTTCGTACAATGATATAAGTCACCTTATACTGGAAATGTATAGTTTGATATGTCGCCGTGCGTACCTAATCTAAACGTTTTCATACGGTGTCTGGCCACATTTTGTCGCTTTACAGCTGTGGAGTGGTTTGTTGTGGCTCGTCTGTACAGGCCCTTAGTTCCCTGATATTGTGTTCGTGCAATTGTTTTCGGCTGAAATACAAATTTAAGTTTTGTATTTAGAATTGCAGTTTGTGTAAATCAATTTGTTGATTGTTTGCGCTGATTGGGGAAATGAAGCAGGTTCGAGTTGTTGAAATATTGATGAAAAACGCGAGCTGATAACACCTATATGAGAAGGTGGCAGGAGTATGTAAATATTGCCCTACAAAAAATCATAAGTAGGTACTTGAACTTGAGAGCTTTGTGTTCACGAAGGAAAACTCCATAAAAAATTGAAAAAGCAAACTAAAATATTTATGTGACGCACTTTAATTTTTATTTACGTAACAGCAGTAACCACCCGAAATCCATTACCCGGACGTGTAAAAGTGATCCCTAAAACCCGCTGAGAATGCAACGTATGCCAAACTCTGCCGACACGATATTGGGGCCCTGCGGGACCCCGTCATATTCCCGATATTCAATAAGGCAAACTAACACGTTTTGCTGTCGCCCGGACCTTTCAGGAATCCCTAGCGCATTACTATATAGCATCAATACCTTGGGCCCATCCTGTCTCCAATATTACGAAGACTTTCAAAGGTCGCGATATTTAAATCTGAATACGTTTGCCAGTTCACCACGTAGTTTTGGGTAGTGGTTTAGGTTATTAAGTTTCTTTTTTATTCGTTCGATGGTAGGACGGAACCGTACGAATTGTGCTGGAGGTCTTATCGAAAATTTTCATATTTCGACTGAACGTGTCGCTATATTGGTTGCCTACACAATTGTGTAACTGCGAGAGTCTCGTGACTTCGACAGTCGTTTTTCCGAGACATGAAACATGAGTGTGGAAATGACATATACATACAAGGTGTAACAGAATCGACGCAAGTCCTGGAAGTAGTTTGTTCATAATTGACTAGGTACTGAATCTTTTTCAGTAACTTTTAATATACCTACGTATTTTTATAGCCCACACTTAAGTCATGCTTTTCTGTGACTTAAGTAGTCCATTTTTTACACAAAAAAGCGTGACTTAAATGCGAGTTTAG
Source organism: Oligia latruncula (assembly GCA_948474745.1). Lineage (NCBI taxonomy): Eukaryota > Metazoa > Arthropoda > Insecta > Lepidoptera > Noctuidae > Oligia > Oligia latruncula. The sequence continues at coordinate 19,860,591 of OX419688.1, forward strand.
GTCACACGAGCAAAAATAGTATGCGATACTCGTGACTTACACAAGTAAGTTTATGGCATGGCGTTTAGCACACTACTTGTCACACGTTATAGGTATCGTAAAGTACTATTTTCAAAAATTATGTATTCTGCTATACTGACTGCCGATTGAGTCAAAGAAAATTAAATCTTATTTCAAGGCAATAAGACTCAATGTTATGCATAAAGTAATGATTTTCTTAATAATATAGTTAGCTTTAAAAAAAAAGTTTAAGTCATTGTAATATGCTTCGATCTCAACACTCTAATTGAGGTGTATGAGGTCTTGTAATACGTAACTTATTCTTCTATAATTTCCGAAAATAAAAACAAACGTTTATTCATTATGATCCTAAGGAAAATTTTCTTTCATCCATTCCAACTATGTTGGTATTTTAATAACTTGGTTTCTTCATTATTATTGTATGTTACAAGGCGATGCTGTAACATACAACCTTACACTATTTTAAGACTAAAATAATATAAAAAAATGGATTATAATATTATAAAAGAAAGCTATTTACTTAACAGATATTCATAAATTTCGTAATAAATATCGAAAATTGGGTCGAATGGAATCCTCTGAATGCCTGATATGCGTCCAAACAACAATTGACCATTCTTGGGCAGACAAAACCTTTGATATACCCTCGAAGAAATTTCGAAACCTTCAGGCTACGTTTCAGCCCATGATGTTTCATGGGATGGATTTAAGCGATCTTTCATGGATCGTCAAATACTTACTTTTTCCATTCTACAAAAGAAGAACTGCAATAAGGTACGGTCGAATAAAATTTAATTTAATTAATAGAAAACAAAAAGTTAATTTATCAAATTAAATTTCATTCGAAATCATCTAAGTACCGGTTTCTCAATAAACTTCAACTAAGTGTATCCGACGAGCCCTGGTTACTTACCTCTTTTGATGACTGTACTTATTAGTTACATAGATGCACAATGCTACCGACATACCCAAGTTGCGGTTAAGCTATGAAATTCTACAGTTAGGGATGTTGTCACGAATTCCATAATCTCGCCGTGCTCTACACGCATGCACGTCTGAACATTTGTCAACTCCAAATTCCATCTTTAAGGCGTTACCAAATAGTTTTGAATGTGGGTGTAGATCATCTTTTCACAACCATTTGGAGATTACAGGCCTGATGTTGTGTTATGAAAGTTTAAAAATAAATATTTTCAAAATCAAAAGTATTCAAATGAGGCTGAGAATCAGCACTTTTCGAACGTCAAGATTACTTAAGAGGAATTAATGTAATTTTCCAAACGCCCTTCACCACCTCCCTAGTGCTTTCGCTGAGCAACAAACAAAGTGGCGCAACAAACTCCCCAGCAGCACAGCTGTCTGTTTATTTAGAAAAAACTTGATTCTACACAATAATAAGTTTTATTTTAGTTTGTAAGTACCAAATATTATAAAATAGTTATGAAGAAAAATGTGACTTAAGGGGACTCCATGACCTAAAGCGCGGTCACTGTCGGACTGCATAGAAAAGAAAGAGAAGCGCGATGACACAACGCTGGTAATTTATTGCAAATTATGAAGCAATTATCTATTTACAAAAAATCTATTGATTGGACTAAAAAATTAAAACACGTGCTTTAGTAAATGATTGTATTTATATTAGTATGTTTTTTATTGTAAAAAGAAAGTTTTTAGACGTATCTTTATGATTTTTTTCTATCGTATCAAATTAGTTGTATTATGTTTTCAATACACTATCTAACTAGACATTAATCTTGAAGAATATCATATATTTTTCTGATTTTGTTTACTGTAGTCGATTATGTACTTTCAGGCATTACAAAACTTGCGTTTTTTTGCGTTTAGGTCCTGTACTTCCCTTAAACCGTTACCGTCTCTCGACAACTTTACCGCACAGGCCATTATCCGAGCCACTGATCGTATTTATTGGACGTCCGTACATAACTCGTAATTATATGGTTTTTACTATGTTACATATACAAGTTGCTCGCCAGACGCCAAGATACTTTATGTCAAAACGGACATCAAAGACTATAGAGATCAGAGGCTGCTACAAATCATTGCTTCCTTTGAACAGTGACCTTCTTTGAACATAATGGCTCATAGTTATAAATCAATTCGAATAGTTCAATTGGTTCAATAAGATTCTACTGAATATAGATCATGAATCTAGAGTAAGAAAGATAAAGGTTATTTTGTATGTTTTATATTTTATTCCGGATGATATTTTTACCGTGTCGAAAATGATATGTAGTGAGAGATATTTGCAAGTAAAGTATAGGATCGCGCTACGAATTCATTGATAAATTCCGCGCATTTAGACGAGAGTAATTCAAAATTTCTGTTTTCATTATTCTAGTACAAAAAGTTTAATTCAAATGTTTATTGCTAGACCAATTTTTTGTACCTTATTGTGTTAAAATCTATACCATAGGCTTCTACTCCGTTCACTTATTATACCCTATTTTTTTCAAGACGGCAAAAAATTACATCGAGAATTTTTTTATTTTATCGAGTTTAAATATCGATATCCATCGCGTCTGCGAAGTTTAGCTAGCCAATTTAAAATAACTAATCCTGTTTAAAAATATTACCACAACAAAAACCGTCCAATATAGACGACCATAATAATAGGTACATATCATAATATCCATAGATAGTACACTGTAAGAGGTTCTTTATTTAAATGACACCATAAAGAACAACGCCCTAATATCGAAACATCTGTCGCCAAAAAGAAAAGAAGTTGGAATGTGAGTTTTTACGGCAACACCGCACTTTCCAATGTTTAGTACTAAAATGTTTTTGATTGTTTACCTCGGGACGTCATTTTTATTATTATGATGACGTATTCTAATACTGCTGTGTTCATAATAACGGCGTTTATGTGTTATATTGCTGTTTTTATGTTTGTTTTGTCATTACGTCTTTTCGAAGTTCGGAAACTGTGGAAAGTCAAGTTTAAAAGTTTGATCATTACGTTCAATGCTCACATTAAGATGTTTTCCGATGAGCACTAACCTACTTTAAGTTACTTAAAATGAGTCGCTGACACCGATATCGAGGGATATTATGTCATGGAGGCGTGGCACATGTCGCCTCCATCCGATCAAACTGACCAAAAATTTTATTGCGTACGCACAATCAGTAGCAATGTGTTTTGTCGGTTCAACAACATTCATTGCGTTATTTACGTTGTTGAGTAGACACATTTTTCGAACATATGAAGCAATGGATTAGCAATATCTTTAAAAATGATTCAGATTGAGATTGATAGTGTGTTACGCAGTGCAGAGTTGCATGTGTGCATTCAGTGACTGTATCTGTACTTTCTAGTGCCCGGCCCTTTTAAGCACGTGTACAATAAGATAGCACAAAAGTGTTACGCCTACTTTCTTGCATGTGTGCCAAAAAAGCATCGTGTAGCCCGTATCTATTTCTTTTGTTTTTGTGTGAGTTTCAGGAGTGAGAGGTGGCGACATTTGAACTCGAACAAATATAGAGTGAAGGCATATCTCTCGGATATCTGGTCGCTGAAATTACGTTGCATTCAGTGACAGATGAAAGTCTGACACTTGATTTCGAACCCAAGTATTTCGTTGCCATGCGTAAAAAGAAAAACCCTCAAACATAGCTTCATAACCAAATTACTTTCATGATACTCTCAACACCAGTTATCAATAATCAAGAAATTGTTTTAACAAAGTGCACAACAAGATTACATCGGCAGTTTGAGGAACACAACAAACCGCTTGGCAGCGCAAGCGATACGGGGCACTAAACAATGAGTCCGCAAGATTTGCGCGGGAATTATTAATGTATAGCCGCCATATTGGATTCACTCACATGCAGAACTAAATTGATTACAGCCGGTCGATTCTGTAAAAATCTCACCGTGAAAACTTAGGTGAAGTGAGTTTGTTATTGCTAGGAATTGACACTATTGACAGCTCACTCCACGCTCACTTCACCTAAGTTTTCACGGTGAGATTTTTACAGAATAGCACCGCTGTAAAGCTTAGAAAAGTGGATCAATAGGGCAGAGGTATTTATGTTATTAAAATTTAATTAATGACTAATTTTAAACATAGCCATATAACGTGGTACCTTATGCCGCCAGTCTATTGGGTACCTACATAACCAGTCAATAGCGAAGGGAATTTTTGGACGTTATATTTTAGTTTGTGAATAGTTTTAGTTAAGTTAGGATATCATTTTGTCATTTTTATTAATTAATTAGGTATTACTTAGTTATTAATTACGTAACTACATACCTATTATTTTAATCTATACAGGGTGAATTTTTCAAGTGAGCGTGGTTGGTCAAATTCGAAACTATGAGGAATAGCGAAAAGTACTCAAAGGAGTCTCGTGCTCGATTTTGATGAAAACTAAAACTACATCATTGGATTTTTGAAAAATCAATATTTGTAGCCAGGAATCGAACCCGTTGATTTGGATAAAAACACATACTGTATTATTACACCATTCGATAGTGTCCCTAATAAGGATCAAATTCTGGGAAGTAATGACATTTTTCGAAATTCTACCCCTCAGGGGTGAATGGGGGAGAGTGAAATTTCACGCGGACGAAGTCGCGGGTAGAAGCTAGTTCTAAATAAATACAAAGAAGCTGTTGATGATTATGAAACACTTTCAAAATAATTTCACATTTTAATAGTTTTGCATGTTTTCGGTCAAGTCTTTGTCAAACTTGTATTTGCATAACCACAGACCTACACCGTCCATTTATAAAAACAAGATCGAGTCGGACTCGCGCACCAAGGGTCCCGTACCATCATTCGCACTGCACGCTGCGGTGTAGAATATTGCAGTTTTAGGTCAGCGCCATCTCTTGACGGATAGTGGAACTAATGTAACTTTTGTTGATGATTTCTGAAAAAGTGTGCTATTTAAAGACATCGTTTTATTTTTCCAGTAATCTTTACATAAACTTCTATCACATAGAATAATTACAGATTTTTCTCTATCCAAACTTTGGAGATAGGTAAGGGGGGGGGCGGTATTTTTTTACATTTTTCGTCAAAAGTCGAAAACTAAACGGCCTAAAAAAAAGAAAAAGTGTTTGAGAATGTGCAAAGTGCGCTCTTTTATGACACCCCACATGCCCTACAAACATTTCTTCTTACTGTATAAAATCAGAAATCGCTTTAATGTGCTGTAGTAAGAAATTATTTTTTCAGTGTATTCTGTCCTACCTATTATCTACTACTATTCTTGATAGAACTTATCAATCTTCTTTGACCATCAGACAGCTTCAGACTTCACTCTTTGTTCGCAAAACACCTTAAAAATACCATTCCTGTCTCCAGCAACAACCCAATTAACAACAAAAACAAAGAAAACATCTCCGAAAAATAACGAGCTAATCCAATGTCCTTGCCAAATCCCGGCGGAAACAAAGATAAAAGATTAAATACGTAATATCCGCAATACATTTATGAATCTTTCGTACACAACAATAGAAAACATGATTGAACGGCCAGGATCGCTAGTTTGTGCGGTATTAATATCGAAAGTTTGCAACCAATATGGCAGTTTTCGTAGCGGGGCTAATAAAAGATAAAAGTTTGGCCCAACTCTGCTAAGTCGACTCGTATTAGTTGCAATGTTATTAATTCTATTATAACATTGCTTTGGGGTTGAGGTAGTGCTTTTTGATGGGTTATTGATCAGCAATAATCAAGCTTATCTCTGTTCGACAGACAATGTTATGTGAAAAGGATCTGTCCAGGACAATAGCAAGAAAGAATAACTATTCTTTGGACATAGCTCATGAAACACAAAATACAAATAACAAAATAAAAAAACTGACCAAGTGCGAGTCGGACTCGCAAACGAAGGGTTCCGTACCACAAGGCGAAAACGCCGATAAAAACACGTTTGTTGTATGGGAGCCCCCCTTAAATATTTATTTTATTTTAATTTTATTATTAAAGTAAAAATACAACTGAGTATTTTGTGAATATTTCAAGTGTCTACCTGTTGTATGGGAGCCCCCCTTAAATATTTATTTTATTTTGTTTTTAGTATTTGTTGTTACAGCGGCAACAGAAATACATAATTTGTGAAAATTTCAACGGTCTAGCTATCGCGGTTCTTGAGATACAGCCTGGTGACAGACAGACGGACGGACAGACAGCGAAGTCTTAGTAATAGGGTCCCGTTTTTACCCTTTGGGTACGGAACCCTAAAAACCGAAAAACATAGACAATAGACATTTCTGGCAAGAATCACTGTAAAACATATTCCACCAATTAATGGGCCGTGTATTTAAGGAGTCATGTAATTTCTAAAGATTCAAGTCTGACAGACTTGATACAAATCTAGTTTTCAAATCGATGCTTATGCTTGAGCATCGTTCTAGAAAAGGGACTTAGAGCTATAAAAAACCCCCGCATTTAATACAGAGGATCTATAAAGAGGGAATGCAAGCGTTGGAAAGGTCCTCATTAACAGTCCAATGGTTCGAATAAACTCTACAAAATAGACCGAAACCATTGCATAGAGAACCGTTTATGAAGGAAACTTTGTTTCGAGGCATACCGTCTTGTTAGACAACGTATTAAGCAGACGTTTCGAAGTTTGTTTCAGTTGCCGTAAGTTCTTTTACTGTGAGTTGTGCATATGAAGGTGTTAACGTCGTGAGGATGTTTCACTGTACTGTAACAAGACTTATTGTTTAGTCTTATGTTTACAACACAAAATCTAATCCTATCGCGTACATCTTCTGTATTAGCTAGCCAGCCTCTCGACTACTGTAGTCTGTACTGCAAGTGAAAAACTTTGATGAAATTATCTGTTTATCTATAAAAATACCTGAGTCCCCCGATCCCTTCAACCTGTGTCGTAATAAAATCTGCCGATACTCGTACTTCTTCATATTCTAATCATAATAAAGCGTACACCCGTGCGGACGCCGGCCGTTATCAGCGCGGTACAATCGTGCCCACTCTAAGTGGTTATCGAATAGCTTCCAGCGACCTTTCTGGATTAGGGGGCGGAATAGATCCCCCGGAACAGCGGCCATTGTGTTTCGTTACCGATCTGTGTTATTCCGGGCCGTATACGGACGACCGAAACGGGAATTCGGCCGTAATGCGTAGTGGTTATAACGGTACGCCACGTCCACGGGTTCGGTGTTTCAGTGGTTTTTCAATTTGTCCGCTTGGATTTGTGCTGTGTTACCGCGGCTTAAGACGCCTTTGTATGGCGGTAGTGTAGTGTAGCCATCCTTCTGTCTGGCGAGATTGAGGGCCGAGATAAAACGAGTGTGTCAATAGAGCTCAAAGAAACTAGTGAGACGACTTATTGCTTCCTTTATTTTTTAATAGTTTCTCCGGTAATTTGTTTCCTTTACGAAGTCAAATTCAATGTTTCTTTATTTGTAAAAACATAGGTGGTGTAAAAAACAGGTGTTGATATTGAAATAGTACACCTGCGGGGTAACTGCTTAACATACTAACAGTAGCTTTTTGCTAGCTTTCATTTTGACAGTTCGACAAAATTCATTGCGTTATCTCAGCAATGGATGCAATACCTATCCTTCATTTATGATTATGATTAAAAGTGTGTTACTCAATTTAGATGCTGGTCTAATTTGAGAGAATTATAGCGTCCATTCTTAGATTAATTAGTGGACATTAAAAAAAATACAAGTACCTACTTCAGGAAACGCAATAGAGTTGTCAGCATTATAAAAATTATAGCAACATAACTAGAAATTCCGCATCTAACTTCTGCCAGGCATCTTGCTGCCTTAATTTCGTATAATTTAGAGACGATTTGGAAGGCCGAAATTGTCTAAACAACAACCCGGGCCTGGAGGCTCTATTACACTAAGTTATTTTGGTAATGTTACAGCGCACATCTCTTGAACTGTCTAGCTCAAATTCTATTTAGGTTTAACCTAAAGCTATGTTATAGGTCCAGTTTGTGAGGTAGTTCTGATGTTGGCTGGCTTTATGCTGGTCTAATATCATGGCAAATTGCATCTCTGTTAAATATTTCTCAACCAAGGTAAGAGTATGGTCTATATTTAGGTTTAGTTGACGTAGATACCTACATTCGACATGAAATTGAATTTTTATATCCTTCTTCTTCTTATCAGGTCGATGGTACTTTTGATATTTGTTGGGCCCATTTGAGAGGTTAATGATTCGAAAGTTTTTTTGTAAGCCCAAATTATACGTCTGTTGTCTACGGATATCTAATTTCACACTACGGTCAAAATCGAAAAATAACGAATCGAATCGGTATCAAAATTGGTCCAGCCGTTTGAGCGTGAAGAAGTAACAAACATATAAACACACACACACACACACTCACAAACTTTCGTCGCCTTTATAATATTAGTGTGATTGAACCTGAAGCCTAAAACCTACCATTAATAATCCTCCTCCAAAACCACATGATTAATGCACCATTACGGACGAAGGAGTCGGTAACTACGGCGGCATAGCATCGTGCCTTAGCATCCAGCTAGAACTTTTTGCTTTCCCATATAAAACATGTTTTAAAATACTCCACACATGAATTATGAGCTGCAGATTAGCCGCTTTTAAAATATTGTTTAATACCACACCCTTTTGCGGCGGCAGTTTCCTTGGCAGGAGGAATTAAAGGAAAAATGGTTCGGTTGTGTTGGTAAATAGATTAGAAAGACTATTTTTCGTTGACAAATGTTTCATGATTGTTTGCAAGATAGCACTGAAAGGAGTGTAGTGTTTTTATGGTTCTATTTTATAAATCAGAAGCAATAAAAAATTTAACAGCAAATATATGTATTTACAAACTCGAGAAGTCAAATGTATTTTACCAATGGCCTGGGGGTCTAAAAAGGCCACTTTGGCAGAAAGGATAACATTACGAATCATAATATGGCGAAGACAGTCCGTGTTTTTTCGCTGCACTACGTAGGTATGATCAAAGAGTTTGGGATTGGATTTGGATTGGATTGACTGGTATTTTAGCTTAGACAAAAACAAACTGAAAAATCCTTCACCAATGGGATTTGATACGATTAACTTAACAGTTAACTGTCCATTATGATTCATAATGTTATCCTTTTATGATTCTGCCAAAGTGGCCTTTTTAGAGCCCCTGGTGAAAGTAGCGGGAACCTGCTGGATTCGAGAAGCACAGGGCTCTTCGATGTGGACTAGATCTGGGTCCTTGGGAGAGGCCGTTGTCTAGCAGTGAACCTTTTCTGGCTGATTGATGATAACTAAAGAAAATTGTACACCATCTCAAGTTTTAATGGACAGGATTTTACACAAAAATAACAGTGAAGCTCCAAAATTGTTTCCCAGCAAAATCCGAGTCCCAGTAACCACTGCAGTAACCAGCAAACATATGTAGATACCTACATAGCGTAGTACTAGTAAATAGTCGGATGAGAATTTTAATTGGATCCACAAAAACAAAATTCTTGTTTCCTACCGTGTGTATTTCGGCGGGATTAAACGAACTCCCAAAAACACTACCTAATACTTAGTTTTAAAAGTCCTGTTTGAACCCAGTTTTTAGGATTCCGTACGTAAAATGTTAAAAAGGAACTTTTATGATAAGTAGAGGCGTCAGCATATTAGCGTGTATATATATAGTAGTCTAGGAAATAATGGAGATACGGTTATGGACAATGGACATGAATGATATTTCATTACATTTATTGACAGAGGGGCTATTGGCTAGCGGCACGGGTTCATCGATCAGGTTAAGCTACGCTTGCCCCGGTTGGTCTGTGGATAGGTGACCATCTTTACATACCAAAACCCCTCCGTCTTCGGAATGCACGTTAAGCCGTTGGTCCCGGCTGTCATTTGTGGATCTTTGACAGTCGTTACGGGTAGCCAGAAGCTCGATAATCTCACAACCAGTCTTAATCGTATTACTCAGTAACTGGGTTGTGGAGGTCAGATAGGCAGTCGCTTCATATTAAATACTGGTATTCAGCTGCATCCGGTAAGACATAGTTGGGAAAAAGGCTAGGCAGATCATGATGATGATTTTTTGTTAAAAGTTTTCGTCCAGCAAAAACTGAGACTTGTCACAATTCCGTCTGAGTCTCTCGACTAGTGGTGGGTTGATGTCGAATTTTTGACGGACGAGACGCAACCGTTCTCCCGACAACGAAAATGAAAAAGGACGAAACTTATCCAACATGTAATAGAATTGCGTTTTCTGCAACCACTTAATGGACGAAACTGCAAAATACAACATGGAATAGAATTGCGTTTTCGAGGTTTTCGTTTTTTGTAAAGACATTAACGACTGTATTTCATTGACAAAAAGTTCACTTTTTATTGTAACAACTGTTTTGTAAACGAAAACGAACGCGGAATGAGAGACGACGCGACGACGCGAGGGACAAGTGTGATAGAGTTGAACCATTGCATTCTCGACTGTATTTTCATAGGCGTAAAATAAAAAATCGCACCAAGTAATTCGAAGACTGGTTTATGCAACGAAGACTGTTTGAACCCAGGACGTAAAACGGTTGCATCGTTGCAGAATGCAAAACGGTCTTTACAAACGGTTCGTCGTCGCAACGCCCACCCCTACTCTCGACGCAGTGTCTGATGAACTTCAAACTTACACTCTCCTCTTCAGTCACAAACAAAAGATACATATTTATGTTTTGTCACCGTATTTTATATTTTTAAATAAATAAAGTCTCTTTTTAGGGTTCGAAAAGGGTGCCAACGGAAGCCTTATAGTTGAAATTTCCACAGACTGTGTATTTCTATTGACGCTTTAACAAAAAATAATAAAATTATTAAAAATTATCGTTTTTCCCTTGTGGTACGGAACCCTTCGCCAACTTCGCAACCCGTACTGAGCCGGTTTTTTTGTGAATGGCATCTTGCAGGTCAACTTATGAGGTGGTTGGCTGCCTAAACCAAACTATCCTGTGAATGCCCTAATAATTTAAGGCCTCCAGTCAAGTCGTAAATAAAGTCGACGAAATCCGCTAGTTTTATACACATGTATCCTCAAGCCGCTACACGTGTGTCCCGAAAACAATCTTAGTCTAACCAAGAAACAACACCCGAAAAATCACCGCAAATAATAATAAACAGCCGTTGTCCAGCAAACGGACAGAACTCGCCCCCGGGGACGAATAAAAATAATATACAGGGGATTGGCTTAATCCTGTATGATAAATGGGGGTTAACAGCGGCGGCGGCGCGGGCGGCGCGGCGGTGGGCGGCGCGGACGGCGCGGTGTGGACACAGCACTATCGATGCCGCGTTAATTAAAATGCTCTAGTTTTGGCTCGTAATTTAATGTGCTAGTATTTCTCCGTGTGACAATGTTGGTATTTACTGTGGACTAATGTGTTTGGTACTTTATATTAATAGTGGTAATTTGACTTAGGTCAATGTCTACCTTACCTACAGTGTCAATTTGTGTGTCACACACACACACACAGTGTTAAAGTTCAGTGATTAGTAAAAACTGCTAAACGTCGTCCAGTTGTTTTACATAACGGAGTTGTGTTATGTAGAGCAACGAACTTTACAATCCTTTGCGACATGCAGTCAAGAAAAGAGATAAGTATGCAGGATCGTCGGATATAGTTGATGTTTAGTAAGAAACCGATGGATCTTCTCGAATAAAATTTAGTTTTATTAATAGAAAACAGACAGCTCATTTATCGAATTAAATTTCAGTCGACAACATCTATCGGTTTCGTACTAAACTTCAACCATATCCGACGATCCTGCATACTTATCTCTTTTGTTGACTGTACATTCTATCTATCTATTTAACTCCTTAGCTCTGCAGTAATTTATTACCATTAGATAATAGACTAATACTTTCACCCCTCTAAAATACTATATTTTAGAATTAACAAAACAATAAAGGAGAGTGGCCAAACTAAAGAACACCTGTACCGTATTTTTATTGCGTAACACACTATGAATCACAATCTGAAACATTTTAAAAGATATTGCTAATCCATTGCCTAATATGTTCTAAAAATTTGTCTGCTCAACAACGTAAATAACGCAATGAATGTCGTTGATCTGTCAAAATGAAAGCCGTTGCTACTGATAGTGTGTTGCGCAATTATGCCGCAATACGCTAAATTCATTTTAGAACCCAGTCATAAACTCATAATCAACTAAACATTAAATAGTTTTACAGCGCTGTAAAATTACGCAAAACTTGGCATTAACCAATTCCCCACACTTCCACTATCTCCGCTAACAGTTCGTAATTCAGCCTTCGCATCCCCCGACTGTCATAAAACAAAATTTACCCTTAATTACAGTAGCTCATGAAACTATTTGTGTACAAGACTTATCTTAAGTTATGTTACAGCGCAGTTCCAAAACAATCCAGTTTGAACAATGACTTAGGACATCTATTCACTGGAAGACACACACGCTGATCTCTATGGCGTTGTGTTAAGGACTAGTTTAGTTTGTAATGTGTGTCAAGTAGTAATGTATCGGTAATAGTGCAGCAGCGCGGTATTTGTTGGAGCGGGCAACAGTTGGAATATTCCGTACACCGCTGGTCCGAAGGCAATAATAGGGAATGCGATTGTAACATTTGTACTTAACTGCGGGAACTCTAAACCGTACTTGCTATATGAAGCTTTTATTCTGTGTATAATGTTTGTTTCAATCATAGCTATAACACAGCTCGCAGTATTCCGACATTAATGTGGAATTGTGTATGTATCCCGCACAAATTGGTATCAGAACGAAATTTGGTCGTTTCAAAGTAGTAAATTGAGCGGCGCGCAACGTTTTAAATATTCTATAGTAAATATTGGGCGAATTGGTATTTTCCGTTTTTCCGCGGCGCAGCAGCACTTGGACGACCATGTTCCGCGCAGTTGATCGCTAATGGCGCACTCAATTTAAACGATTGTTAAATGAAGTCTCTAATATCGGTTAGAATTGTTTAACTCCTATTGTTCCGTAATATATTGCGTTTAGTTAGTTTTGTTATTTTGCCAGCTATTTAGCCGTGATTTAGGCGCGATAATGGTCGCTCGTTAGCACTAATATATTGACTTCGGTGTTGTAATTAATGATATTACGTGATTTTAATGCGTACATAAGAAAATTACGCTTCGTTGGTATAAACCACGTACATTTCTCAAGCTGACAAATGACTGGAAGAAAATAAATAATAGTGTTCGTAGTGCTTTGAAAATATACAAAATACTGTTAGCTTTATGCATTTTATTACTCCGTAAGAGAATATGGCTGCACTGTGTATACACATCCGGGTGGAGTTGCGTCACTACCGGTTTCCTCTTATAGAATAAGCCAAGCGAGACCATTGCGGGACATTTCAATGGGATTGGCTTTGGTCCTTGAGTCCATGAACAGGCTATAAAGATAAATACAAACACCCTCTTTATTTTCCTGTGGTCTGATCAGAACACAATCGATTTTTTTGCAATTGTTTCTTTTTAAAACCATTGCTAGAATGTGTTTACGGTTTCTGTAATTTTTTTTTGCCTATTGTTTATATATAATACGTCAAATTATTGACTACAGGCCAACGGACTACATAAAATTTATTAACTTCTTTTAACATCCTGCATGCTTTAATTAAATTAGGTAGCGAAACGCCTGTGACAAATAAATAAATTCTGGATAACTGTCCGTTCTTCTGTGCATCCATAAGTCATAACATCCCGCTTCCAGTTACAATCAAACACATTACTCCATAAGTCAATCTTCACTTCCGAACAAAACACAAGTTCTGGCGGCCTGCAAGCCAGCCTGCAGTATTCCTCGCCACGATGGTTCCCATTGTGTTTGCTCAACCAGTACGTGAGAGGGCCCCTTGTCAAAGCGGAACTCCGGAACTCGTGTGATCCGGATTTAAGACAATATGGCACACCACTTCGCTTCAAGTGACAACGCTCTTGGGTCAACATTTAAATAACTGCGGATTTCCAGTGATTTTAGATTTAGAGAGGCTGTTGGATTGCGATGTAATCTGAAAGGAATGTTGACTCGAAATGTTTTGGAAGAAATTCTGGATAATAATTTATTTAAATTAATTTATTGTTTTCGAGTTTGTTTATTTCTAAGAGTAGGTACTGGTAAAACAGCGTACTTAGAGAGAAACACTGCGACTGAACGGAGACAAGAATTAAAAATACCTAGGTAATCTAGGTGTAAGGCAACAACAAAAGATAAAATAACGTGCTAAGCAACACTAATTAATTTAATCTTTATAGGTAATCTTATACAACATCCTCTACTTACTACCTAATCACACTAATATTATAAAGGCGAAAGTTTGTGAGGGTGTGTGTGTAGGGGGGTGTGTGTGTGTGTTTTTATATGTTTGTTACTTCTTCACGCTCAAGCGGCTAGACCAATTTTGATAAAATGTTGTATGGAGGTAGCTGACACCCTGGATTAACATATAGACTTTTTATCCCGATATTCCCACGAGATCGACATTTACGCGGGTGAAACCGCGGGGCGCAGCTAGTAGTGAATAAACAACAGGCGTTCCCTAAAATAATAAAATATTATCATAACAATGACAAATGGCCGGCCAGCATCCCCGTAGCTATTAGTTCACAGGTGGACACTGCCCATTCTGTCCATGCTCTCACTCATTAATCCACCTTTACCACCCCCACGGGACAAGGACATAACCGCCAAAACAATTTGGACGTGTCATGGTAAAACACCGTGAACCATTAAGCCAATAATCTCCAAAAACCATTGGAGGGAACTGGCTTTCTGCCTTGACTTATTGCTTCGTTGATTTAGGGTCCTAGGTTCGATCCCTGGGTTGGGCAAGATGTCTGTGGGGTTTTCAATGTGGAATGCCTTAAGTATGTGTACGGTGAAACCATACACTAATAATGCACTAATGCTTATTCGTGCATTTTTACCTCAGTTCACTAATTGATATTAGTCGAGCATTCAGTACACGATGAACGGTCATCGCGTGTGCTCCCTCGCTCCTTTGTATTACCAAACCTTTGGTCCGGATATTATATTTAATTTGACTTTATAAGCAGCAGTATCATTTAGACATCCTACTAGCTTCTACAGTATGATGGTGGTCAATCTTGTCACAGAAATAAAATAATAATTATTATATTTCGACAAAAAATTCCCTAGATTTAAGGCGCTAAGTCCCGCAAAATTCAAATTTTCTTACTTTTTTGCAATTTGCAGGTCAGGCCGATTGTTGATATTAATAATTAAATTGATTCGCGGCCATCACCAATCTTTATTTATAGAATTATAATCATAGATTTATTAGAATTTTAATTAGAGCTCCTCAAGTTCTGAGTTGAGCTGCACGATTTTTGACAAATGCGTGCACTGATTAGACAGGTCCGCTCAATCTGTGTGGTTCTTTCCTCAAAAGACCATTTCAGACCCCAATCTACATGGTCTTCACACGATCTGACCAAGATTTTGTCTGGACTTTAAAAGAGACTGTGACCTCTGAGTTTGTTTCGGCCTTTCTTCTCAGAATAGTCAGATAGGAAAAGCCGACCTCATCTAGTTTAAAAAAATATAATTGACGTGTAGAAGTGTTTATACAAACCTACTTACAGAAAATAAATCATTTATCATAAACAAAAGGTAATTTAAAAAAATTAAACCGACTTCAAAAAGAAATGAACTCAAAATTATGAAATAACTTTAATTTCGGAAGTCGGTGTCTTGGGATCTGTATTTTAGTTTTAGTTTTTGGCCACCGACTTCCGAAATTAAAGTTATTTCATAATTTTGAGTTCATTTCTTTTTGAAGTCGGTTTAATTTTTTTAAATTACTTTTTATTTGGTAATTTTTAGTTGTTGCACTAGAATTTGACCAAGGTTTTGAGATGTTTTCGCTTTGACACTACACCCGTAGCTCGTATCAATAAGCCAGGCCGTCACACTTTCACGTCTTAGTCCATATCTTGAAAATTACTGAATCGATTTTGATGAAACTTGCACTGTTCCCTAAGTTGAAGTAAATGTAAGCCAATAAAAAAAGAATGGTCACGATCCGATTAATAGTTACGGAGATATGCGTAGACAAACATACATACAAACATTCATACATACATACATAGGTCTATAAAATTTTGTATATTTGTTTGGAAGCCCTAATAGATTATCATATGTGAATATAATGCAATTCCAATAATATTACATAGGTACATACGTATCGAATTGATAACCTCCTTTTTTTTGAAGTCGGTAAAAACATCAACACAACTCTTTAATTTCATATCACCATATTGAATGACTATTTCATGAAATCATGATATTTGAGGCCAATTCTAAGTCAAGGAGTTGTATTGCTGATTCTAATGATTATAATTATGTAAAAAGTAGAGTATTGCCAGAATAGAAATATCTCACCTGATTATAGTAGTTTATCGTATTAGATTCTACCATAATAATGAAAACATAACAAATCCCATAAATCATCATCCAATAATGTCAAAAGTCCACGGTGCCACTAGATTTATTACAATAATAGTGGTCGCGTAAACTTTTAAATCACTTGACACGGCCGGACATAAATACGGGCGGTAAATTGACAGGGGACCTGAGTTGTGCCCGCCATCTTATAGAAACTGAACCCCAATAACTCTTCGCACAGATTCACGGGTTTTCAAACAAGGCGTTTTAGGTAGCGTTGCCATTTAACTGTGGCCCACAGCTTTTTGTTTATTGATTTCGTTCGTAGTTAGTTTGTGTAAATAAATGAATGTAAATACGTTGTTGGCAATTAGTTTTCTGTTTGTTAGATTGGTTGTGGATGTATCTGCTATTTTTAACTAATTTCAGTTTTGTTTATCTTCATCAAAAACTTGTTGCTAATTGGAAGCGCCCGGTTAATGACCTCGGCCTGTTCATCTGTCACGTGAAACTTAGGATTAAACTTCGATGTTAGGGTTCGTGCTTGTCTGTTCATTATTCAAATATTTGCCTTTTAATTAACTTAAAAGCTAGAAGTTTTTGAGGAGGCCAGTGTGCAGGAAACATTATTAGCATTTGGCTGAATATTCTGTAAAAACGTAGGTACTTACATGAATAATAGTATTGGTTAAATATACCTTTCCACTCTTTTTTGAGAGTGAGCCTTATGCTTATTATCTGATTGTAACAAAGAGAGTGGTTATATCGTCGTTGGATTGTAAGCATGATTACTAAAATACTAGCTTGAGAGCTCGGAAGTGCCCAGTTTCACTAAAGTCTATTCAAATGTATGTTTCAAATTGATGTTATTTTAAGTTAAACAAATATCAACTTTATTGTAATGGTAATTATGTTGATTTCAGAGTGATTAGCACTATAAAAATGTTTGAAGTTGTAGCGTAATCAAAGTTAATTTTCTATAAACTCATATTTGTTTAAATGTTTGGCAAATAAGTCGCGAATGCAGATTACATATGCTTTGCATAAACTTTTATATCCAGTCGCTTTCAGACTATACACATACATTCATAAACTTACGCCTTAATCTCATGCGGGGAGGCAGAAACTACAGAACGTCACCTGCTACGATCCTATAGCCCAGTCTAGTTTTGAGGTGATGTTATGGAAAGTAACGGATTTAAGCGAGAACATTTCAGAGTATAAATAGTACTGAAGAAGGGAAAATATTCCCAAAAAAACAACTGCTGTTTTGCAAAAACTTTCCATACCGTAATAACTTCAAACTTCCAATAGCCATAGTGATCTGAGCCAGCGAAAGAACACAGCATTTCAATTAAAATAAAGACAACAACAACAAACTTACAAGAGACTAAGTGGGTGGAGCGAGGATCATAGAAAGTAGAAACAGTGTGGATGCGTCAGTACGTGGTCAGGGCGGGTAGTACCTGCGCTACAAAGACGTTCTCACACGTCACCTTACGACTTGTGGCATACCCGTTGGTCGGCGGCAGGAGCTTCCTTGAAACCGAGAAAAGTGACGCATTCTAATCCACAAAGCAACTAAAGGTTTTGAAACATATCATCTTGAAGACAAAGAAGCGCAAAAAGCGCCAATTACTCAAAAGTCACACATAAAATGATGCTTATCAGTTCTTCTGTACACGTTGTGACCGGGTTTTCAAGATCAATGTTTTGCAAGTCAGAGAGCTCACGGAAGAAATGGAAATTAGTCTGGGTCGCCGTCGCCGGATACTGTGAAGAGAGTACACACAATGTCTAGCTTTTCTAAAGCTTTTTTTAGGGTAGATTTGTATGGTATGTATACCGAAAACAGGCTAATGCTGGTCAGCATTAGCCTGTTTTCGGTGTTGGCCAAAAAGGATATCCGTTCTCCAGGAGAGTCCTTAACTGGGTCTTAAACCGGTAGTAAAGACCGAAAGTAGGTAATGGATAATTAAATATATAGTCCTCCTTATCGATTCGATAACGGCGACCCTTTGAAATTATTAATTCCTAGACTAGCCTTCGGCGCGGGAGATATTATAGTTCACATGTGTGTGCGCAGACACAGGTGTACTCTCTCTTCCCTCACTCTCATACTCATAGACTCTCAATCCAATTGGACGGCCCGTAATCCGACACGACCGGAGCGATCAGGCGCAGGATCACCGGGCTGTTACTAAGCAAGTCCTAATGGAAAAACCTCCTCCTTTTTTTGAAGTCGGTTAAAAATAACACTATGCCCGACCCGAGAATCGAACCCAGGACCCCATGCTTCGCAGTCGCGCATGCGCCCAACGGGGCATTACATGCATAAAGTTAGGTTAACATCCAGTTTTACGTCATTACTACTGCGTAGTATTCGCGATATGTTTTGATGACGCAGTAAATACGGGTTTGAAAGATTCTAGCCGAATGCGTATTTTGTACATATTAAAACAACGAGTTTAGTGAACCTACCGTGTCCACCTCGTTCCAGGGATGGAGTTCCAGCATCGAACTCAAACAGAACTCGCGGCGAGTATGTTTACGATACCCCCATACCGGTGACACGATCAAACATGCACGGAGACCACATACAGGACTTACTTTGGGAAAAAACATTGAAATTGAATGAGGAACACGTGTGACGTCATACAGGGATTTTGTTTTAAAGTGGACATATTCTTCTGGTGATCGGACTTGTGATGCGGAGAAATGCAATTGTTTATTCTGTAAATAGGACGTCGGAATCACTTTCACACGTATATATTTAAAAAAAAGTTACCTGTAGTCGACATTTCCTCTCTGACTACCCGTAAGAAGAAATGGCGAAACAAACTCAGGGATCAAAGGCTCTTTTAGAGTCCAGGCGTAATCATGGTTAGATCATGTCAGGTCATGATCGTGGTCTTGAACAGCATGTGACAAGAAAGTGATAAGAATGAATGTAAGAATAAAGGCAGATCAAAGCAATGGTAAATTATGTGGGAGATAAGAGCAGTGGTGACCCCAACCTATGTGTTCGTACCCAGTTGCGAGTCGTGGGTTCGAACCCAGGCAGGCCCTTTACTTTGTGTAAATAATTTCATCACCGCTGCTCACAAAACGGTGAAGGAAGACATCGTGAGGAAACCAGCATGTCCCAGAATCAAAAATTCGAAGACATGTGACCTCTACCAACCCGCACTGGGCCCGCGTGGTAGATTACAGCCCACTCCCTCTCGAAGAGAGGAGGCCTGTGTCCCAGCAGTGGGAACACGTTAGGCTGATTATGTGGGAGACGTTAAATGGTTAGGTGCGAACAGAATTTTGTTATGACGGCTAATAGAGATTTATAGAAGAAACAGGCGAGCTGTGCCAACCCCAAATACATTCAAAGTCAAATGTCAAATAGGCACATATCAGGCACGCCAAAAATTACAATAAAATAGAATTGATTCTAGTCGCCTCTTCCAAAAGGAAGTGTTCGTATGCAGAATAATGGACAAGAAACTCCAACGTGACTCTTTTAAAATGTTTTACATGATTTTTATATACATTCATTAGATAATTATATGTGAAGACGATGCACCTAGATTAAAATTAGTCTACCACAAAAGGTAAAAAGAACAAGAATGCTGGTCTCAAGGAAAATTACGAAGGCTCGGGCAGACAAACAGATCACCGAGTTTCGGCTAGCACCTTGTTGCGTAACACACTCATCATCATCATCATCTGCCTAGCCTTTTCCCAACTAGGTTGGGGTCGGTTTCCAGTCTAATCGGATGCAACTGAATACCAGCATAATCCTTCAAAATGATATAAATTAAGATTGATAGTGTGTGTCCACCTCGCAGGGATATGATACTTAACCCTGTAATTGAAGTCTCCAGGTCCCACGATATTTATTGCGTCTGAAAAACATTGCGTCCTAGCAAAGAGGATTGACTGTGTCTCTGATCAAATGCAATGTCCTAATTATTTAGTGCTTACAGAAAAACTACGTCTTTAGAGTCCCTTTTCGCCTCTCAAGATCAATTTCAGTAGTATGTTGTGTGATTACTTAATTCCACGGCTAGTGGGCAGGGACCCTCATAAAGATAAGACGGGAATGAGTGGGGTTCTTCTTAATTTATGAACAAGTGTCCTCTCGGGAGCCCCTTCATGTAGCCACGCTCTTACACGGATATCGCGACGTATAATAAAGTCTTGATGATGTTTATCTTCGTTTTTTATCTTAATGCCTTACATTGGACCCTTAAAATAGATTTTGTTTTAAGTTGTGATGGTGTAAGTGGAAGAGTCTTGGAAGCTGTGACCCGAATATCTTTTTTTTATGTTGAATTTGTTAACAAGGGATGGGGTATTTCCTTATTTAGTTAGCCATCCGGGAAAACATCCGGTAGACATTGACAGTTGTCTCAACCACACCTCTTTTCCCGACACGACCGGAGAGATCAGGCGCAGGACCAACGGTTTAACGTGCCTTCAACTTCCAAACTCCCGGATTTTACTAAGAAATTCCTAATGGAAAATCTCAATAACACTTTGCACGACCTGAAATCAAACCCAGGAGTCCTCAAGCGCAGCAGGCTTGCGACGACTAAACCAATGAGGCAGTCAAACCTCATGGTTTGACAACGAAGATCGTGAATAGCGAGAAAGAGAACATTCTCTTTCTAGCTATACACGATTTTCTTTTGCTCAACCAAAGAGGCTAAATCTTCTGATAATCTTAAACGATGTTCAGTGAAAACAAGATATTTGAAACTAATGACCCGTGAGAAGTCGTAGGTACACGTGTATGACTGAAACTTCGGCGAAAGTACAAGTTTGGAAGCTTTATCACACAGTTCGGTTTCCAAGTTAAACCGGCAGAAAGTTTAAAGTATGTAGACAGATCGTAACATATATGTCATATGTCAGTGGTTCTGGTCTCAAATATGAATAAGTACATAACTTTCGATCTGTCATGGACCGTGGTAGAATACGAGTAGTTAGGACCAACTCTTAAATTAATTACTCTTCCTGAATGAATTTTTCTAACGTAATTTTTAAGACTGTGTTAATTTTTACTCAGGTAGGTATGGCTGCCAGAGAAGCTAAAAGCTTTCCTCACGATGTTTTCCTTCACTGTCTTAAATACCACTTTTCGATGAAAGAGGCCAGCATCCATTTATTTAATACTTTAAGCACAGAGGCGGATTTAATGCCATAGGCATTTTCTACCAGTAGGTGGTAGGTATAGATGCAATCATAAAAATTTAGGAATAAATATTTTTAAATATAAAGATACGCATAAACATTGGGTACTTATATATATTATATATATTTAAAGCTACACACATCAAAAGTGTCTAGGGATCAAGCATTTTTATGCGGATTTCTTGAGATTGAGATGTGGCTTTGTAATAAATTTATGATTTTATAAATTTATATGGATCCTTTTTGGTGCATTTCATAATTTGAATCAGGAACTGTGAATCAAATTCGAGTAAAAGATGAAAATCAGCTGTCAATATTTTCCCTATAAAAACATACAACGCATTGAAGACATTATTAGTGCTACTGTTTCCCTACTACTGATTAAAACCAACGTTATTATGGAGCGGCGACGTCATTTAAGCAGGGAAGAAATGCTCAGAGCCGTGGGAATGATAGAAGCTGGTTCCCGGCAACGTACTGTGGCTTTAGCTCTGAATACAAGTCAGAGTGTTATCAGTCGACTTTGGACACGTTACCGAAGCACTGGTACCGTGGCTGAGCGCCATGGAGGACGGTATCGCTGCACCACACGGAGACAAGACCGATACATTCAAATCTTAACTCGAAGAGCTCCAACAATAACCGCCATGATGTTAGCCGTGAGGCTTCATCACTCTTCAGGGAACTTAATTAGCGACCAAACAGTCAGAAACCGCTTGCATGAAGTGAACCTTCATTCCCGAAGACCGCTACGGGTACCACCTATAGCAATGCACAATCGTAGGATTCGATATCAATGGGCTCTTGAACACAGAAATTGGGCAGAAGAACAATGGCGTTTCGTGTGCTTTTCTGATGAGTCTCGTTTTGGTATGAGACCGGATACAAGACGTATACGACACTGGAGAACCCCTGGACGCCAACAGCGATTAAAATCCTGCCAGGAAGTCCATCCTTATAGTGGTGGAACCATCATGGTATGGGCGGGTATTTGGATCGGCGGAAGAACTGAGTTGATTTGGATCAGAGGCAACCTCAACGCTCAAATTTATGCTGAGACGATTGTATCAGACGTCATCGTTCCTCTACAAGTGCAAATCGGTCCCTTATTTCAGTTAATGCATGATAATGCACGACCGCACACCGCAAGAGTTGTAAGACAGACTCTCGCCGCAGCTAACATCAATGTCCTGCCCTGGCCTGCTCAGTTGCCAGACTTGAACCCGATTGAGCATGCATGGGATATGCTACAGAGAAGAGCTCTGCCGAATATGGAGGGTATCCAGTCGCAAGAAGACCTTTTTTTGTTGTTGCAACGAACATGGGCGGCCATTCCAAAGCGTGATTTGGATGAACTCATTTTGAGTATGCCAAACCGATGTTCTTGTGTTGTTAGTGTTCGCGGTAGAAACACGGATTATTAATTGTTTAAGTTACCCAATAAAATTTTAAAGAAAACTGTTATTTCAGTCTTTTTTTCGAACTTTTGTGTTAGTGGTTCAAATGTCAAAAATCCCTTTATTAGGAAAATGGCAAATTTCTTTATTAATGCAAAGGTGACTTGGTTTATCGTTACTGTGACAAACGAAAACACTTTATTTGATGAATCCTTAAAGAAAATTTTAATTAATATCAATCAGGAGAAAAGTTATTGCAAAAATATATGTTGATCCCTAGACACTTTTGATGTGTGTATATATATAATGTATAGAGCAGTGGTGGCCAAGTGGTAACGGCTGCGACTTACGAGTTGTAGGTCGTAGGTTCGAACCCAGACAGGCGCTTTACTTTGTGTAAATTATTTCATCACCACTGCTCTCAAAACGGTGAAGGAAAACATCGTGAGGAAACCGGCATGTCCTAGAACCAAAAATTCGAAGACATGTGACATCTACCAATCCGCACTGGGCCCGCGTGGTGGATTACGGCCCACTCCCTCTCACCGAGAGGAGGCCTGTGTCCCAGCAGTGGGAACATTATAGGCTGATTATGGTATGGTTATGGTATATAATGTATATATCTAATCTATATAAATAAAATAAAGTCGGGTTAGTTACACCATTTATAACTCAAGAACCACGGGACCGATTTTTATGATCTTTGATTTGTTTGATTTGTCTCCGCTCCGAATAGCAGAACAACTATTAAAACATTGGAAAAGTTCGCCGGGTCAGTTAGTTACATATAATAACCTAACTACATCCAACCCACCACCATCATAACTTTTAACAAACAGCAGACTTAAGTAGGTACCTACCTTTTTTTTTTTTTTTTGCGGATGGTAAATCATCAAATGACCCCTCCCGCTCTGGGTGGAGCGGAAGGGAGTGTCAGACTCTTACTGACTAAAACCCACCCGTGTTCCTTCCTTAGCCCTTTATGTTCCGGGCCAGCGGTAACCCTTTCGGACAATCCCGCTGACTAAGTAGGTACCTAGTAAGTTAACTTATCTACTTGCAATGAGAGCTAGAATCCTTTCAGTGGTTTTAATCCTACTTGGATTAAATAAACAGCGAGAGAAGTTTCACATGTTCTGTAGAAGAGGACGGTATGATGAGATTGAAGGAGAAATTGAACAGTTGGCCTAATGAATTACTTACAATTCGAGTGAGGATAAGCAACTTTTATCTTATTCATTATACAAAGTTTCGTCTATTAGTGTCGACTAAGCCTACTTTTATTATGAGCTTTTATATTATTTTGTGAAAATATGGTAAGTCGCCTTGATGAGTGAGTGGAAGCAGCTACATGACAGTTGCTGAGAATCGAATTGGTTCTTCGATCATTATATCACCCGAAAGAACGTGTTGGACACCTTTGCCACACAATACAAGGCAGAAAACCAATACAAAAATAAGCGATCATCAAGAACGTCAAAAAACCAAATTAATAACCTTTTCTCACGGTGCCCACTTAATTCCGTCCTCCAATTAGCGAGTGGATGTCATCTTTCGCGTCTCATTTATCCGGATTAGGCTTGTCGAGGGCGGCCGGGGCCGGTTACAGCCGGTTATAGCCGGTTATTGCCAGTAAAGCGCGTCTTGCCGGCTAATAGAGGTAGTGCGCTTAATTGAAGCCCTTCTCTTCTATGTATGTTATCATTGTGTCCGATATTCTCTAAGCTCCTTGTTTTCAAAGTAAGTTTTATGCGAGCAATGTAATTAGGTACTGACCTACCTATAGTGAAGGGTGGGCGTTTTGGGGGTCTTTTGTAATTTTGACGTTCGAAAAGTGCTGATTCTCAGCCTAGATTGAATAAATGATTTTTGATTTTGATTTTATATTATTTTTAGAGAAGAGGATGTGTCTTTGTTGAATATTATTTTACGTACAAAAGTAATTAAATGTTTAGTCCTTCAATAAATATTTGCTGTTTATTGAAACAGTCATTGAACAGTCAACCACTAGCAACCACCAGTCACCAGTTAATTTTTCATAAAAACGAGCACAATGTTAAATTAAAATCAATTAGGTAGGACCTAGTATTCAACCTATTAAGAATCTGGAATAACAATGACATCCGTCTACAATAAAATCCGCTCAAGCCACAAACTGAAAGACTAGTAAGTTGCATTCACTGAAAACTGTAAAGCGAATTAATCCACCTATCGGTTACCAAAGTCCCGGTAAAGCAATTTTTACAGCGAGTGCGGCACGCTTTAAAATAAATTAACTGGGACACGTTTAATATTAAATTAAAATGACAGCAATTTCGGATACAAAGCATCGTTTAATGCAAATGTTGCAACTATTGTGTCTGTGATTTATACCTGCAGCCACTAGACATTATTTAAAATGCTCGTAAAAACCCTCCCAGATTACAGCGACTAGCATTTGTGTCACATAAAAGGCTAGTAATAGCCGCTGTAAATATTGTTAGTATTCGTACGCGATGTCTGGGTCATTTCTCCTGAATTGTGGCCGCACATATGCCACGTATCTCGCGAACTACCATTTTTTTGCGGGCATTACCGGCTTTTTGTTGTAATAAAAGTCGGCTTACATTATTTTGATAGAAGACTCACAGGACGAGATTGAACTTTTTGGATTGTCCCACTTTTTTGGGAGTGGACACGTTTGTGACAGGGTAACATATCTTCGTGTAAGCACCACGTTGGACTTACTCTAGTGTGTTGTGAGTTATGGCAATATCAGTTGTTGAAGACAGTGACAAATCATTGCTATCCAGAACATTGAAACTAGAGCTTTCTTAGTGATGCAGGTAGAATATGAGGTCCATTAAGTTGGTATAACATTCAGCCTTACTGCCCTCTTCAACAAGCCGGCTAAATAAGCGACTAGGTAGATATTTGCTGATTGAGCTTGGTTTAAAGACAATGATTGTTTTTTAAAGGTACACAAGTTTCGTTTAAATCTTTTAAATCTTCTTTTAAATCGTCGTTTTGAAGAAAAAAAAAAGGGTTACAATTTTTTTTTTTAATAATTGTTATTAGAAAGCCTTAAAATACGAGTAATTAAGAAAAAGGATAAGAGACTCGTATTTAACTACACGCCCAACAAACGTTATCCCAACAACTTCTAAGACCGTTATCTGGAAGCTCACACCGCGATTGATACTTAAACCGGCGATAATATCTTCTATGACAGTTTGTGTGACCATAAACGAAGCGATAACCACTCCACAAATACCGTTCAGAAGGGGATGATCATCGAATGAAAACCACCCGACGCGCGACGGAGGAACGATAGCGGAACTGACCGGTTAAGGTCTACCAATAGTATTGTCTCTGGTCTAACAGACTAATTGATCGTTTTCAATTTTATTGTGACAATACGACTGTAGTTTGGCAATAATTCTTGAGGAAATAGTAATGTGGGCATTGGAAAAAGAAAGAAGAATATTTTATTTGGGACTCGCACAAAAAATACAGTAAATTTTCAGTCAGTACATTTTTTTTTTTATTGACTAAACCCTATGTAAAAAGATCTTTTTTTGAGGCCAAAAAGGCTCCTATCTCAGCATAATGCTGCAATATTCAAAAAAATAATACAGCAGCGCTGGTAACGGGCTACATAAGTACTAACTTTTCATGCAAATCGACAATTCAAATTGCCCAAAAACAAATACAGTACGAATCTATTCCCAATAAACCGTCTTATGGTCCTACTTCAACAACTATTAACTAGTTTCGAACCGAGCAGTTGTATTTTAAAATTGAACCCTTTACAAACTAAAGGAGGTTCAACCCGAACTCCGTTGTTTCGCTCCCAGCCTCCGCGCGCCGCTTGCAACATTGTTTCACATTCAAATATCGTGTAATTTAATTTATATTAACGCGATAATAAGATTAGCTTTAATATAAGCGTCCTGTGTAAATACTTTGATCTCGTTAGCATTGTCGCGTTGTGTTTATTAACCCAGTTATAACAGAAGACGGGAATCTCCGGCTAGCGAGGAGTAAAGTCATAGTTGGAAACAAAAGGTAAATTGTTATTAGGTACATTTTGCCGTTTATAAGCCAGTCATTATCATCAGACAATTTAATTTGATTTGCCAACGGAATAGGTACCTACAAAACTGGCCAAGTACGAGTCGGACTCGCACACGAAGGGTTCCAAGGAAAAAACGCCGAAAAAAACACGTTTTGTTATATGGGAGCCCCCCTTAAATATTTATTTTATTTGAATTTTTATTATTAAAGTAAAAATACAACTGAGTATTTTGTGAATATTTCAAGTGCCTACTACCTGTTGCCATTATTGATATCGAGCAAAAAAGGGCAAAAAAATATCGCGTTTGTTGTATGGGAGCCCCCCTTAAGAGCCTATACTACCTCAGCTAAAATTCACTCTTTATCTCGCTCGCACGATACTCGCGGACTGTGTGAAAGCGAGACAGAGTGCGGTGCTGGGCGGGAGGCAGCGCCAATAGTTTAGGTATCTGCTTTTTACGGTGAAAATAAAGGTAATTCAAAAAAACTAACTAACATAAGACCTGCGTTATAGTTAGTTCAGTTAGTATGCAAAGTTTCATGATCTAATTTGAAGTATTTTTTGAATACCAGCGGTTTATTGTTCGGTTTGGAGGTAACTTTTTTTTTTTTTTTGCGGATGGGAAATCATCAAATGACCCCTCCCGCTCTGGGTGGAGCGGAAGGGAGTGTCAGACTCTTACTGACTAAAACCCACCCGTGTTCCTTCCTTAGCCCTTTATGTTCCGGGCCAGCGGTAACCCTTTCGGACAATCCCGCTGACCCGGCAGGCTTCGGCCCTATGGGGCCCCTCCTCGATGCTGACATCTCTTTGAGGCGCGCGTGGAACACGTACGCGCCGTCCGGCACGGGCCTGGTCCTGATCGGACGGTGAGCTACCCATTACTCTCCGCCCGAGAAAATTTTATGGAATCGTGTTTTCGTCTGACATAAGACCTTACATTAATCCTCAACTTTAGCATATATTTATTTCAAAATTAATGCTGCAGTATTTTCGACATAACGGAGGATCATGCTAAGCCATTTGAGGTAGTATAGGCTCTTAAATATTTATTTTATTCTGTTTTTAGTATTTGTTGTTATAGCGGCAATAGAAATACATCATCTGTGAAAATTTCAACTGTCTATCTATCACGGTTCATGAGATACAGCCTGGTGACAGACTGACAGACGGACAGTGGAGTCTTAGTAATAGGGTCTCGTTTTTACCCATTGGGTACGGAACCCTAAAAACTGACAGAAATTAAAAGCCTGCACCCTGATTGCGTCACTATCAATCTCGACCTAAATCATTTTGAAGGATATTGCTAATCCATTGCTTCACATGTTCGAAAAATTTGTCAGCTCAACAAAGTAAATAACGCAATTAATGTTAATGAACTGTCAAAATGAAAGCCATTGCTATTGATAGTGTATTACCCCGATTCAATTTCCCCGCAGATTGGAGCGATTGGTGCTACATTGACAGAAATGGTTGCTGACTAAGTCACTTCAGACTGTTTTAAAACCACCAGCAAGGAAATAAAAGAACTACTTTTTTTACTAAAATCACAAAGCTTCTTCGCCATCATCTGTCGAACTAGATGCAGCTGAATACCAGTATTTTAAATGGAACGACTTCCACAACTACAGAGTAACAAGATACCCCTTGGTAAGACTGGTTGTCAGACTTTGGACTTTGAGTGGTTGTAAAACCAAAGGCTTTGTGTGCTTTCCGAGGCACTCGAGTCTTTGTATGTGTTGCAGCATCTACACCGCCACATGCGAACTACGCATCATAGTGACGTCACGCAAAATCCTGCATCGCGCAAGCAGAGTTTACCGCGCGACTAGCATATTATATAGGTACAACAAGCCGACATAAATCACAACATCTGTCTGGTCGGAGGAGTCTCCTTTTTCTATGGAGGTTGAGCATTCCGTGAGGTTGAGTGATCTTTAAACCCTGTTCCTCATATCTCTATATATGTGAAGATGGTCACCCAGACACCCATCCCCAGACCAACCTCGGCAAGCGTAGCTTAATCTGATCGATCGTTCCGTGCGGCTGCTACTATTTAGGCACGAACCCCTCCAAATCTCACAAAGCTTATACGTCTCACTATAAAAATAAACTCAAATCTGGCATGTCACTGTCTACACAGCTACTCAGGAATAAAACAATCTAAAGTGACTCTAAAAACAGCCTACTAAGTATTTCAGTATCCCGCAGTGAGGACTCATTCTAAAGTCTCAACGGGGCCATATGTTGGCGGCAACTGGGCGTAAAACTGTAGCCAGTGTAGCAGAGTTACCTGTCTGGTCCACTTAGAGCATATCGGCCGTAAAGCGCTGTGTCGCTGTAAACCACTCATTAATTCTCTACGCCGGAATTAAAAGGGTTTTTAAGCTGGAAAATATTGTTTTTGTTTATTTCAGTGGATATGTAAGTACAAAGAAGATTTGCGATAGAATTCTTTCAAAGTTCATGATGTCTGTTGATATCCCAGTGACAGCTGGAATGTAGCAGAAATATCGTGTTATCTGGATGCGTATTGAGACGTCGGGTTACTTACCCGGACGACGAGTTCCTTTACAAAAAGTTCAAGTAAGTAGTTCATACCGATTTATTCCGGTCTGATCCCCTGAACCACCCCCCTCCTCGATCCCCTGCTAAATCGTCTTCTGTTTTAATCTCTGTCTTATATCCACTTTATCGAGGTTACTCTTTTTGACAGGTAAGAAGTCAAAAGAAAATAAACGTTTTATGTTTTACAAAATTAAATAAAGATTTTTTTTTAATGTCTCATCCGTGCTCGATGGGATTGAGGCCACAGCAATACCCAAATGTTTTCTCCAAGTACTCTTTGGTGCCCCGAGCTGTGTGCGAACGCGCATGTTTCGTCATGGGTGTCGATTTCGTAGTTTTCAATATAAGGTGGCCAATTCGAAGGTAGAAGCAGAATCAGCCTGTAATGTTCCCACTGCTGGGACTCCCACTCTCGGTGAGAAGTCGTGGGCTGTAATCCACTGTACCAATGTAGATGTCACATGTCTACGATTTTTTTGTTCTAGCATATACCTACCGGTTTTTTCATGATGTTTTCTTCTACCGTTTTTATAGCAGTTGTGATGAAATTATTTACACAAAGTAAAGCGCCTGCCTGGGTTCGAAACCACAACTTACAACTCGTAAGTCAGGGCCGTTAACATTGGGCCACCACCACAGAAATTTAATATTTAGATTTCTGTAGGTGTACCACTGCCGAAGGTATACAACTTTTAATTAAGATTAATTTATTAATTTTTTAATTAAGATTTTTTTCTATTAGGTACCTGATATTTTCCGGGTATTTATAGAACCGTAAAATATAGCAACATATAAAAATGGTGGCCAAAAAAGTTGTAACATTCGAATTGGCCAAAAATCTATATTTTCACTACTTACACATCTACTTAAAAACAAAATAGAAAATACAATGTATATTACGATTCTAAAACCGTAATCATGCGATTTCATTACCGCTATCCGCTCACTAAATTCAAGTTCCATGTCGAAGACTTACGCTAAGTGTTTAATTGTCTCAAGTGTAAAGACAACTAGGTACTTACTAACCCCACTTAAGTTCTTTAGCGCAATGCTATTAAGTTTCTACGTGACAAAACATAACACTGGAGGAATGCTTTATCAATTTTAACTTAAGTAGTGAAAGGATTTACCTAATCGGTTATTTAAAATACAAAAAAAATCCTTTTTGTTACGTCTTTGATGTCCCACAGATGGGCAAAGGCCTCCCTAGTCTCTTTCCACCTCTCTCTGTCCAGAGCTGCCAAGGACCAATCTTTATCAAAGGAGTCCAGCTTATCCTGCCATCTCCGTCTGGGCCTGAAGAGATGCTGGAAAAAAAAAACCTTATAAAAAAAAAACTAAATTTGGTGGCAAAAAACGAAAATGCGTAGGTAACCTGCCGAATATATAGAACCTCCTCCTTTTTGAAGTCGCTTAAAAAAAATAAAGTTCATGCCGGATTAGCCGAATTTAGAACTTTCTTCGTAGAGACAATCTCGTGTTTATAAGAACATTCACATTCTAATGGCAGTCTCAATCTGTCAAAAAACAAACTGTTGCTCCTAGCTCAATGGTTGCTTCAATACTCTTGAATCATTTATAACTTTGATTGTCGCTGAGTTGCGAGTTGACTTGAATTTTATCGTTACTAGCTTCTGCCCGCGACTTCATCCGCGTAAAGTTGCTTGTCCCACCCATCGTATCACATTGCTTGTCCCACCCGTCGTATCACATTGCTTGTCCCAGCCGTCGTATCACATTGCTGGTCCCACCCGTCGTATCACATTGCTTGTCCCATCCGTCGTATCAGTGTGACGCAACTCTCTAATAAAAAAAGAAACTATCGCAACTGTCTAATAAAAAAAGAAACTATGAAACGTGCGCTAATCACAGATAAAATATGACAAATTTAGCGCACGTTTCATACAAGCGACGTTTTTCAACTTTTTCTATGGGAGTTCCGTCTCTTATATATGTTTATACATGTTTACTTACTCTATGCGTCGTATCACATTGCTTGTCCCAGCCGTCGTATCACATTGCTGGTCCCACCCGTCGTATCACATTGCTTGTCCCAGCCGTCGTATCACATTGCTGGTCCCACCCGTCGTATCACATTGCCTGCCCGCGCTATTACTTCGTTTTCCGCTTAGCGTTCTTTCTTACGTTGTATTGTTTTTGCTCGGCCCATGGGACCTAACTCTTCCGCTTTATTATTAGTATAGATAATATGTACGAGAATTAGCATTATGGTTTTATGAAAACGCGACACCGCGCGAGGAATTTGACTCGGTTTACCGCGCCACCTCGCGAGCTGCGTTGTAGTCTGTGATCCGCCTTAACATGAGATTGACATTGAAATTGGTTTTCAGAAACGAGGTCGTTAAAATTCCATGTGGTGTTAAAATTTTGTAAAAGAAGAACAAAATTTTCTGGCTTTTACACAGAATGATGGTACCTACTTACTTTCATTAAAAAGTTTAACATACATAAACACCTTGTAGTGTTCCCACTGCTGGGAGACAGGCCTCCTCTCTTTAAGAGGGAGTGCACCATAATCCACCACGCGGGCCCAGTGCGGGTTGGCGGATATCACTGATTTCGAATGTTTGGTTCTAGGACATAGGCCGGTCTCCTCACGATGTTTTCCTTCACCGTTTTGAGAGCTGTAGTCATGAAATAATTTATACAAAGTGCCTGCTTGGGTTCGAACCCACAACCTACAACTCGTAAGTCGTGACCACTGGCACTGGGCCACCCTGCTCAAAAAGTTTAAATCAGTCTATAAAATGCATTACTTTAATATAATGAGCAGGTTTATTCAACGGGCAGCCGTTTACGCTCTTCCATAGCTCCATTCCACTGAAATGATTTCACAGTTCGGATACACGGACTAATAACAGTAGATATTTTAATTAACCATTTGGTGTAATGTGACCCCGTATCCAGTCGCCAAATAGCGGTGCCCGCCATTACTTTGACAATGGTGGCGCAAACGAGCGCCAACTATTACTTAGCTGGTACATATTATGGCGTATCTGCGATGTACCTAACTTGTTTATAGCGTTATACCTATCTACTTTGTGTAACTAGGTGCCTATCGTTAGACTGCAAATGGAAACAGTGGAAGGAAAAGAGGGATATAAATGAAGATTGTCTTAGCTTTTAACATTTACTTAAGTATTTATATTTTACCAACGTTTGTTTACACTACAGAAATTACAGGAAGCAACAGAAAATAAAGAACTAAGGGCGCATTCCACCAAACCTTTATACATAGACTAAAGGCTGATTTTTCAATCATCTGATAACTTTATTCGAGGAATAATTTTGAAATTTTGACAGTTATGTCAAACGAAAACTGTCAAACGTCAATTTTATTCCAGGGATAAAAGATATCTGACTTTGGTAAAATCAGCCCTAAATGTAACAAACTAGGTATTTTAAGTAATCAGGCATTAAGTCCGCCTTTGTACAGTTTTTACTTGTCCATAAAGTTTTAATAAATAAATAAATAAAAATTTATTTAACACAGGCACACAACACAACATACTTACTATACTAAAAGTATAGACGCCAGCATATCAAGCTACCCGAATCTGTCAATTTTTTTAATAGATTTTCGACTTTATCGCTAAAACATAAGGTTCAAAGTTGATTGGGAAAATTTGACAGTTTCGGGTAGCTTAATGTGCTGGCGTCTGTACAGACGCCAGCAGGTCAACCTACCCGAAACTGTCAGATTTTCCCAATCAACCTTGAACCTTATGCTTTAGCAATAAAGTCGAAAATCTATTAAAGAAATCTGACAGATTGTAGTAACTTGATGTGCTGGCGTCCGTACAAAAAATAAATAAAAAAGTGTAAAGTGCGTTGTAAGAAATTAGCAGGAAAAGTCTCGGAAAATTAACACATAATGTAACATCACGCCTCTAATACACGAACGGTTAGCCAGAGGTTTACCTATAGGCACCCAAATTACGTCAGCTATATTTAAGGGCCAAAAGACATAGGTACTACACACGACACGACATCGCATCGTGACGCGACGTTGCAACGTGTCACGATGCGATATCGTGTCGTGGAAATCTACGATGTGCATCATAAAAATTCACATAAGTATTATCGCTATAATCACGTAGTAGTATAGTATTCAACGTGTCACGACACGATGCGACGTCGCGTCGTGCTCGACTTATATGTACCTATATGATTGTAGTGACGTATCCATTCAAACGATGAAACGATACCGCCTCGTAACACGACGTGACGTCGTCGTATCGTGTTTATGTGTAAGAACCCTAAGTCCTATGTAACACAAACCAAGACTCCGAGCTGCTGCTACATTAAAATTATAAAGTATTTAAATGCAAAACGTTTGCCCTTATCCTACAAAACCCAAAAATAACTAGTAAAATCAATTAATAGTCAGCATTAATTAAGTAATTTTGCAAACTATTTTTATCCTGAATCAAAAAAATATTTGTTACTTTTTAACTGGCAACATTATCGCTCTACAAAGCACCTCTAAACAGATTACTTCTACTGTACCTCGTTCAATTCGATAGAACAGCTCAGTCCGACACAGCAGAAAATATGTAAATTTAATGTAGGTACGTAATTAATTTCATCATCCGAATAATAGCGCATAATGCTATCATTTGGAACGCTCACACCCTCTTCGAGATTATAAATTTTGTCAACGGCCATTACACACTTCATGAACCTTTTATATACAGGGTGAGTTATCTATTTAACAAGTAATAGCATAATATGGTGGAAGGATTCGTTGTCAGATATATAGAGGTATGAGGAACAGGGTGTAAAGTTCACTTATACTCTACAGAAAAGGGAGGATCCTCCGATCTGATGGGTGTTGTGTCTGGCGGGCAAGGCCACTGCCCAATGATTCATGTCAGGCCGTTGTGTAAGTGCTAGTTGCACGGTAAACTCTGCTTGCGAGATGCAGGATTTTGCGTGACGTCAGCATGACGCGTAGTTCGCATCTGGCGTTGTAGATACCGCTACAGATATACATCAGTTTCCAAAATTAACTTAAATTAATTAAATTAAAAACTTCGCGTTACTTACTTTACCTACATAATTAGGTACCTCCTGTAAACATAACCTCATAACTACACGCCTATTCCCAGAAGGGTTAAGCAGAGGTGTACCTATGTATGCTATAGCACACCCTTTGCGCCCGGTTGATGGCAATAAGCTCGCCCCCTGTCACATGGGACTTAAATTAAATATAAATTGTTGAAATTAGTGTTATTAAAGGTACACGTCTACTTAACCCTACCCATCTGTATTTTTAGGGTTCCGTATCTCAAAGGAAAAAACGGAACCCATAAAGGACCACTTTGTTATCCGTCTGTCTGTCAAGGCCCTTTATCTCAAAAACGCGTGAAAGTATCGAGTTGAAATTAAAACCATATTCTGAAGTCTACAGTCCATTGAAGCTGTAAAAAAATCAAACTTCTAAGTTAAAATACTGCTGTTTAAGCCGCAAAAAACGTATATTTCGACACTCTCAAGGGAATCAAAATTTATAGGGTACTCGCACTTCCCGTTGACTTGATCTAGAATCATGTTTGGCAAGAAGCAAGATATGAAGCACAATTAAAGGAAAAAATCCGTAAACCGTAAATTTGTAGGTTTACAAGCAATCCTCCTCTAGTTTCTTCAGAAAACTAATTTTATTTCCGCACACAGCATAAAAACTCAAACGCCCGACGAATCTCCCAAAGCCAACAACGAAATCCGTGTTTAACAAACGAAGTCGACAAACTGTACACAATTAGATTTAAGTACTAGCAGCGCAGGTCGGAGGTCCTGTACGTTAAATAAAACTCGGCCAAGTGCGTCTCGGACCACACACAGTGAAGGGTTCCGTAGTTGGGATGCTTATTTACGTATGAACTGTGCTGATTTTTCCGGGCGAAAAAATAAGTTTTGTTTGTATTTCATTGTAATTATTTTTTGCGGTTGAAATTAAAAATATCACAAAAAGACATAAATAGCAAAGTCACTTAGAAACATTATTCTTTTAAATTATAGGATCCAGCAATCTTACTCGCATAAGTACTTGTTTTCTTTTTCATCTCCCAGCTACAGAGGTTCCGTTTTTGCTACATTATTCATTTGACTACAGAACCCTAAAGATTCCTTTCTACTTTTGGGTGTCGTGTGTGGCCTCCCTTTTTTCACTCTTGAAGACCATCACAGTGAACAGCTTTATGAATACGGATTATAGATAGTCCTCCTGACTGTTTTTCAGCTATGGCGTCCTAACTCAGCGGAGCCAGCTCTGGACGCAGGAGATTTTCTTTTCTTTAGCTCTCTAGTCCGATAGAACTTATGAATAGGAAAGTATTCCAAATACACACCATCATTTGAGTTGCAGGTAATTCGAGTTTGCATTTGGGCACCCGAATTAATCCTCGTGCTACAATAGCGAAACAAGTGTTCTAATTGCTGTCCCGTTCCCACTTTAAAAAGAAAAGTGAGAAAGTGCAGTGCAGTGTGTTGCAGTGTTTTCTAGCTCTTTTACAATAGACTCTTCTTAGGTTTTAACATTTGTTGCTTTGCTCAATTAAATCAATGAAATTATTTGTTAATAGGTAGTGAGTTAGACAGCAGTGGTGACTCAGTGGTAACGGCCGCGACTTCCAAGTTGGCGGTCGTGGGTTCGATCCCAAGCAGGCACTTTACTTTCTGTAGGTAAATTATTCCATCACCACTGCTCTCAAAGTAGATATGAAGGAAAACATCGTGAGGAAACCGGCATGTCCTAGAACCAAAAATTCAAAGACATGTGACCCAAACCGCACTGGACACGCGTGGTAGAATATGGTCCACTTCCTCTCAAAGAAGCTCTCTTTTCAAAAGTGCCTTTAATGTGCCTATTTGAAATAAATGATTTGACTTTGACTTTGACTCACATAGAGGAGCTGTGTCCCAGCAGCGGGAATATTATAGACTGATTATATTAAACTCGTAGAGCTACTTTACCAACCGTGTATGTCCAGTTTAGAGGTCCTTTGACATTGAAATCACATCCAGCCCACAGTAGCGCAGTCAGTTTGCCTGTGGCGACACGGCCGACACTAATTTGCACGAAGTGTGACACGCCCTGTCGCCCGTTGACAGCTACTGTCGGATATTGTCGGGCCAAGTTTACGTACTTGCGTGTTTGACACCTCGCCACTATTGTCAGGACTTGCATTCAAAGGGTTTCTACCGACCTACAGTTGTTAGGGTCATAATTAAAAGTTTTTACTGTCTATTACCTACATTACCTAATGAAACTTGTAGATACCTACTTTTATGTTGAATATGGTGCCGATTTTTTCCCTTTTTTTCTGAATGCGGGAAGGAAGGGAAGTCCTGATCATTAGTGATTCTGACACGAAACATCAAATCATTGCCAAACTTCATCTAATTTGATTAACCAAACTAACAACAAGAAAACATTCAGGAACCAGAGTTAAGTTTGTTTTGTTCTGAAAGTAAGTACCTAAATAAATTATCATAATATCTAAAATCCAAATAAGTAGCAAAACGTACATACCTACATGATGCTATTCATTGGCAGCACCAAAATAATAACAACTACCTACAAGTAAACACCACACTGCTACTTTTCTAAAATGGAAAAAGCGTTCAGAAATCCAGGATAAGTTTGAACATAATCTATCCAAGTTATTTGCATTCTCTAAAATCCAAATCAGAAGCCGAACTATTAATTGGCAGTGTTGGAACAACTTTAACATTAACAGCAGCCAATCGCGCTGCGGCTGCATTGAGTAGTGTGGTGCTTAGTTGTTATTGTTAGTGATCGAGGATCGAGTCAATTTTGCAGCGAGCCAAATCGAAACAACCACTATTTAGTACTTTACTGGTCTGTTCTATATGAACATCACGTGTTGTGCTGATAATTGAGCGCTTAAAGCGCTTAGTAGGGTTTGGTGCAGTAAGCGTTGTTGTGTTGGGGAGGTATTTTGGAATGTTGCTTAGTTGGTATTTATGGAAATACCTAGTGGAAGATTCCTTGTGAAACACCTTAGGTAGGTAAAACACTATAGGTACCAATGCAAACGTGCTATTTAGCTGCAGTACTGCAATAGAATATCATTACCGGCTATATTCCCCGATGAATTAAGGCTCCTACAAACAGGCGCGACACGCGACGCGAATCGCGCGCGACACAATGGCATCGCAAGTCGCACAATGAGCGGTGCCTTTGGGTCGCGTGCGATTCGCGTCGCGTGTCGCGCCCGTTTGTAGGAGCCTTTAAAAACAGGTGTTTGGATATATCGCCAGTTACCTATATTGAAGTCCCATGTAGGTAGGTAACTACTGTTGAAAAATCAGATTTATATCAATAGAAATTCAATTGTGTCTCATTAGCCACAGTTGAGCTGAAGAAAACACCCAATATCAATTTGTCGTAGGTAGGTAGCACCAAAAGAGATAAGTATACAGGATCGTCGGATATAGTTGAAATTTTGTAAGAAACCGATGGAGGTTAAGGTAAACATCCATCGGTTTCTTACTAAACTTCAACATATCCGACGATCCTGCATACTTATCTCTTTTGTTGGCTGTACCCACCTTATACCTGGAATGGAAATCGAAAACAGAACCTCATGCTACTATGACTTTTGACTTTGACATGCTCGATGTAAAAAATAGGTTGGTACAGTCAACCGCACATCAGTTCCCAATCAACCTTGAACCTTACCCATGCTGTAGCGATAAAGTTAGGTTAGGTGCTTATATACTGACATGCGATTGACCGTTCCTATCGAGAAGAAAAATAAAGTAGCTACATTATATAATATAATAATAGCCCATGGGTTGAGGCGTGGACCGGTCAGCGATAGACTGTGAGTTCGATCCCTAATTCCCCAGTCGTTACACTTTTGCTGACAAAGCAAACCAAGCACACAAGCGTAAACCCGCTTCTCGCTTATGCCTATTTTACTAAGCCTTGTTAAATCGAAACAAGAATTAGGGCAGCAGCACAGAGGGACATCGACGGGCAAACTGTAACCAAGAAGAATTCA
Organism: Oligia latruncula; assembly: GCA_948474745.1. NCBI lineage: Eukaryota > Metazoa > Arthropoda > Insecta > Lepidoptera > Noctuidae > Oligia > Oligia latruncula. The sequence goes on from OX419688.1 coordinate 19,899,265, forward strand.
GCACATGATTTTAAACCCCCTAGCGTAGAATTATTTTGCCGGTAAGGTATTTAAAAAAAATGCAGTAGGTACCTACGCGGTCAAAATGAATAGAACAGCCTTTTTTAGGGTTCCGTACCCAAAGGGTAAAAACGGGACCCTATTAATAAGACTCCACTGTCTGTCTGTCACCAGGCTGTATGTCATGAACCGTGATAGCTAGACAGTTGAAATGTTCACAAATGATGTAGGTATTTCTGTTGCCACTATAATAACAAATACTAAGAACAGAATAAAATAATTATTTAAGGGGGCTCCCATACCACAAACGTGTTTTTTTCGGCGTTTATGCCTTGTGGTACAGAACCCTTCGTGTGCGAGTCCGACTCACACTTGTTTATATCCCGCCAAGTCGGGAGATTCATAATAATGTACTGAATCCATGGTATCTAAAAGGTTGCGCATCGATGCTCTGCCACCCTGTAGATATCATTTCCAGATGACTAAAGATGTGATGTGACAGGTGGTTTTTACCCGACTACCGAAGAAGAAGAAAAGCTGTCTAAATAATAACTATAGATCTCACGTTTCTAACGTGTTATCATTATGTAACCTCTCACAGCCAAAACTACAAAAATGCACATTGGATTTTTTTGGTTTTAGACAATGCTGTCCTGAATTTCGAAAATGATTGGGGTGCTGAACTGCTGAACTTCGTTCAACTAGCGCCATCTTGTAGATTAATGATGTACAAATTACGCATTTCATGAGTATTGTGAAGTAATGTAAAACAAGATAGTTCGACATTTTAATAGCCTTTGGAAGTGTTTCTGTACAGGAACACTTCCAAAAAAAACAGGACCTGTTTTTTTGAAACAGTAGTCGTAGTGGCATGCTACCGTGCCCAGTTTACGGGCGCTAAGTCAACTACGACAATAAAAATACGTTACTGTTACGGAGACATGCAAGAATGTTTATAGTTGGTTATTTTTTTTTTCAATTTGTATTTCTCTCACTCGTTTTTCTGTTTTTCATTTGTTTGATTTTTTTTTATCTACCGTCCAAAATAAACTTTCTGAGCTGGCAACACTGTTGCGTTTGTTGATCTCTCAAACTCATTGTCTGAGAATGAGAAATTGTTATCCCTAACCAAAATTCTTTTAAAGTTATTTCTAGGTCTTTTTCTAAGACGAAAATGCAGCCTGATGATTCTTAACCGTGCCTTAATTAATTTACGTGCCAAACAATTTAGTGTCATAGTGAAATAAACACATGAAAGATTGGACGATTGTTATGCATTTGTTTTCATTATGACAAAACGCCGAAGAATACTTCACGCGGACAAAATAATTCAAAATATTATGAATGTGTTTTGTTTGTTAATGTTCCTACAGCTAAAAGGTTAGTCCATATTCGTTGTTAATGCTTGCTTAACACCTCTATAACAAGTATTCGTAACATTGCATACTTATCACCCAGCCAAGATGTGAACTTCTTGACATATTCTCGAAAGATAATTAATTCGTGATTTATCGAAACACTTTCCTTGTTTCTACAAGACATCATAATCATAATTTACGAATGAGTTGTTTATTCGTTGATATTAATTCACTTTGTTTATAATTGACATGATAACATTCCTGCATTAATCATTTGTTTTTAATTTAATATTATTATCATGTTTCTCACACATACAATCAAGATTATTGTGTTATTCAATAGTAATATAACATTTATTTTTATCAAATGGCCAGAACTGCATTGTTTCAAGATTTATGAAACCAAGTTACCTGCGCTTGTAAATAGATTAAATTTGCAACCTCAGAAACCAGACATGAAACTATTCTTAAGCTACTTCCAGTTTATTTTAATTACATTAAATAATGTTTCAGGTTTCTATGCAGTAGTTAGTAACCCAATATTATTGTACTCAACGGCATCAGACATACGAGTAGTCAACACGTTGAAGCTCAGTAAAGTAAACACTATAGTTAAGGACCTGGAGCAAGGATCAGCCGTGGACTTCCTTCACAGAAAGGATCTTATATGCTGGTCAGATCAGACCGCAGAATTGATACAATGTATGAGTTATAATGAGACTCATGTAGGGGATAAGGTAATTAATCATCATTTATTTATTTATTTATTTGATTTACACGGCTTAACAAACCAATTACATAAATCAAACCAATCATAATTGATTCATAATAAATAACCTGTGATTTGGGCGCATAACCAAAACAGTCAAATCAATCCTGAATCCTCAACCAACTTTTTAAAACAGTTGTTATTCTGTTGCTAAAAAAATATATGCGGCGACTTGAGAAGCTACTCCGTTTTTTCGTCAGTTAAAAATATGGCCACAAATGTAACGTAAACGTTAGCATTGTGCTTATCATAACTAGTGAATTGTGGTTTTACCTCTACCCAGTCGTTCCCGGATTACAGGTGTGCTGAAATAATGGAATTTAAAATTGAAAATAAATTTGTTGTCTATTGCAGGTTAGAATAGTATCAGAGGGATTAATAACACCAACCGGTATAGCAATAGACTGGTACACAGATAAAATATACTGGACAGATGGGGAGACCAATAAAATTGAAGTCATTAGCATAGAGCAGAGGTACAGAAAAGTGCTGTTCTGGTCAGAGGTAGACCTCGCTCGGGCTATTGCTGTTGTTCCTAAAGAAGGGTAAGATAACAATTTCAGTCATGCATTTGTAAAAATTATTTTCCTTTCCATTCTTAAATTATTCTTCCGTAGATATACTCTACTAATCTCTTGTTTTCCTCTGTATGTTTTTTTATACTGTGTATTAATTCATTTTCTTCCTTGTCAAACTTAATTATACGAGAGGCACTCACCAGTATTCTGTACAATAGTTACATACATATCCATGTATGTAACTTTTTAAAGCCCAAAATCCGAGTAGAGCTATTGCCATAATTTTGCTCATTATGGACGTAATCAGCAAAATTTTTGTTGATTATGGATGTGTATGTAACTTTTTTGTAAGGATGGCAGTATTGGTCCCTGTAGTGCCAATCTATAAATCTCACCATGAAAACTACTATATTTTTGAAATCAACACGCTAAGAAGAAAAAGACCATGAAAACTTGGGTGAAGTTAGCAATTTAACATGATATAAGCTGTAATTCCGGCTGATGCTAGGAATTGATTATATTGACAGCTCACATCAAGCTTATTTCACTTAGCTTTCAGTGACATTTTGAGAGAATAGATCAGCTGTTCTTGTAAACTTTCTTGTAAATGTATAGACTCTCCAACAGATTCTATACAATTACAAAAAAGTTTACAAGAACAGCTGATCTATTCCATAAATATCCAATAAATAAATAAATCACTCTATTTTCAGTCTCATGTTCTGGACAGACTGGGGCGAAGTACCCAAAATAGAGAGAGCTGGCATGAACGGTGATCCAGCTACACGTAAAATTATAGTCAAAGACCATATATTCTGGCCAAACGGAATCACAATAGATTATGACAACAACCTGATATACTGGGTGGATGCAAAGCTACATTTTGTTGATGTTATTGATTTTAATGGAGAGAAGAGAAAAAGTGTTGTTAAAGAGGATCTTGTGTATCCGTATGCACTTGCGTTTTTTAACTATAAGCTTTATTGGACTGATTGGAAAACATGGTAAGGTTTTATTTATTATAGTTATTATACAACTAGTGGAGTAAATTGAGGTCTAAGGTGTGTAAAGGTGGGAAAATCGAGTATTCGAAACCCCAACTTCACAAGGAATTACTGACCAACAGTTGCTATTGGTGAAGTAAAAACTTCTGTAGGCGCACTTTGCGCTCTTTCTGAACAGTGAACAAAACTGAACCTCGCTCGGGTCGGTGACGCTGAATCGGATATAATCGGCTCGAATCGGTCCGTGACGCTGAATCGCGTATACGTCAAGTAAAGAAATCAATCAATCTTTGATGGATCAAGTCGTCATCAGATTTTAAAATTAGAAAAATCATATAATTTTTCACTTGTATTGTGTGATCATAGGCACACTTCCCTTTTTTTATTTTTTTTGTTTTTATGAATAAGTGTTAATTACTAAATTTAATCAACTATTTTCCTCATTAAATTAAAGCCTCATTACTTCCCATTTAAGGTCAATTCACACATGGGACATATCAACAACAGGCCCAATGAAGGAGATAATAAAATCCGACCCAGTGCCTGTAGATTTAAAGGTATATGATGGAAGCAGACAAGTGATGCCCTCTGGTGACTATCCATGCAAGGAAAATAATGGAGGGTGCTCACATTTGTGCCTTTTAGCTCCAACTCCACCAGGTAATATTTTATTATACTCATTTTAAATCCACCATAAATCAACCCGCACTGGGCCCGCGTGGTGGATTACGGCCTACTTCCTCTCACAGAGAGAAGGCCTTAGTCCCAACAGTGGGAACATTTTATGCTGATTATGCTATTGTAACCATTGATAAAAAAATCACACAACATTCTTCTACTGCTTATCATGTCCTTTGTCCATGGTAATCTTTAATAGTTTTAAGAGTTACAACTGTTTCATTATAAGTATTCACAACAACATCATCATCTGCCTAGCCTTTTCCCAACTATGTTGGGGTCGGCTTTCAGTCTAACCGGATACAGCTGAATACCAGTATTTTACATGGAGCGACTGCCTATCTGACCTCCACAACACAGTGACTGTATAATGCGATACTCCTTGGTAAGACTGGTTGTTAGACTTTCGGGCTTCTGACCACCCGTAACGACTGGTAAAGATTCACGAATGACAGCCGGGACCAATGGCTTATCCTGCTTTCACGGAGGGGTCTCAGTATGTAAAGATGGTCACCCATCCACAGACCAACCGTGGCAAGGATCGGTCGACCTGAGCGGCTGTTATTTTTGAGCCACGGGCCCCTACACTATACTGACTGACATATATCGTTATTATATCCAGGCTACCAGTGCGCCTGTCCAACGGGCTCAAAACTCCGCGACGGCAGCAACACGACCTGCTACAACAGTCCACAATCACTACTGGTTGTGGCCCAACGCTCCGCCATCTCAAAGATATCACTAGACTCACCCGACTTCACGCCCTACACGCTGCCGCTCAAAGACCTGAAGAGGGCTCTCACTGTGGACTTTGATCCTAAGTTTGAGTATATCTACTGGGCTGATAGTTTGGTAAGTGAATGAGAAGCGAGTTGCCTAACAATGAATAATAAACCTTAATTTTTATGTGTTAAAGTGCAAAGTTGTATGAACAGCGAGCAAAAATTAAACAAAGTATCGATGTAATGGATATTGAACTACTAACTTTAGTATGAGTGCTATAATATAAATGTACCGTCGACACGAAAAGAAGGAGAAGTGTTTTAAAGTGCAAACGAAAAAGCAGCGGTCGCAAATGTCTGAGGGGCCGTTTCGTGTCAGCATTGTTTGTACAACTTTGCACTTTGTCACTCACACACAAAGTATATTATTTAATGTCATCAGCTAATCACTGTTTTGTGCTCGTTTTTGTTTTTCACCATTTTTACTTTGTATGCTTTTGTCTTTTTGGTAAATAAATAAATCTTCATTTATTCAGGCAAAGACAATATCCAGAGCAAGACTAGACGGAAGCGAACAAACAGTAGTTATACACAGCAGTGGAGTGCCTGACAGCATTGCTATCGACCCTCTGGCGAGGAACATCTACTGGACAGACCCTGTCACTGATACCATCAACGTGGCCCGGCTCGATGGCACCTCTAAGAAGGTATGTTACTTCTACAGACAGAAGGAGCTAGGGCCTTTTGGCATTATAATAATTATTTTCTGTTTTTTTTTATAGTTTTAAGGTGTATTTTTATTTTGCTGTAAAGCTTCGATCAAGAATAGTACTAGATGAATGATTAGGAACAAAAATAAGTCGCTAAAGTGGCCACGTTTGCACACAGATAAACATTTATATTTCTTACTACGAACTATAGAAAAAAGTTTAATAATATTAACAACTTCAGATTATTATAAACCTTAACACTCTAACATAAAGTTTAATTACGATTGCAAATGATTAATATTTAAGTCCTTCTGTCATCGAAGCAATAAATTTAAAATGTCACTTGAAAATAAAAAGTCATTTTTATAATAAGTACAAAAATATTTATTCTATAATGAAACTTAACGTCTAAGCAATAAGGTTAAAAACATTTTGTTGACAATTTCGTACTTACTCGAATTTGGAACTAGACGTAGTTCTTGGAATTACGTTTCAATGCTTCAATGTTTGTTAGAGTACGTCAAACGGGGTGAATAGGGATGCAGGGGTGAATCGGGACGAAACTTTAAAAGCGATTTTAACATTGAAATAATATAGTTTGTTGCCAAAAAGGTGTCTAATGTGTTTATTGTATTATAATTAACGATTAAGTGTCCTTTTCGGCAACAAACTGTATTATTTCAATGCTAAAATCTATTTTAAAGTTTTGTCCCGATTCACCCCTGCATCCCTATTCACCCCGTTTGGTGGTAGTTGGCGCGTTGTCGCAAACATTGGCCAAACAATCATAATATTTGATAATTGATTTATATTTACTATTTAATTGCGTTATTATTTTATGAAAAACATTTAATGATAAAAACTTACCAAAAAAAAGATATTCCTTCCAAAATCTTGGTGTTACGGTGGTTATTTACACAACTTTTGAACGCGCACTGAGGCATTTTGACGTCTTAACATTGGCTATGATTGGACCATACTAATTTGAAATAAGAGCACAAAAGTATTCGTGCTTGTATTTTTCGGGCCGTTTTTGAAGCGCTTATCGGGCATCTAGTACTATTCTTGATCGAAGCTGTAAAGCCAATAAATATACGCATTTGTATTTTTTTTTTTTTTTCTTTCTTTACCATAATTCTGTTGATAACTATTGACTAGACCCCCTTTTTTATACATTAGACTAAAGCATAACTGACACAATGTGAGTGCACCATACACATAAGGTTTTTTTTTTTTTGGTTTGGAAATAATCAAATGACCCCTCCCGCTCTGGGCGGAGCGGAAGGGAGTGTCAGACTCTTACTGACTAAAACCCACCCGTGTTCCTTCCTTAACCCTTTGTGTTCCAAGGTAACGGTAACCCTTTCAGACAATCCCGCTGCCCCGGCAGGCTTCGGTCCTGGCGGGCCCCTTCTCTGTTGCTGACATCTCTTTTACCCTTCAGAGAACACAAGCTTGATGTTGTTTTGTAATTCTAGGTGATAATCCACAACGAACTATATGACCCTCGAGCCATAGCTCTCCATCCGACCGCTGGCTGGATGTTCTGGTCAGATTGGAACGACAAGAAGCCGAAAATCGAACGCGCCAACTTGGACGGCAGTGGGCGAGTGCTGCTGGTCTATGAGAAACTCACGTGGCCTAACGGCATCGCACTCGACACAGTTAAGAACAAGCTTTACTGGGGAGATGCCAGGACACATAAAATTGAGGTAAAATCATTGATTAATAAATACAAATTAAATTACTAGATATGGACACTTCACTCAGCGTATTTCACCAAATACTTTTGTTGTGCCAATACAAAATATACACTATTTTCGTCACATAAACTTTATTTTGTAATGGCAAAACAGCACTAACATTTTCGTACAAATTACAAATGTTAGTGATGTTTAGCCATTACAAAATCGCCATCTGAGTGCCAATATCGACGCGACTTTATGCTGGACATATTTAATTGGTAGTATCTCCTACTCTTCAGGTATGCAACATGGATGGCACAGAGAGAAAAGAACTCCACAGCAGTGAAATTTTACACATCTTCGGTCTAACCTTACTAGGCGAACACCTCTACTGGACGGATATGCAGAAAAGAACGTTAGACAGGATCAACAAAAATACAGGTACACACTTGTGTTGATTGTTATTTTTAACCATCTTCAAAAAAAGGAGTTATACCGGTCTGATCCCTTGAGCCCCCCCTCCCCTCCTCGATCCCCTGCTAGTTCTTCTTCTGTTTAAAAGGAGCAGGTTCACAATTCGGGTGTTTATATTTTTTTATCTGTATGTTTTGGAGGAGATTTTCAATTCGGATGTTTATATTTTTTTATCTGGGTAGGTACAACCAAAAAGTGGAACTAACTACTGTTTTTTTTTTTTTTGTGTAAATGTTTTTTCTCTACAGTCATCTGTCAATCAAAATGATTTGATATCGAAACCCGTCAGTTCTGTGAAATTCCTCCTATTTATTTAATTTAACCTATAAGTATTTAAGTTTTGTTTTTTTTTTTATAACAGAATATGTATTCTGCCCCACTTTCGGGCAAAAGAGCCGTTTGACTCCTTTTTTCCTATTCCCCGAGATCCTACGCCTCGCCTTTGCTGGTCTCAAGGGATCCAACTAGTTCTAATACTTCTAATTGATCCCGCCATGTCCTTCGTGGGCCCACAGTTTTCGGTTTTTTGACATGCGTCACACATGTCTCGCTCAATCTCATACTATTTATTAACAAAACAGCCGGTCGATTCTGTAAAAATCTCACCGTGAAAACTTAGGTGAAGTGAGTTTGTTTTTGCTAGGAATTGAGACTATTGACAGCTCACTCCACGCTCACTTCACCTAAGTTTTCACGGTGAGATTTTTACAGAATAGCACCACGGTTGTCTTAAATCTACAGGTCTAGAACGTCAGCCCGTAGTAGAGCAGATGGCGAACATGATGGGAGTGAAAGCGTTCCGCCTGGGCGAGTCGTTGGGCTGGAACCAATGCGCCGACAACAACGGAGGATGTTCACATCTCTGCCTCAACACTCCCGACCACTATGTGTGCAGTTGTCCTGTTGGTGAGTGATGACTGACTGGACAAGTCCGCTCAATCTGTGTGGTTCTTTCCTCAACAGATCCATTTCAGACACCAATCTACATAAAGAAAGAAAGACAAATGCGTTTATTGGCATTACATCAAAATAAATACACCTTAAAACTATAAAAACAGAAAACAAAGATTATAATGCCAAAAGGGCCTCAGCTCAGCATAATGTCAGATGACAACACAAGATGTAGGTACCTACCACCTGACGCTGATTTTCAGCTGCAACCCACGAGTGCCATACGCTAGAATAATAAACACATAGATACATGGTCTGACCAAGATTTTGTTTGGACTTTAAAACTGTGACCTCTGAGTTTGTTTCGGCCTTTCTTCTCAGAATAGTCAGATAGGAAACTCCGACCTCATCTAGTTTTAAAAAATATGATTGACGTGTAAAAGTGTTTGTACAAACCCACTTACAGAAAATAAATCATTTATCATGCATGATGTAGGTACTAGTAGGATTGTTACCAAAAAAAGAAAAAATATAAATGTATCTACAAAAAAACGGAAACATAAATGTGAAAAACGAACCTCTTGCAATATTAATAAAACAACCGAACGAGCAGTGGTGGCCCAGTGGTAACGACTCTTTGGTCAACTGGACCCACTTAAACTACGACCGCGACTTACGAGTTGTAGCTCGTAGGTTCGAACACAGAAAGGCGCTTTACTTACTGTAAATTATTTCATCACCACTGCTGCTCTCAAAACGGTGAATGAAAACATTGTGAGAACATCGGCATATCCGGTCGATTACAAACAGGGCTCGGAAACCGGTTGAAATTCTTAACCGGTTACGGTCATTGACCCCAAACCGAAATCGATTTAGGTTAAGGTTTGCACTTTACCGGTTTATGCGGGAAACCGGTTTTTCATGAATTTTGGTTTTGATAGTGGAAATTAACCAGCAAACACAGCCCCTAAAAAATCGCACCTTTTCGTCACTCATAGGTCTGGAACTTAGCAAAGACAGGAAGACTTGCGTAGAACCTGACGCTTTCCTGGTGTACAGTCGCAAGAATGTCATCGGTCACATCAGTATTGAGAACGAGGAGAATGACGTCGTACTGCCCCTCAAAGACTTGAAAGAAATCAGGTAAGTGCGTCATACATGATTATTGGTCATTTCATTTAAGTTTTATTAATTCCACCGGAAAATTCGTACTCTTTCATCATTTTCCTGCCCTTATTCCAATTTATTTAGGGTCGGCGCAGCATCTAAGGTACTTGTGTATATAGTTTCTTTTTTACATATCGAAACTCAGTCTGTCTTATTTTAATGATGTCTTATTTTGTAATGTGTTCATTATTACGATGTCAAAGTTACACAGGCATTAGTCACATGTAATTGGGGGTGAATTGTATCTCAAATTGTTCACTTATTTCACAAATCGTGTATAGGTTGCATTGGGAAAGATCTTCAGTATGTGTCAACCACATAAACCATTGTGAGTTTATAGAGTTTGTGAGTTTAGTGAGCAACTGCCCAATGATTTATGTCAGGGCCGTTGTATCTATGCTAATTGCGCGGTAAACTCTGCTTGCGCGATGTAGGATTTGCGTGACGTAGTATGACGCGTTGTTTGCATGTGGCGTTGTAGATACAACTACAAGTTTATCGACAGTTTATATATAAATATTGTTGTTTTTGTCAGTGCCTTAGCCGTGCATGTATCTGGCAACAAGCTGTACTGGTCAGACAGTAAGACTAAAACCATCAACCGATGTTCTGTCAACGGATCCAACATGGAGAAAGTGCTGGAGTGGATGGGGCTGGTTGAAGGTATGTGCAACATTGTTCACAACACTCTTTTGTTTTTGGGATGAAATGTACGAGTACATCATTTTTGAGTGGCTTAGACCAATAAAAGACACTTTTGCAAAAAAAAAATTGTTTCTAGTTGGCCTTGTACAAATAATGGCAATACCTCTGAACGTTTTTAAATGAAACTTCTTTGGCGGCGAATCGTTAATGGGACGAGAATTGAGCGTGAAATTTCAAGGACGCGTCACGTTTAGGCACATTTCGTTACATGCGAGAGATGAAGAAAGATATAACTCTCTCTCTCTCTCTCTCTCACTAAATCTCTAATAATCTTTTTGTTGAAGGTCTGTAAAGTAAAATGATCAAAACTATAATTTTCCATACTAGGTATAGCAATCGACTGGTCTGGTCAGAACATTTACTGGACGGACACGGCAACCCAACGTATTGAAGTGGCGCGACTAGACGGGTCCAGTCGAAGAGCCCTTGTCTGGCAGGGACTCAAGAAACCTAAGAGCATAGCTCTGGATCCTAAGAAAGGGTAAGTTCACAACTAAGATCCGATGTAGCAAAGTTTGATTTTTTTTGAAGTGAAAACTTCTTTAGCGGCGTTGCACACTTTTTTTGTAATTAGTAAAAAATGTTAAAGTCGCGTCAGGACACGTGACCTGATCGAAAATTCGTAAGACGGATGGAGAGTGCTACGGCGTAGGTCAAACTGTGCTACGGCGTAGCTCACACTATGCTACGGCGTAGTTTACCATACCAGCATACCAGCGAATATGGCTGTTTTTTGAATAAAATATTTCGTTTGACATTTTGAAGCTTTTTACCGACTTCAAAAAAAAGGAGGTTATCAATTCGATACGTATGTATGTAATATTATTGGAATTGCATTATATTCACATATGATGATCTATTAGGGCTTCCAAACAAATATACAAAATTTCATAGACGTATGTATGTATGTATGTATGTATGTATGCATGTATGTATGTATGTATGTATGTATGTATGTTTGTCCACGCATATCTCCGGAACTATTAATCGGATCGTGACCATTTTTTTTTATTGGCTTACATTTTCTTCAACTTAGGGAACAGTGCAAGTTTCATCAAGATCGATTCAGTAATTTTCAAGATATGGACTAATACGTGTAAGTGTGACGGCCTGGCTTATTGATAAGAGCTACGGGTGTAGTGTCAAAGGGAAAACATCTCAAAACCTTGGTCAAATACTAGTGCAAAAACTAAAAATTACGAAATAAAAAGTAATTTAAAAAAATTAAACCGACTTCAAAAAGAAATTAACTCAAAATTATGAAATAACTTTAATTTCGGAAGTCGGTGGCATAAAACTAAAATACAGATCCCAAGACACCGACTTCCGAAATTAAAGTTATTTCATAATTTTGAGTTAATTTCTTTTTGAAGTCGGTTTAATTTTTTTAAATTACTTTTTTAGATTCTATAATTAGACTAAACTATTTTAAATAGATATTTAGTTAAGAGCGTTTACGCCGTGCGGCATTTTATACAAACTTTCAAGCCCTTATTTTTCGAAATGAATGAACCGATTTTAATGAAACTTCATACGCATAAGCAGGATACAAAGGTCTAAAAATACTAACTTTTTAGACTTTTGTATCCTGCCTAACTCGCGCCACTGTTACCGTAAGCGACACTACGCGTGTTTTGTTTATAAGACGATTAAAAAAAATACCCGCTTCGGATGTGTTCGGCCGTCCTCGGGATGTACTCGGTTTTAATGTATATCCGATATGTCAGTGAGTGATGGCAAAGTATTCTTTTTGTGTTTTGTTTTCACTTCTGTCGGCACTCCCGGAGTGCCACTGTTTTTTTTTATTTTTCTGTGACGAACTATATGAGTATATCTCATGCCGTCATAAAATAATGATTTGATTTTTCAGTGTGCGCCAGACGTATATTTTTAGTATCAACACATGTGAAACTTCGCGCCTGTTGAAAAAATAATAATGATGCTTAAAAAAATACCCCTAATTTTGTGAAAATGATTTTCATCTTGCGAACGCTTATTTCTTAAAAAGAATGTTGTGTCAACTCAAATATCGAGTAAAAACGCAAAAACTTAGCCAATATTCTAACATAGAAGACAAACCAATTGTATGCAAAAGTACCTAAGTACTATTATTTGACTCCCTTGTTCCAGCTACATGTACTGGTCAGAACTAGGCTCTAAAACCATCAAACGAGCTGGCATGGATGGCTCATCACCTACCATACTATTCGACCAAGTTGGCAAAGTTCACTCCATAGCCTTAGACTATGAACGACGCGCCATCTACTGGGCAGCATTGGACCCGCCCGCGATTGAGTTCGCGTTTCTCAATGGAACGGGAAGAAAGGTGCTAGTGAACAATGTGTCCATGCCCTATACGTTGGCGCTGCATAATGACAGGATATTCTGGGGTGATTGGAATACAGGTATGTTTTGCTTTTGATTAAGTATTTTTTAGACATCTTGTGCTAAGGAATTTGTCCAGTATCTTGGGTGTGCGTTTATAGACAATGTTCACATACACAAACTGTTCGGCTGCTCAGTTGTTCAACTGCACTGAAATGTGGGCTTTATGATGTGTGACGTAAAGTAACATTCGAAGTGAACACACGGTGCGGCGGCTCGTAGTCAATGCGTAGTCATCTACGATATTGTCATATGTATAAAGAAATGTCAATTTAGGTTTTACTGTCCGTGACAAGACATAAAGTTTTTATTTCAATGCTTTACATTGGGCCGAGTTGGTGTTATTTCGGTGGGTGTGACGACCCGAAACAATTACATATTTGTTTTGATGAACAAAATTAAAAATATTTGTTCAAACGCTCCACCACACCACTGTGTCAAACGTGCCGTCAAAAATGTTTTTTTACCAACAGGCATCGTAGAATCAGCTTCAAAAACCTCGGGCGAATCTCGCAAAGTGATCCACTCGGGGGTGGAGTACATCTCCGAGCTGAAGGTGTTCGGTCAGCGCGCGCGCGGTGCGCCGGCGCAGTGCGCGGCAGGCAACGGCGGCTGCGCGCACGTGTGCCTGGCCGCGCCGCAGGACTTCCGCTGCGCCTGCCCGCAGCACTACCGGCTCAACAGGGACAACTTAACGTGCACAGGTACGGCCATCATCTATGTACAATTAAACTCGTAATTTGGACGAGATTACGGCTCGAATAGACGATTATCGAAGTAAGTAAAAAAATACTCGTACACGTACGATAGCCGCATAACGACAAGCAGGAATAGTCTCGCCTTTGAAAATGTGAAGCTGTATCTATAAACAAAAAATCTAATTCCGAATGACATAAAAAAAACCGTTTTAAAGCCTCTTATGACATTACAACTACGCATTATAATAATTTGATCGTAGTGCTACAAAGATTTTTTGGTGCTTGAATGACATAGACAGGGGGCCGTTGTCGGTAAGCATTTATTTCGTGAAAATGTATGGATTAAACAAGATGGCGGCGTTAGTTCCGATTTTGGCCACGCGTCAAAAGATCCTTGCTCAACTAAAGCATTTTTTTTTGGTTTGGCAAAAGTATTTTTTGGTTTCTCGCTTGAATATGATACGCGGTAGGATTTTTCCTTGCAACTTTACGTCGTGGTAAAATTAATAATGCTCGGTACAGAAGCACAACTCAACGTATTTACGCCCCGAAATTATACGCAAAGCGTGGTTTTGAATGTATTAGGAATGGTAGTTAACCTTCCAAATAAAGTATTATAACTTTTTAGGGTTCCGTACCCAAAGGGTAAAAACGGAACCCTATTACTAAGACTTCGCTGTCCGTCCGTCCGTTCGTCCGTCTGTCTGTCACCAGGCTGTATCTCAAGAACCGCGGTAGCTAGACAGTTGAAATTTTCACAGATGATGTATTTCTGTTGCCGCTATAACAACAAATACTAAAAACAAAATAAAATGAATATTTAAGGGGGGCTCCCATACAACAAACGTGTTTTTTTCGGCGTTTTTGCCTTGTGGTACGGAACCCTTCGTGTGCGAGTCCGACTCGCACTTGTCCAGTTTTTATATGATTATTTATTTCTGTTCACAGAACCCGAGGAATTTCTGATATTCGCGCAAAAGAATGCAATTGGACGGATAGTAGTTGCTAATGGCGAATGCAACGATGCTTACATACCTCTGACCGGATTGAAAAACGTGAAAGCCATCGAATACGATCCTGTAAACAAGTAAGTATTGGTCAAAAAGTTTGTTGACATACACTTGTGTCCATTTGTAAATCACTTAATACATTATTTTTATTCATATCTCTTTTATTTTGTTTGTTTTACTGACGGTTTCTTATGCTTGGCCTAGGGTACTAGCCCGAGCATAAAAACCAATCACCAATTACATTAATCTGCATTCACGATTCATTTGCCAAAAATGTTAAAAAATATAAGTTCAAGAAAAAATAACTTTAAATCCTACACAATAAAGTTCAGTTTACGCTACAACTTCAAACATTTTTCTAACTTTTTCAATATTGCTAGTCACTCTAAAATCAACTTAATTTCCATTAAAATAAAGTTGATATTTGTGTACTTGAAATAACATTAATTTGAAACATAAGTTTGAATAGACTTTAGGTACTTGTGTGTTAAATATTGAGATGCTCCGAAGTCAACGTACGTGGTGTGGTCATAAAACGTATCGTGGGAGCGAGATGACACAAGACTAGAATTACCACACAAAATATTCACCGTCCCACTCGTACATTTTATGACTGCGTTTTCGCGAGTCTACCAAAGTCCAACACTCGCGAAAACGCAGTAATAAAATCTAACCTATCCAAGAGTTTAGTCATTATCCATCTAGCCTATAGCAACTCAACTATTTCTTTGTCTGCCCCAGACATTTCTACTGGATGGACGAAGACTCTCACTCAATCCGTCGAGTCCCGATCTCTTACTCCGTCACCTCCGCCATCACAGAATCAACAACAGTGATCTCAGGACTCAGTCGTCCATTCCACATGGTCCTGGACATATTAGGACGAGCCTTATACTGGACCTGTGCGGATACGGACTCAATCAATGCGACCTCTATTGACAACAACTCGTCGTCCGGAGTGATTCTGAGAGGAGATAATATGATGCCACGGTTTTTGGCTTTTCATCAAACTAAGAGGTGAGTTTATTTGAATGTTTTATAGTTTACAATTATTTACATTTTTTGAATTGGTGTGTGTTGAATTCCGCCGCAGAAATTAGTAACGTCAAAACACTAGAGAAAGTCTGTCCTTTTACTAAACATGGTTTTATAATTTGATTCATCTTTTCTTTCAAGCATTCTCTGGGAAACATATTATTTAGCTAATTGAATTTCAACTCAAATTGTCCGAAAATTTCGATCGCCTGAGTAGTACGAACAATCACAAAGCCGTACGCACGGCTCAATCTGCTAGCTAAACCATACATTTATCTGAACATATTAGATACTATTAAAATATGCCTTATTTCGCAGGTTCTTGATCTGGAACGACGCAGCCCTGGGCGTGATAATGCGCGCGAACGTCGACGGTACATCACGCGTAGAGCTGGCGCGGGCGAGCAATGTCACCGCGCTCACAGTGGACCATACTACGGGCACAGTGTACTGGGCCGTTAGCAGACAGATTCATGCCGTCGACCTTGATGGCTCTAACAAGTTAGTACCTATCATAATCATTCGCATGGCAGTTAATAGTTGGTGCAAACATGGTATAAAATTGCATGGCATTTCACTTTTAAAAAAAGGATAAACGAAAAAACGAACGAACGTAATAATTTACTTTTTTTGTAAGGTGCAAAATGCTCGAGCAGTTTTGTATTGATTGATAATGTACTTAAATGCAACTGAAATAGAGAGACATGCAAGGGCCACTCAGAAAGTATTGCGAAAAAAAGTTTTTATGTAAGTATGAGAGACTGGCCAGATAAAATCTATTTTGAAAATATGATTATTTGTAAATAAAAATAGGTACATTCCAATTTCAAAACCGTACACATTGTTTGCTACTTTAAATTATCGTGTCTCATTATTATAAAATGGTTCTGCGCCGGAAACATTTTCGCGCTATGATTTTTACGATTTCAAGTGTCGCCTGAAACTGGACGAATCGTACGATTGCATTCATTGGCATTCATGGATGAAGGCCCTTCTAAACATATTCCAGGTACAGACCTCGAAACCTATCCTTCTGCAGAGAGGTGTGAGACAGGGAGACGTTATCTCTCCGAAACTGTTCACCGCTGCACTGGAGGATGTCTTCAAGGTTCTGGACTGAAAAGGGGCTGGCATTAACATCAATGGCGAGTACATAACTCACCTTCGGTTTGCCGACGATATCGTAGTCATGGCTGAGACCACCTTTTTACACTTATAATATCATTGGCTGAGACTATGGAGGACCTCAGTACAATGCTCGATGACCTCAGAAGAGCCTCCGAATGAGTGGGTCTTAAAATGAACATGGACAAAACGAAGGTCATGTCAAATGCCCATGTAATACCCACTCGCATAAAGATCGGAGACGCTACACTCGGAAGTCGTGGACGAGTATGTTTACCTAGGACAAACTGTCCAGTTAGGTAACAACTTCAAGAAAGAGGTCAATTGTCGAATCCGACTCGACTGGGCAGCGTTCGGGAAGCTACGCAATATCTTCTCGTCTCACATACCGCAGTGTCTCAAGACGAAAATCTTTGACCAGTGCGTGTTGCCAGTGATGACTTATGGCACTGAAACGTGGTCGCTCACAATGGGCCTTATATGAAGGCTAAAAGTCATTCAAAGAGCAATGGAGAAGGCTATGCTTGGAGTTTCCCTGTGTGATCGAATCAGGAATGAGGAGATCCGCAGGAGATCCAAGTTAACCGACATAGCCCGACGAATTGCCAAACTTAAGTGGCAGCGGGCAGGGCACATTGCTCGCAGAACAGATGGCCGATGGAGCCGAAAGGTTCTGGAGTGGCGACCGTGTACCGGAAGACGTAGCGTTCGAAGGCCTCCCACAAGGTGGTCCGACGACCTTGTGAAGGCCGCAGGAACCCGTTGGATGCGAGAAGCACAGAACCGGTCGAAGTGGAGGTGCTTGAGTCTTATATTCAGCAGAGGACGTCTTTCGGTTGTCTTTAAAATATTACTTTTAACGATAAGATCGCCTAATGTGTCATCCTATGTACCTAATAAAGAGTATTCTATTGTTGCCCCACAGACGCGTGGTGTGGCAGGGCGGCTGGGCCACGGCGCTGTGCGTGTGGGGCGGCTGGGCGTACTTCTCGGGCCAGGCCGGCGCCATGCGCGTGGCGCTCACGCGGCGTGAGGCGCCCGCCGCGCCCGTGCCGCACGTGCCGCGCCTCGTGGCCGCGCGAGCCGTGCACAAGGTATGTGTGGGGGGCTGGGCGCACTGCTCGGGCCAGGCCGGCGCCATGCGCGTGGCGCTCACGCGGCGTGAGGCGCCCGCCGCGCCCGTGCCGCACGTGCCGCGCCTCGTGGCCGCGCGAGCCGTGCACAAGGTATGTGTGGGGGGCTGGGCGCACTGCTCGGGCCAGGCCGGCGCCATGCGCGTGGCGCTCACGCGGCGTGAGGCGCCCGCCGCGCCCGTGCCGCACGTGCCGCGCCTCGTGGCCGCGCGAGCCGTGCACAAGGTATGTGTGGGGGGCTGGGCGCACTGCTCGGGCCAGGCCGGCGCCATGCGCGTGGCGCTCACGCGGCGTGAGGCGCCCGCCGCGCCCGTGCCGCACGTGCCGCGCCTCGTGGCCGCGCGAGCCGTGCACAAGGTATGTGTGGGGGGCTGGGCGCACTGCTCGGGCCAGGCCGGCGCCATGCGCGTGGCGCTCACGCGGCGTGAGGCGCCCGCCGCGCCCGTGCCGCACGTGCCGCGCCTCGTGGCCGCGCGAGCCGTGCACAAGGTATGTGTGGGGGGCTGGGCGCACTGCTCGGGCCAGGCCGGCGCCATGCGCGTGGCGCTCACGCGGCGTGAGGCGCCCGCCGCGCCCGTGCCGCACGTGCCGCGCCTCGTGGCCGCGCGAGCCGTGCACAAGGTATGTGTGGGGGGCTGGGCGCACTGCTCGGGCCAGGCCGGCGCCATGCGCGTGGCGCTCACGCGGCGTGAGGCGCCCGCCGCGCCCGTGCCGCACGTGCCGCGCCTCGTGGCCGCGCGAGCCGTGCACAAGGTATGTGTGGGGGGCTGGGCGCACTGCTCGGGCCAGGCCGGCGCCATGCGCGTGGCGCTCACGCGGCGTGAGGCGCCCGCCGCGCCCGTGCCGCACGTGCCGCGCCTCGTGGCCGCGCGAGCCGTGCACAAGGTATGTGTGGGGGGCTGGGCGCACTGCTCGGGCCAGGCCGGCGCCATGCGCGTGGCGCTCACGCGGCGTGAGGCGCCCGCCGCGCCCGTGCCGCACGTGCCGCGCCTCGTGGCCGCGCGAGCCGTGCACAAGGTATGTGTGGGGGGCTGGGCGCACTGCTCGGGCCAGGCCGGCGCCATGCGCGTGGCGCTCACGCGGCGTGAGGCGCCCGCCGCGCCCGTGCCGCACGTGCCGCGCCTCGTGGCCGCGCGAGCCGTGCACAAGGTATGTGTGGGGGGCTGGGCGCACTGCTCGGGCCAGGCCGGCGCCATGCGCGTGGCGCTCACGCGGCGTGAGGCGCCCGCCGCGCCCGTGCCGTACGTGCCGCGCCTCGTGGCCGCGCGAGCCGTGCACAAGGTATGTGGGCACTGGGCCTGCAGTCTCGACGTAGATAGCGACGCTGTCGCAAACTACCGATCGCTAAATAATACCGACAATAATCGCTAGCCGTAACGATCCTTACGACAAACGCAAGTCTCTACATCTGTCAAAAATGCTCGCAAAATATATTCGTAAACATTACGAAAATCGTAAAGTTTGCGACAAACTTCGGTAAGATACCGATGACAATTGATAACTTTGAGAGTCGAGACTACCAAATATCGCTAAATCCGGATCGATAGGACTTTGCGACCGAATTCGGTCGTAAAGCGATTGCTATCTATATCGAGACTGCAGGGCCTGCTCGGGCCAGGCCTGCGCCATGCGCGTGGCGCTGACACACAAGGTATGTGTGGGGCGGCTAAGAGAACTGGCTGAGGTTGAACGGAGGTTCATCGCCCATACATTTGACAGTACTTGAGAAATGTTAAAACTGTTAGATAGTAGTGTAATGTAGACGTACTTAAGGTTCGGTCGGCCGGCAGGTAGCGCGCACGCACCCGTGCTGGCTGGGCGGCGCGTGCGGCGGCGCGCCGGGCGCGTGCGGTGCGGGCGGCGCATGCGGCTGCGCACTGCGCTGCGGGCTGCCCGCGCCGTGCCACCCGCAGCGCTTCCTGTGCGACCCCGCCGCGCCCGAGCCGCGCTGCATCCCGCACCACTGGAAGTTAGTATCCGCACAACCCTACTTAAAGGCCGTACCCGATAAAATTACGAACTTCCATACAAACTTCCATTACCTATTTGAGTAACCCCTTAAGAGGTGAATTTTTAAAAATTCTTACTGCTCGTTTTATAAGGAACTTTTGTGTAATTTGGTAATTAGTTTTCCACGATTATGTTTATATTTAACCAGTTTTCGTTCTCAATAAATATTTATATATTACTTTTATTGGATATTCACAGATACCTTTTTTCAGTCGAAAGGAAATCATTATTCGCGGTCTCCATCTTGAATTTTGATATTAATCTATTTCCCGGCTGTATCTTAGCTTCTCTGTTGTTGTTATTAATATCGCTACTGCACAGATGCGACGGGCAGAAGGACTGCGAGAACGGCGCGGACGAGCTGTCGTGCGGCGCATGCGCGGCGGGGCTGCGCTGCGCGGACGGCGCGTGCGGCGCGGCGCTGGGCGCGTGTGACGCCGGCGCCTACTGCGAGGCGGCGCCGCTGCCCGACGCCTTCCGGTACGTACGACATCGTGCTTTGATTTTGTCTTTTAAGCGTTCGATGGCAATTTAGATAGAGATTTCTTCTTCTTTATTTAACGGTTAACCTTTTCACCGCCAACGCACACAGAACGCGATGCCTCGCCATGCACCGAGCTATAAATGTATAACGAAATATACAGTAAACAGTAGTGATGAGGGTACCGTCATATCGATGAATGAGATTGTACAAATCTCATAAAACGATATTTATTTCAGTAAATTGGTTTAAAAAAATCGGTTTTATAACTAGTGGCCCGCCCCAGCTTCGCACGGTTGCAATTAATAACCAAACCTTGTCTTGGCAATACCGAACACAACAAAAAAATAATTATCCAATTTGGTGCAGTCATTCGGAAGTTATACGCGTGCAGACAATTCGGCGAATTTATTTTATACTATGTAATAAGGATGAGTTCGATGTTTCCTATCCAACTATTCTGAGAAAAAAAATCACGTTCAATTACTACTTGTTTGTCGAACAAGTAAGTAGCAATAGAACGTTTAGCTTTGTTGTCTTTTGAGTGACTATTTGCAACAAAAGGTCTGGGTGCAAAGGATTTAGAGCTTTGTTATTTATGACAATATTATGTTTGTTGTTTGTAATACCTAAAAATAATATTATATTGTTTGCCAAGGGAGCAAACAACTATTTTAAAGGAGAGAGTGTTTCACTCTCACACTCGAGCTTAAAACAGTGTTGCTCCCGAGGTAGACACTACTTTTTATCACTCTCTATGAAAAAATAAGTAAGTGCAACTTATGAATAAGAATAGTAGGTACGTTTATTTATTTACATACAATTTTGATTAAACAATTACGAACGAAGGCAGAATGCTTTACGCGTTTTTTTATTTTTGACGTGACAACGTCTTAAATTAGGTTGCGGCTGGGAGTCACTTATGAAAAAGTGTAACGCTCGCTCGGTAACGTTACGATGAGTCACCGAACGAGAGAGAGGCCCGCCGAATGCCTTGCGTCTCTCTCCCACTCAACTATTCTACCGAGAAAAAGACGTTGTCACGTAAAATCTTCGCCCGTAAAACCGACTTTACAGGCAACCATTTTTTTTCACAAAGTTTTTATTTGTCTCGCGCGCGTTTTACTTTATCACACAGTTACTTATTCATACAATGTTCGTGATTGATCTCTTTGGTGATTGGAACTTTGACTAATAAGATTTCAAATTTAAATCACTTTTAGTCCCTAGGGATTAAAGAGCTATTTTAGTCCCTGTTTATGAAGAATAAATAACAAAATAAAATAGAATAAGTTTATTGATAGCTTTTTTGTGAATACATGTGATAAAAATCTACATATTTGTATTCTGAATTTGTTTAAGTTCTACTATACAACACAGTAGTTTGTCACAAAATTGTCTTGTACTTACTGCAGTTGCGACGACCGCCTCTGTCTCGCGCCGCGCCTGCTGTGCGACGGGCACCAGCACTGCGCCGACGGCTCCGACGAGGCGCCGCCCACCTGCGGCCTGGCGGGGGCCCGCGAGCAGCCCGCGCGCCGGCCCGGGGCCGCCGTGCTGTGCGGCTGTGTGGCCGGGGCCGCGGCCGGCCTGGGGGCCGCCTGGGCCGCGCTGCGCCGCGTGCGCCGCGCCGCCCGGGCCCCCGCCGCGCGGCCCCGCGCGCCCGGCCCCGCCGCGCAGCCGGCGCCGACACTGGTGCCGCTGCACAAACGTGACCTCACCGCTCTTGTCGCCCTCACCACCACTTACACCGAGTCAGTATACCTACATCATTTCTTTTTTCTTTTGCTATAGTGTTAAATGATACATTATGCTGAGAGTATTTTTTCCTCAGACAATACTCAATACTCAATCATTTATTGCATTCCACAATGTATATGCTTAGTTGGTAGGTAACATTTGTTGTAACAATCGTGGACCCTGTCGGGCACAGCAAAACAAAACATTTTGAAGAGGACTTATTTGAACATGCAAACTAACTTAATCTAAGTACAATTAATAATCAAACTATTATTAAACTATGAATTAAAGGTAACATTTTATTAATTATTAACTAAATTAAAAAAAAAACTATTAATTTATATTATTATGTCAGTTTATATTAATTTATATTATTATGTCAATTTATATTACTATGTCAATTCTATGGATTACAACCCTGTACTTTTATAAGTTTTTCATTCTGGTTTGTAATTTCGTGTGTGAGTCCTAATAAATACACTTTCTATTTGTATAGGTACAAAAACATATTTAACTTGGCAAAGCTTTAACTCTAACAGTGTATCAATACAAATCACACCCACACCCAAATATAAAAGTTCGCTCGTTGCAGCACGTTGGACAGCAACTGCGCGCGCTACCCGCGGCCCACGGCCAACCCGCCGCCCTCGCCGGCCACGGGCAGCGACGACGCGCCCCCGCGCCGCCGCGCCTACCGCCACTACCGCGCCTGCAACCGCCCCCCGCCGCCCACGCCCGCCTCCACCGACGCGGCCGAGTCCGAGCCCGAGCACGCCGCGCGCGCCCCTCCGCCCTCGCCCGCGCCGCCGCTCTACTGACGCGTCGGTGTCCCGCCCGCACGAGTACCTACAGGGACACTCAGCCGCACAAGTGATGATAGCTTCGTGTGGTGACGGGGCGAACGCTCGTACGCGGAAAGTGTGTGGAAGCGTCATGCTCGTTGTGCGAATCGCGTCCACACCGAGCCTAGTGTTGACCTCACGTGGCAGCCACTCAAAGCGGCGCTTTTGGGAGTGAACACACTTATCAACGCGGAAGCGGCTTGAGCCGGTAGGAAAGAGCTTTATGTTCATATACAATAAAAGCGAAAAAAAGTAATTTGCCTCGTTTCGGTTCAGACGACCGGAAACAACTTAACATCATGCCAAATTTCCGATCGACTCAAGCTGATTCCCCCCCCCCCCCCCCCCACGTGTACCGACGCGTCACTACGAGCCCTCCGCCCCCACACTAGCAAGTGCCACTACCCTGCACTACCGCTCTCCCTCAACTCGCACCCACTCTAGTGCCACCGGCACTACCTGCTACAATCCAACACAAACATTGGCTGCTTAAAAACATTTGACAAACGCCAAGGTTGGTATATGCCTGTGACGTAGTTATTGGCTAATTACTGGGCCTAGCTGTTACTGTAATATTGCTGTATGTACCACAATACGACAGTTGTTTCACATTATCATTTATAAACACACCAGACACGTCATTTTTTAATACAAAACAGTATAAACACTGATTCATTTTTCTAGTCTCCATAACTTAAATAAAATGATGCAGGATAAAAATAAAACGCACAATAAAATGGCTCGTATGATTATTTGACGTAATTAACACTGATCTGGATGTTTTGTTAATAGAGTGTGAAATAACTACTGGTGCTATTTCACTGTTCGTGCCTCAATAATCGTTATAAGAATAAAATCTCTATTATTTGTATTATATAGTATTAAACGAAATAAGTTGAGGAGAAACGCATAAAGATACTCGTGTAGAAATAACAGGAAGTGTGTAAAGAAGAAATCTATACTACAGTGTCAAATTAAATTCGCTAGCGAAACTGCGCAGACGTGATGGGAATCGATATCTAACCCTACGTTCCGAGTTGGGAAATAATCGATTTCAGCGTGCTTAAACCCGTACCGAATTAGCGTGAGCGCGATATCGATGTCCCATGAATCGTCATAGATGACGTCATGACATGTACCATCTTGCGATAACGCCAACCATGCCTTTTAATAATATCACCGTAAGCGCTGTCAAAAATTACAGTGCCTGTGTGAGGATGTGTCAGTGTGTGTTTTGTTTTGAGTTGCATCATATCTCTAAATTAAACTAACGTGGCATTTTCGAAATTGTGCTTCTGGCTGATAGTCGACACCTAACCAAAGAAGAAGAAATGTGGTGTTTAAACAAAGAAGTACTGTTTTAATATCGTTTTGACATTGAGTAATCACTGTGAGCGCGTTCACGAGCGTTCCGAATTGTTGACAGCTCTCAGCTGTCATAATCGTAATATCTAAATCGGAACGCATGTGAGATGATGTGAGTGCTGTGAGCGATTATAGCTAATTCGGAATGCGGCCTAAACATGATAAAACCCGTCTGTGGAGTTTCGCTAGTTAATTTAATATGTAATTGACCCTGTGTATGTGGAGTGATGATGTAGTTACCAGCCGGTCGATTCTGTAAAAATCTCACCGTGAAAACTTAGGTGAAGTGAGTTTCTTTTGCTAGGAATTGACACTATTGACAGCTCACTTCACCTAAGTTTTCACGGCGAGATTTTTACAGGCAGCAACTCATACCGATCTAAACAAATTATACAAAAGCACCTCCACTCTCACACACATCACGTACTCTCGGGGAAATTTATTGTTTAGCAGATTGAGAAGCTACGTAAATAAGCCGTGTTACACCCTTAATGTATACAAATTCAAAACATTTTCACAGAAGTGAGGGGAAATAGTCGTTTCTTATGAAGAAGAGTCTGCGAGAAGCTCCACACACGACTGATAAGGATGGGACAGTTATGATTTTAATATAACAAACGATGTCAATTTGTTATACAATCCGTTTTCCTAAATGTGCTCGCTCTCGTACCTACATTACGACACGCTACAACACTTCCATAACTAACTCATACAAAAAAATATTGTTTTGTTTCTTTTGGTTCATATTTTATGCGTTTCTCCTTGTTGTAAATAAAATGAGTATTGTAAACAAGTGTTTATTAGTTATAATATATATTATAAATTGACTATGCGAGGTGGCAGGACATAGACGCACACGGCACAAGCTGTTACCATGGATTTAGTACATGATTCTGAATTCCCCGAGTTGCAATTTTTTTTTTTTTAAATTGAAAGAAAGAAAGAAAAATGTTTATTTGGACACAGTTCGTGAAACACAAAATACAAAATTAACAAAATAAAAGATTATGTTTCAACAACAATAGATAGTGTGTGCCTCACGGCTGCGCAAAAAAGGTTCATTTCAGCATTAATGCCAGACATTAATTGAGATATTTATGGAATTGCTGTTCCATAAATATATTGACCTCTCTACGAAATAGCAGTTTGGTTTTTTTTTAAGTGAAAACTTCTTTAGGGTTGGGCATTTATCTAGATGGGAAGAAACCATTGTGCAACCACACGCGACACTGTTACCGTAAGCGACACCGCATGTGTTTTGTTTATAGGACGATTAAAAAAATACCCGCTTCGGATGTGTTCGGCTGTCCTCGGGAAGTACTCGGTTTTAATGTATATCCGATATGTCAGTGAGTGATGGCAAAGTATTCTGTTTGTGTTTTGTTTTCACTTCTGTCGGCACTCCGGAGTGCCACTGTTTTTTTTTATAACCATGGAAAAATTTCTATAAAAAAAATACTTCAGACCTTGATCCATATGATGTTAGTAATACACACTTATAAACTATGTTATTAAGTAACAAATGTAGGTAATACAATATTTTTTAATTCATGTATCTGTTGGAATCACCTGACGCACCTTTGCTATGTCTAGAATCATGTGCTGAATTCAGGGTTACACTTTTCGCGCCGGTGTTCCTGCCATCCTGTATATATCACTTATTATTGTAGGTTACAGTGCACCTACTTACGTATGTTATTTGTTAACGTGCTTAGTAAAATTTTGTCGTTATCTAACTACTTAGTTAAAAACCTAAAACGTTACAGGACCTAAACGCAAAAACCGCAAGTTTTAGAAGCAATAAAAGTATATGATCGACTACAGTAAACAAAATCAAAAAACTATATGATATTCTCCAGGATATATGCTAGGTAGATAGTGTGTTGAAAACATAATACAACTAATTTGATACAATAGAAGAAATCATGAAGATACCTCTAAAAACTTTCTTTTTACAGTAAAAACCATACTAATATACATACAATTATTCAGATTTTTTGTCAGATTATTCTACAAGCAACATACTAAAGCACTAGTGTTTTAATTTTTAATCCGAACAATATTTTTCCTATAAATAAATGATTGCTTCATATTTTGCAATAAATTACCAGCGTTGTGTCATCGCGCTTCTCTTTCTTTTCTATGCAGTCCGACAGTGACCGCGCTTTAGGTCATGTAAGCCCTTTAACCTGAAAATATTAATTTGCTACAATTTATACTGTAACCAGTAAAAATGTCGGAATCACAAAGACACTATGACCTGATGTGTAACTGTGTAACACACTAACAGTAAAAATGGCTTTCATTTTTACATTCATTGCGTCATTTACGTTGTTGAGCAGACAAATTTTTCGAACTTATGAAGCAATGGATAAGCAATATCCTTCAAAATGTTTCCGATTGTGATTGAAAGTGCTGTATGGCAGCTATTTCGGTAAGCTATGTTTTTGCCCCACTATTGACTGTTTTGTAAAAAGTTACAATGTTTAAAAAAATGCAGCTATGCAAACATAATTATAATTCTAACTAATATTTTAAATGCGAAAGTGAGTTTGTTTGTTACGGATTTTGATGAAATTTGTCACACATGACATGATTATGATCTGGGTGGCTTATCATCCTGGATCGCAGACGAAGTCGCGGGCAATAGCTAGTCAACAATGTGCTACAACAAACTACCCGTAAATATTTACTTATTGAGTTTTAGAAAAACTTTGGCTTTGTAGAGCGTTGGCTCAGTCAGTTATATCTGTGTACCTGTTTCTAAACCTAAATGTATCATATTTACGCACAGTAAGGCCGTTTGTCCACCGCCACGACAACGAGACCGAGATGATGTAGCGATACATGTACATTTACTATGGCGCGGGTCCACCGCACGTCCCTCAACGAAACGTCACTGACGATTCGAATAATCTCGTTTCTCATTGACGTCCCGGTGACGGTGGCAGTAGACAAACCCTGTTACTGTACTTGCAACTCAGATTGAGGTAACTTTAATGACGGTACTGATTCTGCTGTGTCCTAAACTTGGCTGCCACCGTATTTTCCTTAAAGATAAAATAGAAAAGAGACAGGATTGAAAATGAACAAATTAATTTTAAAGTAGGTACATATTTCCAAACTCCTTCCAATTAGTATTTAACATTAGAAATTAAAGTAAATCCTGAAACACGCTGAAGTTTAATATGTAATCTAGTTTGGCAGCTCTTGAACTTGGTTTTTCTATGATTCAAAGATAGTCATGCTCTAATTTTAGTTTATTGGTATTCAAAAGAATCAGCTCTATTGTTTAATAACATAACTTAAGTGTTTCCAAAGTCGTCTAATTCCTTTAACCCATTGATAAATGACTCAGATTTAAATATTAGTTATTTTTAAAGAATTACTCGTTTTCTGAAATAGTCAACGAGACATATTTGATGTTACTCAGTGTATATTATTTTTATCTCACGAAGTGACGCGTAAGTGACACAAGTAAATTGTGGTAACCAAGTGTAGAAACAAGCTGTGAACATGTGCATGAAGACGACTAGCGTCAGCAGTCGTCGTCGTTGGGCAACTGCCCGACGACACAACACACAGACGACACAGAAGCTCTCGGCACTCCGAGAGCTCCTGTGTTCTTACAGACACATTCACAGCGTGTTTGTACACTTAATAACCACAAGTAAAGCTTTCGCCGTTTCGTGACATAAACATACTGTACAAAAAAATAATGTAGGTACAGTCGGGGAATGAAAATGTTAAGTAAACTTTTACTTGCATCGTGCATGAGATTTATATTAGATATCTTTTCGACTTCGTACTGCCAACATGATCAATGAAAATTATTCTTTGAACTAAAAGGCGACAAGAGCTCGCTAATCGAAATAAAAACATATGTTTTGAAAATTGCTATACTTTTTCGTTCTGTGAGTGAAATTGCCGCAAGCGTTTAGAATAATAAAGACGGTATATCGGTTTATCGACCCAAAAAATTACTACATATTACACAATATTAATGTGATTTATCAAATAGAATACAGCCCGATTCAAACTTTAGGGTGGCTCTGACTGAAGTGCGCTACTCGCGGCGCAGTACCTCACCCTCCCATGACTGGTGAAATCGCTACTGCGCATCGACACGCCTCATGTTCCGAGCCGACATAAAGTTTGAATCGGGTTGTACCAGTGTACCTTTTTAAAGTTTTTTTTGTCACCAATCTAACAACTTATAGGTACTTTAGGTACTTTAAACGCCTGTGACAAACCGAAATGTAAATTAATGTATAAAAAAGATAATTGTTTGTGATTATTTGCAGTTGCCATTTATATTTGCATTTATATTATTTTATGTACCTAAAAAAAACTTGATTAGTTAATTTTATTTTGATTCGTATTAAATCTAAAACTGACTGATTGTGAGATTTTTGTAATAAACTTTTGTACCTGTTACAACTTTTTTTTTTTTTTTTCTTCGACGCACAAACTGTTAGCATGAATTGAGCTCATGATTCTAGACCCCCTAGAGTAGAAACTTTCCGTAGGTTATTTAAAAAAAATAATTGCTGTTCCGTAGACATTTCTATGCATCAGCAATTTTTTTTTGTATAACTTTCAGTACGGCCGATTTATCTTGGCAGGTCTGAACTTCGCGCAGAAGGCTGCGCAGTAAGATTTTTAGGAACCAAATGGTGACATGAGGCGAGTGTGTGTGAGAGAAGATGCGCGAAAGTTCTTAGTGCCTATGTTCAGACTTGCCAAGATATTTCGTAGTGTACCTACGTCCGTTCAGAATCATGTAGGTACCTACTGCATCCATGGTAACAGTTTGCTCGTCGATGTCCCTGCCACCCTGTATATTTTAAAAAACCGGCCAAGTGCGAGTCGGACTCGCAATCAAAGGGTTCCGTACCAAAAGGCATAAAACGCCGAAAAATACGTATACCCCTTTAAATTTTAACTATATTTTATATTTATTATTTTTTGTTATAGCGGCAACAGAAATACATCATCTGTGAAAATTTCAACTGTCTAGCTTTCACGGTTCATGAGATACAGCCTGGTGACAGACAGACAGAGAGTGGAGTCTTAGTAATAGGGTCCCGTTTTTATCCTTTGCGTACGGAACCCTAAAATAAAAAAAGTTTAAATCGAGCTAGAAATAAAAAAGGTGAGAAACTTTTCAAGATTTTAGAGTCGGTCCCGTAACAACAGTTGTACAGAATGATGATAAAAATTATTGTCTTCAGATTCGAAACAAATACATATTTCGACAATTCTACATTAAGTTCAGACCGCAAACAAGACGCATGTGATTGCGATCATCTGCAGACGTGGAACGACAAACAAGATGAAAAACTAGGAATAGGGTGAGTCTTTGATAACATTTATTTTAATTTAACATACCTAACGGCCATCGGACAAATAACATTAGTTAAAGATTTGTTCAAAATTGCATTGTACTTCTGCTGCAATTTTGAACAAATATTTTGCTCAATAACTGAGATTAAAAAAACTGAAGTGTTAATCGACTTTTGATGCTGACTGTACTTACGTAGTATAAGATCCTACCGGACCTTTACATAATGTGTTTTTTTTTCCAATTGTTATTTTTTAACCGACTTCAAAAAAAGGTGGTAGGTATGCAATTGACGATTTTTTTTTCAAGTATCTAAACCGCTTTTTCCTTGATTACCGGGCCGTACTTGAGCAGTTTTTGAGTTGGCTTATCCCTACTAATATTATAAATTCGAAAGTAATTCTTTCTGTCTGTCTGTATGTTACCTTTTCACGCCTAAACCACTGAACGGGTTTCGATAAAATTTGGCAGAGAGATAGATTGCATCCCGGGGAAGGGCATAGGATAGTTTTTATCCCGATTTTCCCACTGGATCAACACTTACGCGGGTGAAACCGCGGGGCGTTGCTAGTAACTTATAAATCTACTTTGTGTGTGGATGTTATAATCCTATCACTGTTATTTAAATAGCAATTAGTGGGCATATGAATTTGTGAGGGGTAGATACCACAACTAAATATTCTTATTACCTACTATAGGAATATTCTAGGGATGGGCCGAAATTTCTTTCACATTCGGTTTAACTGAACTTCGGCATTCGACCGATATTCGGTACAAATACCGAACATTCACACACTGAAAAATTTAAATAACTCAACTGTTCTGACTAAGGGCTGATTTTTCCATAGCCAAATAACTTTTATTCGAAAAATAAAATTGACGTTTGACAGTTTTTGTATGAAATAACTGTCAAAATTTCAAAATTGATCCTCGAATAAAGTTAACAGATGATTGAAAAATCAGCCCTTAGACAATTAAACCAGTCAAATAAAATCTAATAAAAAGCTTAATTCCTAAATGCCTATGTTTTTATTTCTATTGTTCTTTACTTGTTGGGTAAATAACAGCCGCACGGGTCATCCACAACAAATTGAGACTCCTCCGTGCCTCGGAAAGCACGTTAAGCCGTTGTCCCGGGTTTTATTTGTAGAGCTTTGACAGTCGTTACGGGTGGTCAAAAGCCCGAACCGTCTGACAACCAGTCTTACCAAGGGGTAAGAATTTAAATTACCCAGTAACTGCGTTGTGGTCGTGGCCGTCCCTCCGTGTAAAATACTGGAATTCAGCTGCAACCGTTTAGACTGGAAGCTGGTTCTACACATTACCAAAATGTTGTAATAATTATCTCCAATTTCACTGTTTTTATTTTATATTAAAGTGTAAATCTTACCGTATCAAATATTAGCTAATGGTATTTAAAATGTGACAAGGGCAGGTTATGGTGCGGAAACACCAAGAATTCTGCGATATCTGCTTAGAGTCTGTTACGTTTTTGTTGGTGATTTCCGCTCTCTACGAAAAGTCGAACAGAATGTACTAAGCTTCCAGGAGGCGATAAAAATATTGGTGCGCGGAAACAAGATTCGACGAGTCACTCTCGGAAAAGCGCGTTAAAAATATAACCGAAGTTCGTATTCGGTTCAAAGCACGTTCGGCCCATCCCTAGAATATTGAATCAAAATGATGCGTGAAAAAGCTGTCGTTGATAATCACGAAATCCACAGTCCGATATCGGTATAAATTCATAATCACACAAAGTAATATAATCTTATGATATTCTAGAATACACATATCATCGATTACATTGCACCAGATGGCCCGAATTAGTTAATCATCAACATGTAATCATCGCTAGGGGCGTACAGCAATACGCCCCCTTTGACAATACAAGTTGTAGTGGCACTCGAAACACCAGTGCAGCCCGCAGTGCGAACACAACCGTCTACCTAGACACATGGACCATGTCCAGCATACTCGGAAAATGTCTCTTCCTACTAGGCGTATTTTGTTTTGTTCCTCTTGATTGTGAAATCTACCAGGACCGTCCAAAAATCAAGACTTCGGGAGGTGATCTAATTCTAGAACCAGCATTTGATAAAAATATATATATACGCCCCAATGGACCAAAATCGAGCATCTTTGTTGGTGATATTAACGTGCTCAAACCAAACGTCCCGAGTGAGGGAACGCAGTACCAGCCATCGAATAATGAAAACACCGACAAGAATATAAATGGTATATTAGAAAGACTTGAGAGATTGGAGAACAAGGATTCTACGCTTCCGAATGACTTACTTTTCAATATATCATTGCTTTGGCGAAAAGTTAACAATATTCACAGGAAAGTGCTAAATCTACAAGTTCAATTAAATAATAGAGGAAAAGACGAATGTCAATCTCATCCGTGCGAGCATGGTGGAACTTGCCTCAACTTAGTAAACGGCTACCATTGTCTTTGCCCTTCAAATTGGGAAGGCAAAGATTGTGACGTCGATGTAAACGAATGCCGGAATTTTGCTGGAACGGACCTTGGGTGTCAAAATGGAGCTACGTGCATCAACAGACCAGGATTTTATGAGTGTTTGTGCAAATCTGGGTGGTTTGGTTTACATTGCACTAGGAAGGAAAAGGATTGTTCCGGTGGTAACTTTGAAATGTGTGGCCATGGAACCTGTGTACAAGTATCTTCAGGAGTGGGCGTTCAATGCATATGTAACCAGGGATGGACAACGAATGGTACCGGTGTCGCTTGCTTAACCGATGTTAACGAATGTGAATCATATGAAGGTCCACGGTGTTCCGTGAACCCCAGGGTTGACTGTATCAATCTGCCGGGCTCATTCCGATGTGGACAGTGTCCTTCTGGTTACGAAGGCGACGGTCACAGCTGTTACGATATCGACGAATGTACAACTATTCCCAACGGAGGCTGCAGTCCTTTAGTGACATGTCACAACACCATCGGGTCACGAATATGTGGTTCTTGTCCGCCTGGTTACCAAGGTGACGGAGTTACGTGCTCTTGGAGAGGTACGTGCAACATAGGTCATGGAGGCTGCCACCCGTCTGCACAGTGCATAGAAAGCGCATCGCCAACTGGCCAATCATCACAATGTATATGCCCCGACGGCATGGAAGGCGATGGAGTAGGAATTAGTGGCTGCTACGTTGCAACAGGCCGCAACTACACTGACGGTTGTGAAGTAAATCCTTGTGGCATCCACGGACAATGCCATTCCCTTCGTACCGGCTACACCTGCATCTGTTTCAAGGGCTACGGTGGCGCTCACTGTGAAATGCCCACCGCCGTTTGCGGAGTGAATCCTTGCCACAACGGAGGAATCTGTAGACCAGACGACAGTGCAATTGGAGGCTTCCGTTGTGAGTGCGCGGCACAGTTCTCGGGTGCCTTGTGTCAGGTAAGGACAAAGTCTTGTGGTGGTGTTCTCGATAACGAAGAAGGCAGCATTGTTTACCCTTTAACTAATACGACTTATAATCATAATTCTCAATGCGCTTGGGTAATACACACAGCTGCCGATAAAGTAATTAATGTTACGTTCAGTAAATTTAATTTAGAAGCAAGTCCCGAATGTATGTACGATTTCTTACAAATTCACGATGGTCGAAAATCTTCTAGTCAACTTATAGGAAGATTTTGTGGTAATAACTATCCTAAAGGCGGTAACATTTTGTCAAGTCATAACAATTTATATTTCTGGTTCCATTCAGACAAAACAGTAGCTAAAGACGGGTTTTCACTACACTGGACTAGTATAAGCCCAGTGTGCGGGGGGGAGGTAGACGCCACCACACACGGTCACATCAGCTCCCCCGGCTCTCCCGGCCCGTACCCTCCTAATCGTGATTGCTATTGGCGCTTAACGACCACTCTCGGTAAAAGGATTAACTTACATTTCTTTGCTCTCGATATTGAATCACATTCAAACTGTAGTTTCGACTATTTAGCAATTTATGACGGTGAACATATGACGGATCCACTTATCAATAGGTACTGTAACACGACACAGCCCGCGCCCGTGCAGTCCGCAGGCTCCGATATCTTGATACACTTTCATTCAGACGCTTACGGTGCGGGACATGGATTCCAAATTGCTTACGCGCCTGTCGAAGGCATTCCTGGATGTGGAGGTTACTACACTGCCGATAAGGGGGAACTTGTTTCTCCTACTTACAATGGGCTTTACCTAAGTAATTTATTATGCGAGTATAAAATTAAAACTAGTTCAGATACCAAGATAAAACTCGACTTCAAGTTATTCAAGCTGGAACGGTCTTTTAGATGTCAATACGATTATTTAAAAATTTATGACGGTCCATCTCCGGATTCACGTCTCGTCGGGAAATTTTGTGGAACTACTTTTCCAAAATCATATACATCATCGTCGAATGAACTATATTTTAAATTTAAAACTGATAGAAGTCTGCCCGCCGATGGGTTCCGAATCACGTACGAGGCGATATGCGAGAAAACTATCGAAGGTGATAGTGGAATTATAAAATCACCCGGTTATCCGTTCAGTTATCCAGAGAACAAAGTGTGTGTTTATATCATCAAAACAGTTCCCGGCAAAGCAATAGAATTATCATTTCAAGATTTTGATATTGAAGACAACCGGTACTACGACTGCCGGTACGATAGCGTTGAGGTCAGGGACGGCCACGACCAAAACTCTACTTTACTAGGCAAATACTGCGGCGGTGCCGCGCACACGCCGCCTGTCCAAACATCCACTCTTAATTATATGTACATAAGATTCACATCAGATTTAAGTATTTCGGGCACGGGATTCTATGCTAACTATACTACTATCGATACAGAGTGCGGGGGTATTCACAGAGAGACCACTGGATTAATAAATCATCCGTCCGGAGATGCTGCTACTTACAAAAACTATCAGACCTGCAAGTGGCTACTAATTGCTCCTGAAGGAATGCACATAAAGTTAACATGGAACAGGTTTGACATTGAGGACATGCCCAGCTGTGGCAGCGATTACCTGGAGCTGCTAGAGATAGATGATAACAATGAAAATAATGTATTGGGCAAATTCTGTGGTACTCACGCGCCTCCTGCCTTGACCACGTCCACTAACCGGCTCATGTTAAACTTCGAGACTGATGGCAGCATTCGTTCTTCTGGTTTTTCTGTATCGTATACATTTTTGGATGAAAAATCTCATTGCGGCGGAGCGTATATTAAAACTCATGGCTTCATATACTCTCCCGGCTGGCCTCGGTCGTACGAACCCAATCGCGACTGCACATGGATCATCACGGTGCCTGTTGGGCAACAGATCATGCTCAACATTTCACAGTTTAATTTAGAACGACCTATACGAGATAAATGTAACCTCGGAGACTTTTTAGAAATAAGAAATGGTGGCAACGAAAATTCACCATTGATTGGCCAGTATTGTGGGATGTTCCAATCAAAACGAATCGTATCATTATCTAATGCCATACATCTTCATTTTCATTCTGACTTCTATTTAACCGGGACTGGGTTCAAAATTGAATGGGATGGTACTATAACAGGATGCGGGGGAACACTGACGAGCCCTTCTGGCTCTGTATCATCGCCGAACTATCCAAATGATTACAACGAAAACGCCGAATGTTTCTATAGAATAGTTACTAGTGAAGGTTCACGGATCCGTATTACATTCACAGAGCTTGATCTTGAAAGAACTCCTAATTGTAGAGATGATTATGTTGAAATTTTTGACGGTCGCGATACGACTGCCTCAATTTTAGGAAAACATTGTTACATGTCAACGGAGCTAGCTAGCATCGAAACATCAACTAACTATGCGTACGTTAAATTCAGATCCGATATATACCAGGGCGGTAAAGGATTTCTGTTTAATTATCAAACAATATGTAATAACAATATAACCGGAAGATACGGAGTAATTGAGAGTCCGGGTTATCCAAGTAATTACCCGTTGAACTTAAATTGTATATGGAGCATCACAGTTCCCACAGGAAATAAAATTAATGCAACCTTCACACACTTTGATGTTTACAAAACCCATCGATTTTATCGTAATTGGATGAGATCTGGGCATATCATGCACAACGACGATTGCCATCTAGATTACTTACAAACAAAAGAGTTATCCGATCCAAATTATTCTAGTAAAATCTGTGGTAGTACAACTCCGCGTCCAATTAGTACAAAGAGTAATACATTGCAAATTAAATTTGCCTCCGGTATTTATATGCCCCGCACTGGGTTCCGTTTAGAATGGATCAGTTATGGCTGTGGGGGCCATATTAAAAAATCCACAGGCTCTATAATCCTCGATAAAAGTAAAACTAACGACCAAGATCTTGATTGTGAGTGGCTGATAGAAACACAAGTAGGCAAGAGTATCACAATCTCATTTACAGACGTATATATGACCGATAACGCTAATTGTTCTATTGATGCTATTGAAATATATAACGGTCAAAATACAATGGCTCCACTTCTTACGAAAATTTGCCATCGACAACAAGTGTCTGTGCAATCTGATAGCAATTTAATGTTGGTGCGTTTGTCCAAACGGTCAAAGCTCAGGGATGTTCACTTCTCATCACAGTTTCAATCTGCCAATTCCAAATGTGGAGGCGCTATAAATTCCAAATCTGGGCTCATATACTCTAAGAACTATCCAAAGAATTACGACAATAATTTGGATTGTTTTTGGTATATTTCTGTCCCCGCATATCATCGTGTTGAACTTAACTTTATGGATCTTGATCTTTATTCTATTATTGAATTCGATGATGGGGAACGTGTCTGTGGAGACTCGATTCAAATCTACGATTATGGTAAGAACTATAGTCCTTCCTCAAATTACACGTCCCGTATATGTCCAAATTCAAATCAAACACAATTTATTAGCAAATACAATGGCATAGTTGTGCAATTCAAAACCGATCCTTATGGAACGGCCAAAGGTTTCAAAGCTAACTTTACTGTTACGTGTGGTGCTCTTATAAGTGCTGCACATGAGGGTATCATACAAAGCGATAACTTTGTTCAACATACCAACAAAAGCTGTATTTGGACCATTCTTGCGGATTCCCCCGATCAAAAATTATATTTAACATTAACTCTAATGTCGTTGCCAAAAGACAGTAATGTAGTCACAAATAGATCATGTCCCTCCTCTTTCCTACGAGTTCTCGACGGAGATGACAGTAATGCTCCGCTAATCGGGGAATACTGTGGACGCAAAGTACCACCTATGATTGTCAGCCGCGGCAGTGCCTTGACGATAGAGTTCGGCAGTTACACCGGTAGAACTACTGGAATGTTCGCAGCTCACTATTCACCACTTAGTAACGCCTGCGGAGGTACATTAACTTCAGAAGAAGGAACCATCGCGTCTCCAAACTACCCTGGCCCGTATCCTGTAAACACTGACTGTGAATGGGTACTAAAATCATCTCCTGGAAACACTGCATACGTCCAATTTGAGCGATTTGACTTAGAATTTTCTGAAGGATGTAACGACGACTACGTAGAAGTTCGCGAAAATAACGGTGCAGGTCGACTACTGGGTGTATATTGTAGTAGTGAAACTCCCAGCAATCATAGCACAGCATCACAAATATATATTAAGTTCCACAGTAATTCCAAAACCAGTGGTCAAGGTTTTCTCTTACATTATGGATTCCAACGAGAAAATGATATTACGAGAGATAGTGGCGAGATATCTTCACCATTGTACCCCACTCGATATTTAGGCTCTGGCGAATATAGTTGGCGCGTGCTCGTTACCGATTCAGATGCTATATCTATTACACTTGATGTTTTGGAAATTTATTCACACAGCGAGGTAAACTATAACAAATTAACTGTTTATGACGGATATGATTCAACTGCTCCAATTTTAGAAGAACTTAATGGTGTACTGGTTGAAACAAAAGTAATTCAGAGCTCCTCCAGTGTAGTTTACATAACCCTTACAACGGATGAATCAAATATGGGTTCGATGTTTCATATGAGTTGGACAAAAGCTTCTAGAAATTCTGAACCTGAAACTGGAGATGTAATAAACTGTGGTTCGAATGAGACTGTAACAGTTTGGCCAGGAAACAGTACGATTACTTTCATGTCACCGAATTAT
Source organism: Oligia latruncula (assembly GCA_948474745.1). Taxonomy (NCBI): domain Eukaryota; kingdom Metazoa; phylum Arthropoda; class Insecta; order Lepidoptera; family Noctuidae; genus Oligia; species Oligia latruncula. The sequence continues at coordinate 19,937,258 of OX419688.1, forward strand.
CCAAAGGACTATTCAGATAATTTAAATTGTGAATGGGTTTACAAATCACAAGTGGGAAGACATTTAAGTTTAAGTTTCTCAGATTTTAATATCGAAGATACCCACTCTTGCTTTGCAGATTCGGTTTCCATTTATTCCTCTGACACCCCTGGAAATTGGAAGCCTGTCAATGAAAATATATGTACCACAGAATCATCCAAAATAGGCTTTAATGCATCTACTTACATGAAAATTAAATTCAAAACAGATTCATCTATTACTAAAAGAGGATTTCATGCTCGAGTCAAGTCTAATTGCGGAGGACTCGTGACTGGTTTGTCCGGTGAAGTTGGTCCGACTTGGTGGGATATGCCGGAATATCGGAAAATGAAATGCAACTGGGTCGTCAAAGTGCGCCCCGGCAGGACTATCAAATTAAAATTAAATCATTTTAATATTACAAATAAAAACGACGATTGCACAACATACGTTGTTTTACGGAATGGCGATTCCGAGGAAGCGCCCCTTTTGGCAAGTGGAAAGTATTGCGGTTACGATCACGAAAATAAAGCAGATATAACTACTTCTAGTAATACTTTATTTATAAGTTTCACAAAGGGATCATACACACATCAAAGTTTTGTGGTTAATTATGAAGAGAACAATTATGAATGTGGTTCAACATCATCTCTTACTTCTGACCACAATTGGGAAATAATAAGTTCACCAAATTATCCATCAGTGCCAGTTCCGTATTCAGAATGTGAGTGGGTCTTTACCGGTCCACCTGGAGAAATTATTAGAATAGATTTTATTGATAGATTTGACTTGGATCATGTAGATGATTGTGGAACTGAAGCCGTTGAAATACGATTTGGATCATCGCAGTATTCTACTCTACACGGTCAATATTGTGGCAATGATAGACCTGGAACTATTAAAAGTACTGGCAATACAATGTATATTAAATACATAACCCAGTTGGTTGAACCGCGAAATGGATTTAAAGCCAACGTGTCTATCGATACGTGTGGTGGAACCATTGTCACCGATGCCGGCGAACTGACATCGCCTGGGTACCCACACATGCAAATGCTTCCTTACGGGACAGTTTGTGAGTGGCACATTATAGGACCTCCAAGACACGTTTTTCTAATTAAACCCGATGATATTGAGTTACCTCAATCTGAGTTATCTTGTGGAACCAAAATAACTATTGAAGAAACTGTGCTTGCCAATAACACTATTGTCGTACTAAAAAGCTTATGTAATGATGATGCTCACTCCCTTGAGCCGATTGAAACTTCAATAAACGAGTTTAGTATCAAACTTTATATCGGTAAACCGGATGCATGGGATCAAATATCGGACAATAGAGGATTCCGAATCAGCTTTAATTCTTCTCGACCTATGTGTGGTGGCGTAATAACGGCTTCAGACGGTTACTTAACATCTCCAAGTTATCCTCAAGAAACCACATTACGGAACTGCCAATGGCTAGTAATTGTGCCAGATAAGTCTCGAAAAGTGCGTTTGGAACTTATAGACATGGACGCAGAAAAGCACCGAATTGATATTGTCAATGACAATATCTTTCATACCGTTATACAATCAATTCCTAGCGTCGATTATATTCCTGGAACAAATGTGTTTGAGTCTTCTGGAAACAAATTGGGACTTTATGTATGGCTCAACCGTACGTTTCCCTCGCACCGCTTCAAAGCTAGGTTTAGCTCCGACGAACAAGCACTATGCGGCGGAGATCTATCTGATATGAACCAGGTTCTCGATTCACCTGATGTAAACCGATCTTATACTTGTTTATGGCATTATAATAGTCAAACAGACACAGATAATAATCGTTATAATACAACAAATCTTACTTATAATTCTATATTTTTAACGGCCAAGATAAATTCGTCAACAACCAGAACACGTTGTAAATTCTTTGACCCCAAAGTCGTTATTAGGTCAGCTATTAAAAGTAGATTTTCTGTGGAAATCTGCGGGAACACTGATATGTCATACAGAATTCCATCAACAATAATTGATATTATGGCAACAAAAAATAAATTGAGTTCGATTTACTTCCATTTAGAATGGAAACCTCAACCATGTGGCGGTGTTATTCAAATAGGAGAAAATCCTGTAAATATTTTAAACATACCTGATTCTTATAGTGATACCATAGATTGTGCTTGGATTCTTACTGGTCCGACTAATAGAGTTGAAATTAAAATGGAAGGACGTTTCACGTTAAATTGTGATGAGGAGTATTTGAAAATAAGTTCAAACACAAGACAAAACGCACCTGGAATTGGTGATTATTGCAAAGAAACACTTCTAGATAGCCCATTAGTTACGCATTTCAGTAACATGTACATTCAGTATCACTCGAATGTGAAAAACAATACAAATATAAAGCTTATGGTTAGAGCTGTTACTGGCCAATGTGGCGGGTTACTTAGTTCATATCAAAACACATTTGTATCGCCAAATTATCCTAAAAATTATTTACCTAACCAGGAATGCTCCTGGGAAATACAGGCCGGTTTAGGCTACAGAGTATCTCTTAAATTTGTAGAAAGATTTTTTGTTGAGGAAACAACTAATTGCACTAAAGATGCTGTCATAATTTATGACTGGAAAGACGACGTTTACACGGAGATAGCAAGGGTATGTGGACGAAACACACCACCTATATATAATTCCACTTTTAATCGCATGAAAGTTGTCTTACGCACAGATGCTGATAAAAATCTCGATGGATTCAAAGCTGAATGGGATTCTATATGCGGTGGAAATTATGTAGCAACTCTTAAAGAACAATTTTTATATAGTCCAGGTTTTCCATATTCTTACCGACCGCGTATGAATTGCCAATATGAAATATCTGCTCCAAACAACAAAGTTGTACTCAAGTTCCTTGATTTTGAACTAGAAGGCTCTAGTCCTGACTGTTCGTCTGATAATTTAACAGTATCAGGCCAGTCAGATTATAACTATCTATACGAAGTTTTCTGCGGTGACAAAATTCCTCCCGTTACAACTCAGTCTGAAACAGTATCATTGACATTTAATAGTGATAGATATATACAGAGGAAAGGATTTAAAATTGCTTACTTTATATATTCATGTGGAGGCAGAGTAAACGATAGTGCTGTTCTAACATCATCGCTTTCTGAATATTACGAAATAAATATGAACTGCACGTGGTTCATTGAAGCACCACCTACTAAGGTTGTTGTACTTAAATTCCTTTATATTGACTTAGAAAGCCAAACAGATTGTTATAATGATTATATCGCAGTGTTTGATGGACTCAAAATTGATGATGATAAGCGTTTGGCGCTAATGTGTGGTAATATCAACTCAACGACAACACTTAGAAGCAAAGGGACCACGGCGTTGTTACAGTTTGTATCAGACGCAAGCGTAAATCTTAAAGGCTTCAAAGTTCAAGTTTACTTTAGTTATTCTGAAGCAGCTAAATGTGGTGGACTTATTAATTTAACAACCGCGTCATCGCAAGCTCTGAAATCCCCTTTCATGGGTCATACTGTATACGAAGAATTCTTAGATTGTCATTGGTCAATAATATCACCACCTGACACTGTTATTAAAATCGAATTCACCTCTTTCCACGTTGTCCCTTGCCAAAATGTCAACTATACTGCTATACGGTACAGTAAATGCGATTGCGACTTAGTTGAAATAAAGGATGGCCTAAATCCTAATGCCTTATTAATGGGAACCTATTGTGGTCACAGCCTCCCACCCCAATTAATATCATCGGGAAATGTGATGAGCGTCAGGCTGTCCACGGATGGCGAAATAGGTAGTCAAGGCTTTGTGTCCACATTAACAGCTCAGCCGGCAGTATGTGGGACTTCCGTCATTTCAGTGAGTAATACGCCACAACGCTTGAAATCTCCCGGTTATGAAGCTGGGTCCATCCCTCGGGGGCTTCATTGCGTATATCGCTTGGATGTTAGTGCGTCTCCATATATTTTACTACGGATCACTGTTAAAGATTTAGACATACAGCCCCCCGTCACTGATAGCACAGGCGTAAAGCGCTGCAATACAGACAAGCTGCTGATATCCAGTAATCCAGGCGTTCAAAATAATACGCTCGGAAAAGATTTTATCTTGAACCAACGGACGGATGACTTCTTTAGCCGTAGTTCGTTTTACGACAGCTCTTTGCGCTTTCCCGATCGGTTTGAGCTATGCGGGCGTAAGGAACCGACTGACTTTTATGTTTATGGAACTACGTCTATTAACTTAATCACATCATCAGACTCGGATTCTAATGTATATAAAGGTATGGAAATAGAAGCAGTGTTCACGGGATTTTGTGGGAGAAATTATACGGAGCCTCACGGACGAGTTCAGGCTATTTATGTAACTGACTATGATAGTAACCCCAACCATGACTGTTACACGCTGATCACTGCTCCAGTTAACTATACGATATCTGTGTATTTCTTGAACGCCGTCCCAAATTATTGGAACTCAGAATGTTACCTTGAAATTCTTGACGGAAATAACGCTAGTGCACCAAGAATTAACAAAATTGTCACAAACTATGATAATAATAACCCTGTCTTCTCCACTGGTAGATATTTGTTATTGCACAATCATGAAAATGCTGGTGATCGTGTCATGTTTGATTTGGTTTACGTTATATCCGATAAAGGTCGTGGGTGTGGTGGAAAACTTCAAAGTGTGGTGGGTACAGTCACCAGTCCCATGTATCCGAACGTTTACAGGCAGGTATCGAGCTGCGAGTGGGAGCTTGAGACTCCCTTAGGAACACGGTTACTGCTGCATTTCCCTACGTTCGACTTGGGTATTACTTGCGAGCAAAATTATGTGCAGCTGGTGGACAGTAAGGGTGTAGTAGTGCGAACTTTCTGTGAAGACGTACCTGCAGACTACACGAGTGAGGATAACTTTGTGAAGATTGTGTTTGTAACCACCATGAATAATGGCGGCACGGGATGGGTAGCCGAGTTTATTGGAATTCTTTAAATTGAGACTGCCTCTTAAGAATTTGCCTGTCTTTTGGAGCTTGTCGGAGTGGAGCGGAGAAGTGCAAACATTAACCAACTTGCACTCTCCCGCGCTCATGTTACCCACACATGTAGCATTAGCGTCTATGGTTAGTCGCTTCTTGATTTACTCCAGCTCTAACCTGCTACACGTTAGCAGTTTTGTTGTCTGACCAGAGGGTTACGTTCTTTGCCCAAAAAACTGGCAATGTTACCAGTCTTGTGACCACGCTAGCGTGGTGGAGAAGAACTTTGATGCTATGAGCCTTTTTGTATTGTTTAATTACTTAGGTACACAATTAGGTTTTTTTTTGTAAATCATAATATAGGTTACCTAGTAAGACTACGTTCACACGGCGGAGTGTTGTCATGCACGTTTTTAACAGTTTTCGATTACCCTGATTTTCTATACTTAGGTACCTTTGCAATTAAATATTACCCCACAGCAACCTCCTATGTTAGAAGTTATTTGTGAAGTGTACTGTTCTTTTAGTTTTTTTGTAGATAATTGTGACAGAAAATTGTTAGACTTTTGTATTAGGTACCTACTTAATTATTTTGTTGGCATCTGTGTTAAAATTACAGTAGAATGAAAATGAAATAGTAAATTAATATTATTTTTAGATTACCGCTCATAATATTTTTTTCGAAGAGCCTTTTCGCCAGCATATTATTCACAAATTATGACCTATGTAACGTGTTCTATTTTTTTTTAATGTAAAAGAACATTGAGGAACGAAGAACGCGTTCACTTGATCCTCAATACAAATTAATAAAATATTTTATGTCTAGGCAAATCTATGTCCACTCCAAGGCCTGGAAGAGATCGCAAAAAGCGATAAGGCCGCCCATTGTATATTTTGAAGTGCTGATTTATTTTTTGTTAAGAAAATATTATGTACTTTTCTGGTGTACCATAAAGTACCTACTTATATTTAAATAAAACATAGGAAACAAAGCAAATTACAAGTGTTTTATTACCTTTTATGCCTCTTATCCAATTTAAGTTGCTTGTTGGGCACGTTTCCGGATGACAGCGATGCGAACGAGTACTTCCACGCCTAAGTGTCCTTTGGTTTTTTTATTTGTAAAGCAAGTTAGTTAGTCATTTAATTTAGTATCTAGTGAAAATAGTTTGTATTTGTTTAATAATTCGTTGCTTATCAAATCTGTAGGCAGTTAGTAGGTACAGACGTCAGCACAACAAGAAAAAGTAAAAAAAAAAATTAAATTTAAAATTTAAAAAACCCCCGGCTCAAAATAATTATAAAATTAAATGTAATTGGAAAAGGATCAAATAAATTAACAACCCCCGACTTAATGAATCTAGGTAACGAGACTAAAACAGATAAATTCATATGGCAGTCGGGGGACCTCTTAGTATAGAAGGTGTTCCACAGAACGGTCCCCCGACTTTCTTTAAGAAACAAAAAATCAGTAACCCTTTATTTGAAAATCTTAGAATTAATTAACGAAACTTATATTCTCTTTTTCATAGTTGCGATATTTTTTAGAAACTGAATTTCTGTTAATTCGCTGGAAAGAACAACAACAACTAGGTACCTACGAATTTACTAATACTAATTATACTCAACTCACTAATTACAACTGTTTTTTGCAGCAGTTGTCGAATAAAATGTCACGCCTTTGCCTAGTAGCACCGCTAAACAAATTATTTTGAACTAGCAGCGCCCCGCGGTTTCACCACACTTCCCCTAAGTTTAAGTTTCAAAAACAAACTCACTTCACCTATCATTTAATTGAATTAGCAATTATGTATGTAAGAAAAATTCTACATCTTTTTAATAAAATAAGCGATAGACATCATTTTAATACTAGAAATAAAGATAAAATACATCGACCATTTTTCAGATTAGCCAAAGTACAGACGCCAGCACATCAAGCTACCCGAAACTGTCAAATTTTCCCAATCAACTTTAAACCTTATGCTTTAGCGATAAAGTTGAAAATGTATTAAGGAAATTTGACAGATTGTAATAGCTTGATGTGCGGGCGTCTGTACATCATACATCAAACATATACCTACTCTAAATTAGAAGATTATATCCAAGATAAGAACGCGTGGAAACATGCTGGTCCTGCTCCATAGGACAATCTAGAGTCTAGAGAAAATCAAACTGGTTGCTAATTTAATTGTAAAATTTATTCTTTTTAGGGTTCCGTACCAAAATGGTAAAAAGGAACCCTTATGGTGATGTATATTTTTTGCAACAGGGACTGAAAGGGGGTTTGAAAAATTCTTAGTGGGGCTACTAAGGAATGTCATGTGAAAGAGCGCAGTTTGCACATTCTCAAACATTTTTTTCTTTTTTTTTAGGTCGTATAGTTTTCGACTTTTGATGAAAAATGTAAAAAAAAATACCGCCCCCACCCTTATCTCCGAAGTTTGCAAGAGAAAAATCTGAAATTATTCTATGTGATAGAAGTTTATGTAACGATTACAGGAAAAATAAAACGAAGTCTCTAAATAGCACACTTTTTCAGAAATCATCCACAGAAGTTACATTAATTCTACTATCGGCCAAGAGATGGCACTAACATAAAACTGCGATATTCTACACCGCAGTGCACGGTGTTAAAATTCCCTGACGAATATAGGCCTCGCCGATGAAAAATTAAAAACGTGATGGTTCGGAACCCTCGGTGCGCGAGTCCGACTCGCTCTTTTTTTTGACATCGATTTACATTCTGTAATTACTTTAATTAACACCCTGACTTATTACTTGTCATTTTTTTTTATTTAAATTAAAATCGTTTAATTTTACCATGTTTGTTAATATGAATGTGAGCATCGTGTATCTATCAGATAATTAATTTATATGTCGTGGTTCATTATTAATTCTTTTACCTATTGTGGTATAGTAATTTTATTTTAGGTGCATCGTCTTCACATATTATTATAATTAATGTATGCAAAATATTGTAAGACATTTTAAAAGAGTAACGGTGGATCGAGTTTCTTGTCCATTCTTCTCCATCCATACGAAAACTACCTTTTGGAATGGGCGACTAGAATCAATTCTATTTTGTTGTAATTTTTGACGTTCAATAGTCCCTTTTATGTGCCTATTTGAAATAATTGCTTTGACTTTGCAAGATGCATTATAATTAAAAAATATGTAGACGCTCGTATATCAATTTTCACAAAGAACAATCAGGACCCTAAAACTTTAATTCGTAAAACATATAACAAATTAATTCATTTTAAAAATCAATAATAACAAGAATACATGTTTTTTTGTGTAATTGATTGATTTTGATTATAATTGGATGGAATTAGATTTTCATTGAGTATTTTTCATAATATTAAAAACCAGTTTATCGATATCGACTATTTTCCCTTAATGAAGTAGAGCAGCCCTAACGATAGACATACCTACAAGAACTGACCAATTGCAGCCGCGCGTTCTTTCTCCTCCCCCGGCCGGCGGTAGTGAGTCGTGTGCTTCGAAGAAATCGGCCTATACGCTCTCTAGTGGTTATATTATTCTCTTTGGGTGGTTATCACAACTAAAACTCGTATTATTATAGAAATATTGTAGGGATGGGCCGGAATTTCTTTCACATTCGGTTTTACTGAACTTAAACTTTACTAAACTTTATTCTACCGATATTCGGTACAAATACCATACTTTCACACACTGAAAAATTAAAATAACTCAACTGTTCTGACATTAAACCAGTCGAATAAAATCTAATAAAAAGCATAATAAAAATGACTACCTATGTTTTTATTTCTATTGTTCTTTACTTGTTACTTATTGGGTAAATAATAACAGCCGCACGGGCCTCGGAAAGCACGTTATGCCGTTGTTCCCGGGTTTTATTTGTAGATCTTTGACAGTCGTTACGGGTAGTCAGAAGCCCGTCTGACCACCAGTCTTACCAAGGAGTAAGAATTTAAATTACCCAGTAACTGGGTTGTGGAGCTCAGACAGGCAGTCCCTCCGTATAAAATACTGGAATTCAGCTGCAACCGTTTAGACTGCAAGCTGATTCTAAACATTATCAAAATTTTGTAATCATTATCGCCAAATATCACTGTTTTTATCACACTAATATTATAAGGCGAAAATTTTGTATCGAGGTAGCTGACACCCTGGATTAACTAGGCTACTTTTTATCCCGATATTCCCACGGGATCGACATTTACGCAGGTGAAACCGCGGGGCGCAGCTAGTTTTATATAAAAGTGTTAAATAAAATCTTACCGTATTAGATATCAGATAATGGTATTTAAAATGTGACAAGGCAGGTTATGGTGCTGAAACACCAAGAATTCTGCGATATCTGGTTAGAGTCAGCTGTTTTTGTTGGTGATTTCCTGCCTCTAAGAGAAAAGTCGAACAGAATGTACTAAGCTTCCAGGAGGCGATAAAAATATTCGTGCGCGTACACAAGATTCGACGAGTCACTCTCGAGAAAGCGCGTTGAAATATAACCGAAGTTCGTATTCGGTTCAAAGCACGTTCGGCCCATCCCTAGAATATTGAATCAAAATGAGGCGTGAAAAAGCTGTCGTTGATAATCACGAAATCCACAGCCCGATATCGGTTTAAATTCATAATCACACAAAGTAATATAATCTTATGTTATTCTAGAATATACCTATCATCGATTACATTGCGCCAGATGGCCCGAATTGGTTAATAATCAACATGTAATCATCGCTAGGGGCGTACAGCAATACGCCCCCTTTGATAATACAAGTTGTAGTGGCACTCGAAACACCAGTGCAGCCCGCAGTGCGAACACAACCATCTATCTAAACACATGGACCATGTCCAGCATACTCGGAAAATGTCTCTTCCTACTAGGCGTATTTTGTTTTGTTCCTCTTGATTGTGAAATCTACCAGGACCGTCCAAAAATCAAGACTTCGGGAGGTGATCTAATTCTAGAACCAGCATTTGATAAAAATATATATATACGCCCCAATGGACCAAAATCGAGTATCTTTGTTGGTGATATTAACGTGCTCAAACCAAACGTCCCGAGTGAGGGAACGCAGTACCAGCCATCGAATAATGAAAACACCGACAAGAATATAAATGGTATATTAGAAAGACTTGAGAGATTGGAGAACAAGGATTCTACGCTTCCGAATGACTTACTTTTCAATATATCATTGCTTTGGCGAAAAGTTAACAATATTCACAGGAAAGTGCTAAATCTACAAGCTCAATTAAATAATAGAGGAAAAGACGAATGTCAATCTCATCCGTGCGAGCATGGTGGAACTTGCCTCAACTTAGTTAACGGCTACCATTGTCTTTGCCCTTCAAATTGGGAAGGCAAAGATTGTGACGTCGATGTAAACGAATGCCGGAATTTTGCTGGAACGGACCTTGGGTGTCAAAATGGAGCTACGTGCATCAACAGACCAGGATTTTATGAGTGTTTGTGCAAATCTGGGTGGTTTGGTTTACATTGCACTAGGAAGGAAAAGGATTGTTCCGGTGGTAACTTTGAAATGTGTGGCCATGGAACCTGTGTACAAGTATCTTCAGGAGTGGGCGTTCAATGCATATGTAACCAGGGATGGACAACGAATGGTACCGGTGTCGCTTGCTTAACCGATGTTAACGAATGTGAATCATATGAAGGTCCACGGTGTTCCGTGAACCCCAGGGTTGACTGTATCAATCTGCCGGGCTCATTCCGATGTGGACAGTGTCCTTCTGGTTACGAAGGCGACGGTCACAGCTGTTACGATATCGACGAATGTACAACTATTCCCAACGGAGGCTGCAGTCCTTTAGTGACATGTCACAACACCATCGGGTCACGAATATGTGGTTCTTGTCCGCCTGGTTACCAAGGTGACGGAGTTACGTGCTCTTGGAGAGGTACGTGCAACATAGGTCATGGAGGCTGCCACCCGTCTGCACAGTGCATAGAAAGCGCATCGCCAACTGGCCAATCATCACAATGTATATGCCCCGACGGCATGGAAGGCGATGGAGTAGGAATCAGTGGCTGCTACGTTGCAACAGGCCGCAACTACACTGACGGTTGTGAAGTAAATCCTTGTGGCATCCACGGACAATGCCATTCCCTTCGTACCGGCTACACCTGCATCTGTTTCAAGGGCTACGGTGGCGCTCACTGTGAAATGCCCACCGCCGTTTGCGGAGTGAATCCTTGCCACAACGGAGGAATCTGTAGACCAGACGACAGTGCAATTGGAGGCTTCCGTTGTGAGTGCGCGGCACAGTTCTCGGGTGCCTTGTGTCAGGTAAGGACAAAGTCTTGTGGTGGTGTTCTCGATAACGAAGAAGGCAGCATTGTTTACCCTTTAACTAATACGACTTATAATCATAATTCTCAATGCGCTTGGGTAATACACACAGCTGCCGATAAAGTAATTAATGTTACGTTCAGTAAATTTAATTTAGAAGCAAGCCCCGAATGTATGTACGATTTCTTACAAATTCACGATGGTCGAAAATCTTCTAGCCAACTTATAGGAAGATTTTGTGGGAATAACTATCCTAAAGGCGGTAACATTGTGTCAAGTCATAACAATTTATATTTCTGGTTCCATTCAGACAAAACAGTAGCTAAAGACGGGTTTTCACTACACTGGACTAGTATAAGCCCAGTGTGCGGGGGGGAGGTAGACGCCACCACGCACGGTCACATCAGCTCCCCTGGCTCTCCCGGCCCGTACCCTCCTAATCGTGATTGCTATTGGCGCTTAACGACCACTCTCGGTAAAAGGATTAACTTACATTTCTTTGCTCTCGATATTGAATCACATTCAAACTGTAGTTTCGACTATTTAGCAATTTATGACGGTGAACATATGACGGATCCACTTATCAATAGGTACTGTAACACGACACAGCCCGCGCCCGTGCAGTCCGCAGGCTCCGATATCTTGATACACTTTCATTCAGACGCTTACGGTGCGGGACATGGATTCCAAATTGCTTACGCGCCTGTCGAAGGCATTCCTGGATGTGGAGGTTACTACACTGCCGATAAGGGGGAACTTGTTTCTCCTACTTACAATGGGCTTTACCTAAGTAATTTATTATGCGAGTATAAAATTAAAACTAGTTCGGATACCAAGATAAAACTCGACTTCAAGTTATTCAAGCTGGAACGGTCTTTTAGATGTCAATACGATTATTTAAAAATTTATGACGGTCCATCTCCGGATTCACGTCTCGTCGGGAAATTTTGTGGAACTACTTTTCCAAAATCATATACATCATCGTCGAATGAACTATATTTTAAATTTAAAACTGATAGAAGTCTGCCCGCCGATGGGTTCCGAATCACGTACGAGGCGATATGCGAGAAAACTATCGAAGGTGATAGTGGAATTATAAAATCACCCGGTTATCCGTTCAGTTATCCAGAGAACAAAGTGTGTGTTTATATCATCAAAACAGTTCCCGGCAAAGCAATAGAATTATCATTTCAAGATTTTGATATTGAAGACAACCGGTACTACGACTGCCGGTACGATAGCGTTGAGGTCAGGGACGGCCACGACCAAAACTCTACTTTACTAGGCAAATACTGCGGCGGTGCCGCGCACACGCCGCCTGTCCAAACATCCACTCTTAATTATATGTACATAAGATTCACATCAGATTTAAGTCTTTCGGGCACGGGATTCTATGCTAACTATACTACTATCGATACAGAGTGCGGGGGTATTCACAGAGAGACCACTGGATTAATAAATCATCCGTCCGGAGATGCTGCTACTTACAAAAACTATCAGACCTGCAAGTGGTTACTAATTGCTCCTGAAGGAATGCACATAAAGTTAACATGGAACAGGTTTGACATTGAGGACATGCCCAGCTGTGGCAGCGATTACCTGGAGCTGCTAGAGATAGATGATAACAATGAAAATAATGTATTGGGCAAATTCTGTGGTACTCACGCGCCTCCTGCCTTGACCACGTCCACTAACCGGCTCATGTTAAACTTCGAGACTGATGGCAGCATTCGTTCTTCTGGTTTTTCTGTATCGTATACATTTTTGGATGAAAAATCTCATTGCGGCGGAGCGTATATTAAAACTCATGGCTTCATATACTCTCCCGGCTGGCCTCGGTCGTACGAACCCAATCGCGACTGCACATGGATCATCACGGTGCCTGTTGGGCAACAGATCATGCTCAACATTTCACAGTTTAATTTAGAACGACCTATACGAGATAAATGTAACCTCGGAGACTTTTTAGAAATAAGAAATGGTGGCAACGAAAATTCACCATTGATTGGCCAGTATTGTGGGATGTTCCAATCAAAACGAATCGTATCATTATCTAATGCCATACATCTTCATTTTCATTCTGACTTTTATTTAACCGGGACTGGGTTTAAAATTGAATGGGATGGTACTATAACAGGATGCGGGGGAACACTGACGAGCCCTTCTGGCTCTGTATCATCGCCGAACTATCCAAATGATTACAACGAAAACGCCGAATGTTTCTATAGAATAGTTACTAGTGAAGGTTCACGGATCCGTATTACATTCACAGAGCTTGATCTTGAAAGAACTCCTAATTGTAGAGATGATTATGTTGAAATTTTTGACGGTCGCGATACGACTGCCTCAATTTTAGGAAAACATTGTTACATGTCAACGGAGCTAGCTAGCATCGAAACATCAACTAACTATGCGTACGTTAAATTCAGATCCGATATATACCAGGGCGGTAAAGGATTTCTGTTTAATTATCAAACAATATGTAATAACAATATAACCGGAAGATACGGAGTAATTGAGAGTCCGGGTTATCCAAGTAATTACCCGTTGAACTTAAATTGTATATGGAGCATCACAGTTCCCACAGGAAATAAAATTAATGCAACCTTCACACACTTTGATGTTTACAAAACCCATCGATTTTATCGTAATTGGATGAGATCTGGGCATATCATGCACAACGACGATTGCCATCTAGATTACTTACAAACAAAAGAGTTATCCGATCCAAATTATTCTAGTAAAATCTGTGGTAGTACAACTCCGCGTCCAATTAGTACAAAGAGTAATACATTGCAAATTAAATTTGCCTCCGGTATTTATATGCCCCGCACTGGGTTCCGTTTAGAATGGATCAGTTATGGCTGTGGGGGCCATATTAAAAAATCCACAGGCTCTATAATCCTCGATAAAAGTAAAACTAACGACCAAGATCTTGATTGTGAGTGGCTGATAGAAACACAAGTAGGCAAGAGTATCACAATCTCATTTACAGACGTATATATGACCGATAACGCTAATTGTTCTATTGATGCTATTGAAATATATAACGGTCAAAATACAATGGCTCCACTTCTTACGAAAATTTGCCATCGACAACAAGTGTCTGTGCAATCTGATAGCAATTTAATGTTGGTGCGTTTGTCCAAACGGTCAAAGCTCAGGGATGTTCACTTCTCATCACAGTTTCAATCTGCCAATTCCAAATGTGGAGGCGCTATAAATTCCAAATCTGGGCTCATATACTCTAAGAACTATCCAAAGAATTACGACAATAATTTGGATTGTTTTTGGTATATTTCTGTCCCCGCATATCATCGTGTTGAACTTAACTTTATGGATCTTGATCTTTATTCTATTGTTGAATTCGATGATGGGGAACGTGTCTGTGGAGACTCGATTCAAATCTACGATTATGATAAGAACTATAGTCCTTCCTCAAATTACACGTCCCGTATATGTCCAAATTCAAATCAAACACAATTTATTAGCAAATACAATAGCGTAGTTGTGCAATTCAAAACCGATCCTTATGGAACGGCCAAAGGTTTCAAAGCTAACTTTACTGTTACGTGTGGGGCTCTTATAAGTGCTGCACATGAGGGTATCATACAAAGCGATAACTTTGTTCAACATACCAACAAAAGCTGTATTTGGACCATTCTTGCGGATTCCCCCGATCAAAAATTATATTTAACATTAACTCTAATGTCGTTGCCAAAAGACAATAATTTAGTCACAAATAGATCATGTCCCTCCTCTTTCCTACGAGTTCTCGACGGAGATGACAGTAATGCTCCGCTAATCGGGGAATACTGTGGACGCAAAGTACCACCTATGATTGTCAGCCGCGGCAGTGCCTTGACGATAGAGTTCGGCAGTTACACCGGTAGAACTACTGGAATGTTCGCAGCTCACTATTCACCACTTAGTAACGCCTGCGGAGGTACATTAACTTCAGAAGAAGGAACCATCGCGTCTCCAAACTACCCTGGCCCGTATCCTGTAAACACTGACTGTGAATGGGTACTAAAATCATCTCCTGGAAACACTGCATACGTCCAATTTGAGCGATTTGACTTAGAATTTTCTGAAGGATGTAACGACGACTACGTAGAAGTTCGCGAAAATAATGGTGCAGGTCGACTACTGGGTGTATATTGTAGCAGTGAAACTCCCAGCAATCATAGCACAGCATCACAAATATATGTTAAGTTCCACAGTAATTCCAAAACCAGTGGTCAAGGTTTTCTCTTACATTATGGATTCCAACGAGAAAATGATATTACGAGAGATAGTGGCGAGATATCTTCACCGTTGTACCCCACTCGATATTTAGGCTCTGGCGAATATAGTTGGCGCGTGCTCGTTACCGATTCAGATGCTATATCTATTACACTTGATGTTTTGGAAATTTATTCACACAGCGAGGTAAACTATAACAAATTAACTGTTTATGACGGATATGATTCAACTGCTCCAATTTTAGAAGAACTTAATGGTGTACTGGTTGAAACAAAAGTAATTCAGAGCTCCTCCAGTGTAGTTTACATAACCCTTACAACGGATGAATCAAATATGGGTTCGATGTTTCATATGAGTTGGACAAAAGCTTCTAGAAATTCTGAACCTGAAACTGGAGATGTAATAAACTGTGGTTCGAATGAGACTGTAACAGTTTGGCCAGGAAACAGTACGATTACTTTCATGTCACCGAATTATCCAAAGGACTATTCAGATAATTTAAATTGTGAATGGGTTTACAAATCACAAGTGGGAAGACATTTAAGTTTAAGTTTCTCAGATTTTAATATCGAAGATACCCACTCTTGCTTTGCAGATTCGGTTTCCATTTATTCCTCTGACACCCCTGGAAATTGGAAGCCTGTCAATGAAAATATATGTACCACAGAATCATCCAAAATAGGCTTTAATGCATCTACTTACATGAAAATTAAATTCAAAACAGATTCATCTATTACTAAAAGAGGATTTCATGCTCGAGTCAAGTCTAATTGCGGAGGACTCGTGACTGGTTTGTCCGGTGAAGTCGGTCCGACTTGGTGGGATATGCCGGAATATCGGAAAATGAAATGCAACTGGGTCGTCAAAGTGCGCCCCGGCAGGACTATCAAATTAGAATTAAATCATTTTAATATTACAAATGAAAACGACGATTGCACAACATACGTTGTTTTAAGGAATGGCGATTCCGAGGAAGCGCCCCTTTTGGCAAGTGGAAAGTATTGCGGTTACGATCACGAAAATAAAGCAGATATAACTACTTCTAGTAATACTTTATTTATAAGTTTCACAAAGGGATCATACACACATCAAAGTTTTGTGGTTAATTATGAAGAGAAAAATTATGAATGTGGTTCAACATCATCTCTTACTTCTGACCACAATTGGGAAATAATAAGTTCACCAAATTATCCATCAGTGCCAGTTCCGTATTCAGAATGTGAGTGGGTCTTTACCGGCCCACCTGGAGAAATTATTAGAATAGATTTTATTGATAGATTTGACTTGGATCATGTAGATGATTGTGGAACTGAAGCCGTTGAAATACGATTTGGATCATCGCAGTATTCTACTCTACACGGTCAATATTGTGGCAATGATAGACCTGGAACTATTAAGAGTACTGGCAATACAATGTATATTAAATACATAACCCAGTTGGCTGAACCGCGAAATGGATTTAAAGCCAACGTGTCTATCGATACGTGTGGTGGAACCATTGTCACCGATGCCGGCGAACTGACATCGCCTGGGTACCCACACATGCAAATGCTTCCTTACGGGACAGTTTGTGAGTGGCACATTATCGGACCTCCAAGACACGTTTTTCTAATTAAACCCGATAATATTGAGTTACCTCAATCTGAGTTATCTTGTGGAACCAAAATAACTATTGAAGAAACTGTGCTTGCCAATAACACTATTGTCGTACTAAAAAGCTTATGTAATGATGATGCTCACTCCCTTGAGCCGATTGAAACTTCAAGAAACGAGTTTCGTATCAAACTTTATATCGGTAAGCCGGATGCATGGGATCAAATATCGGACAATAGAGGATTCCGAATCAGCTTTAATTCTTCCCGACCTATGTGTGGTGGCGTAATAACGGCTTCAGACGGTTACTTAACATCTCCAAGTTATCCTCAAGAAACCACATTAAGGTACTGCCAATGGCTAGTAATAGTGCCAAATAAGTCTCGAAAAGTGCGTTTGGAACTTATAGACATGGACGCAGAAAAGCACAGAATTGGTATTTTCAATGACGTTGACTTTAGTTCCGTTATACAATCAATTCCTAGCGTCGATTATATTCCTGGAACAAATGTGTTTGAGTCTTCTGGAAACAAAATGGGACTTTATGTATTGATCAACCGTACGTTTCCCTCGCACCGCTTCAAAGCTAGGTTTAGCTCCGACGAACAAGCACTATGCGGCGGAGATCTATCTGATATGAACCAGGTTCTCGATTCACCGGACTTAAACAGATCTTATACTTGTTTATGGCATTATAATAGTCAAACAAACACAGATAATCATTATAATACAACAAATCTTACTTATAATTCTATATTTTTAACGGCCAAGATAAATTCGTCAACAACTAGAACACGTTGTAAATTCTTTGACCCCAAAGTCGTTATTAGATCCGATATTAAAAGTAGATTTTCTGTGGAAATCTGCGGGAACACTGATGTGTCATACAGAATTCCATCAACAATAATTGATATTACGGCAACAAAAAATAAATTGAGTTCGATTTACTTCCATTTAGAATGGAAACCTCAACCATGTGGTGGTGTTATTCAAATAGGAGAAAATCCTGTAAATATTTTAAATATACCTGATTCTTATAGTGATACCATAGATTGTGCTTGGATTCTTACTGGCCCGACTAATAGAGTTGAAATTAAAATGGAAGGACGTTTCACGTTAAATTGTGATGAGGAGTATTTGAAAATAAGTTCAAACACAAGACAAAACGCACCTGGAATTGGTGATTATTGCAAAGAAACACTTCTAGATAGCCCATTAGTTACGCATTTCAGTAACATGTACATTCAGTATCACTCGAATGTGAAAAACAATACAAATATAAAGCTTATGGTTAGAGCTGTTACTGGCCAATGTGGCGGGTTACTTAGTTCATATCAAAACACATTTGTATCGCCAAATTATCCTAAAAATTATTTACCTAACCAGGAATGCTCCTGGGAAATAAAGGCCGGTTTAGGCTACAGAGTATCTCTTAAATTTGTAGAAAGATTTTTTGTTGAGGAAACAACTAATTGCACTAAAGATGCTGTCATAATTTATGACTGGAAAGACGATGTTTACACGGAGATAGCAAGGGTATGTGGACGAAACACACCACCTATATATAATTCCACTTTTAATCGCATGAAAGTTGTCTTACGCACAGATGCTGATAAAAATCTCGATGGATTCAAAGCTGAATGGGATTCTATATGCGGTGGAAATTATGTAGCAACTCTTAAAGAACAATTTTTATATAGTCCAGGTTTTCCATATTCTTACCGACCGCGTATGAACTGCCAATATGAAATATCTGCTCCAAACAACAAAGTTGTACTCAAGTTCCTTGATTTTGAACTAGAAGGCTCTACTCCTGACTGTTCGTTTGATAATTTAACAGTATCAGGCCAGTCAAATTATAACTATTTAAACGAAGTTTACTGCGGTGACAAAATTCCTCCCGTTACAACTCGGTCTGAAACAGTATCATTGACGTTTAATAGTGATGGATATATACAGAGGAAAGGATTTAAAATTGCTTACTTTATATATTCATGTGGAGGCAGAGTAAACGATAGTGCTGTTCTAACATCATCGCTTTCTGAATATTACGAAATAAATATGAACTGCACGTGGTTCATTGAAGCACCACCTACTAAGGTTGTTGTACTTAAATTCCTTTATATTGACTTAGAAAGCCAAACAGATTGTTATAATGATTATATCGCAGTGTATGATGGACTCAAAATTGATGATGATAAGCGTTTGGCGCTAATGTGTGGTAATATCAACTCAACGACAACACTTAGAAGCAAAGGGACCACGGCGTTGTTACAGTTTGTATCAGACGCAAGCGTAAATCTTAAAGGCTTCAAAGTTCAAGTTTACTTTAGTTATTCTGAAGCAGCTAAATGTGGTGGACTTATTAATTTAACAACCGCGTCATCGCAAGCTCTGAAATCCCCCTTCATGGGTCATACTGTATATGAAGAATTCTTAGAATGTCATTGGTCAATAATATCACCACCTGACACTGTTATTAAAATCGAATTCACCTCGTTCCACGTAGCCCCTTGCCAAAATGTCAACCAAACTGCTATAGGGTACAGTAAATGCGATTGCGACTTAGTTGAAATAAAGGATGGCTTAAATCCTAATGCCTTATTAATGGGAACCTATTGTGGTCACAGCCTCCCACCCCAATTAATATCATCGGGAAATGTGATGAGCGTCAGGCTGTCCACGGATGGCGAAATAGGTAGTCAAGGCTTTGTGTCCACATTAACAGCTCAGCCGGCAGTATGTGGGACTTCCGTCATTTCAGTGAGTAATACGCCACAACGCTTGAAATCTCCCGGTTATGAAGCTGGGTCCATCCCTCGGGGGCTTCATTGCGTATATCGCTTGGATGTTAGTGCGTCTCCATACATTTTACTACGTATCACTGTTAAAGATTTAGACATACAGCCCCCCGTCACTGATAGTACAGGCGTAAAGCGCTGCAATAAAGACAAGCTGCTGATATCCAGTAATCCAGGCGTTCAAAATAATACGTTCGGAAAAGATTTTATCTTGAACCAACGGACGGATGACTTCTTTAGTCGTAGTTCGTTTTACGACAGCTCTTTGCGCTTTCCCGATCGGTTTGAGCTATGCGGGCGTAAGGAACCGACGGACTTTTATGTTTATGGAACTACGTCTATTAACTTAATCACATCAGCAGACTCGGATTCTAATGTATATAAAGGTATGGAAATAGAAGCAGTGTTCACAGGATTTTGTGGGAGAAATTATACGGAGCCTCACGGACGAGTTCAGGCTATTTATGTAACTGACTATGATAGTAACCCCAACCATGACTGTTACACGCTGATCACTGCTCCAGTTAACTATACGATATCTGTGTATTTCTTGAACGCCGTCCCAAGTTACTGGAACTCAGAATGTTACCTTGAAATTCTTGACGGAAATAACGCTAGTGCGCCAAGACTTAACAAAATTGTCACAGAATATGATAATAATAACCCTGTCTTCTCCACTGGTAGATATTTGTTATTACACAATCATGAAAATGCTGGTGATCGTGTCATGTTTGATTTGGTTTACGTAATATCCGATAAAGGTCGTGGGTGTGGTGGAAAACTTCAAAGTGTGGTGGGTACAGTCACCAGTCCCATGTATCCGAACGTTTACAGGCAGGTATCGAGCTGCGAGTGGGAGCTTGAGACTCCCTTAGGAACACGGTTACTGCTGCATTTCCCTACGTTTGACTTGGGTATTACTTGCGAGCAGAATTATGTGCAGCTGGTGGACAGTAAGGGTGTAGTAGTGCGAACGTTCTGTGAGGACGTACCTGCAGACTACACGAGTGAGGATAACTTTGTGAAGATTGTGTTTGTAACCACCATGAATAATGGCGGCACGGGATGGGTAGCCGAGTTTATTGGAATTCTTTAAATTGAGACTGCCTCTTAAGAATTTGCCTGTCTTTTGGAGCTTGTCGGAGTGGAGCGGAGAAGTGCAAACATTAACCAACTTGCACTCTCCCGCGCTCATGTTACCCACACATGTAGCGTTAGCGTCTATGGTTAGTCGCTTCTTGATTTACTCCAGCTTCGAACACCGTAGTCTATCCTGCTACACGTTAGCAGTTTTGTTGTCTGACCAGAGGGTTACGTTCTTTGCCCAAAAAACTGGCAATGTTACCAGTCTTGTGACCACGCTAGCGTGGTGGAGAAGAACTTTGATGCTATGAGCCTTTTTGTATTGTTTAATTACTTAGGTACACAATTAGGTTTTTTTTGTTAATCATAATATAGGTTACCTAGTAAGACTACGTTCACACGGCGGAGTGTTGTCATGCACGTTTTTAACAGTTTTCGATTACCCTGAGTTTTCTATACTTAGGTACCTTTGCAATTAAATATTACCCCACAGTAACCTCCTATGTTAGAAGTTATTTGTGAAGTGTACTGTTCTTTTAGTTTTTTTGTAGATAATTGTGACAGAAAATTATTTTGTTGGCATCTGTGTTAAAATTACAGTAGAATGAAAATGAATATTTTTTTCGAAGAGCCTTTTCGCCAGCATATTATTCACAAATTATGACCTATGTAACGTGTTCTATTTTTTTTTAATGTAAGTAAAAGAACATTGAGGAACGAAGAAAGCGTTCACTTGATCCTCAATGCAAATTAATAAAATATTTTATGTCTAGGCAAATCTATGTCCACTCCAAGGCCTGGAAGAGATCGCAAAAAGCGATAAGGCCGCCCATTGTATATTTTGAAGTGCTGATTTATTTTTTGTTAAGAAGATATTATGTACTTTTCTGGTGTACCATAAAGTACCTACTTATATTTAAATAAAACATAGGAAACAAAGCAAATTACAAGTGTTTTATTACCTTTTATGCCTCTTATACAATTTAAGTTGCTTGTTGGGCACGTTTCCGGATGACAGCGATGCGAACGAGTACTTCCACGCCTAAGTAGTGTCCTTTGGTTTTTTTATTTGTATAGTAAGTTAGTTAGTCATTTAATTTAGTATATAGTGTAAATAGTTTATATTTGTTTAATAATTCGTTGCTTATCAAATCTGTAGGCAGTTAGTAGGTACAGACGTCAGCACATCAAGAAAAAGTAAAAAAGAAAATTAAATTTAAAATTTAAAAAACCCCCGGCTCAAAATAATTAAAAAACAAAAAATCAGTAACCCTTTATTTGAAAATCTTAAAATTAATTAACGAAACTTATATTCTCTTTTTCATATTTGCGATATTTTTTGAAACTGAATTTCTGTTAATTCGCTGGAAAGAACAACAACAACTATGTAGGTACCTACGAATTTACTAATACTAATTATACTCAACTCACTAATTACAACTGTTTTTTGCAGCAGTTGTCGAATAAAATGTCACGCCTTTGTCTAGTAGCACCGCTAAACAAATTATTTTGAACTAGCAGCGCCCCGCGGTTTCACCACACTTCCCCTAAGTTTAAGTTTCAAAAACAAACTCACTTCACCTATCATTTAATTGAATTAGCAATTATGTATGTAAGAAAAATTCTACATCTTTTTAATAAAATAAGCGATAGACATCATTTTAATACTAGAAATAAAGATAAAATACATCGACCATTTTTCAGATTAGCCAAAGTACAGACGCCAGCACATCAAGCTACCCGAAACTGTAAAATTTTCCCAATCAACTTTAAACCTTATGCTTTAGCGATAAAGTTGAAAATGTATTAAGGAAATTTGACAGATTGTAATAGCTTGATGTGCGGGCGTCTGTACATCATACATCAAACATATACCTACTCTAAATTAGAAGATTATATCCGAGATAAGAACGCGTGGAAACATGCTGGTCCTGCTCCATAGGACAATCTAGAGTCTAGAGAAAATCAAACTGGTTGCTAATTTAATTGTAAAATTTATTCTTTTTAGGGTTCCGTACCAAAATGGTAAAAAGGAACCCTTATGGTGATGTATATTTTTTGCAACAGGGACTGAAAGGGGGTTTGAAAAATTCTTAGTGGGGCTACTAAGGAATGTCATGTGAAAGAGCGCAGTTTGCACATTCTCAAACATTTTTTTCTTTTTTTTTTAGGTCGTATAGTTTTCGACTTTTGATGAAAAATGTAAAAAAAAATACCGCCCCCACCCTTATCTCCGAAGTTTGCAAGAGAAAAATCTGAAATTATTCTATGTGATAGAAGTTTATGTAACGATTACAGGAAAAATAAAACGAAGTCTCTAAATAGCACACTTTTTCAGAAATTATCCACAAAAGTTACATTAATTCCACTATCGGTCAAGAGATGGCGCTAACATAAAACTGCGATATTCTACACCGCAGTGCACGGTGTTAAAATTCTCTGACGAATATAGGCCTCGCCGATGAAAAATTAAAAACGCGATGGTTCGGAACCCTCGGTGCGCGAGTCCGACTCGCTCTTTTTTTTGACATCGATTTACATTCTGTAATTACTTTAATTAACACCCTGACTTATTACTTGTAATTTTTTTTATTTAAATTAAAATCGTTTAATTTTACCATGTTTGTAAATATGAATGTGAGCATCGTGTATCTATCAGATAATTAATTTATATGTCGTGGTTCATTATTAATTCTTTTACCTATTGTGGTATAGTAATTTTATTTTAGGTGCATCGTCTTCACATATTATTATAATTAATGTATGCAAAATATTGTAAGACATTTTAAAAGAGTAAGGGTGGATCGAGTTTCTTGTCCATTCTTCTCCATCCATACGAAAACTACCTTTTGGAATGGGCAACTAGAATCAATTCTATTTTGTTGTAATTTTTGACGTTCAATAGGCACATAATTTGAAATAATTGCTTTGACTTTGCAAGATGCATTATAATTAAAAAATATGTAGACGCTCGTATATCAATTTTCACAAAGAACAGTCAGGACTCTAAAACTTTAATTCGTAAAACATATAACAAATTAATTCATTTTAAAAATCAATAATAACAGGAATACATGTTTTTTTGTGTAATTGATTGATTTTGATTATAATTGGATGGAATTAGATTTTCATTGAGTATTTTTCATAATATTAAAAACCAGTTTATCGATATCGACTATTTTCACGATAGACATACCTACAAGAACTGACCAATTGCAGCCGCGCGTTCTTTCTCCTCCCCCGGCCGGCGGTAAGGTATGGGTCGTTACGTGATTTTCGCGAAACGTAACGTAACTAGTTACTTTAAAGGCGTAACCTGTTTTGAAAACTAGTGATTTTTGTAACTAGTTATTTGTCATATTTTATTCAGTGATTCAAAATGGTGTTACCGAAGTATTTGCGAAACGAACATTTATTACCTACGTAATCGTTAGGTACATGTCACAAGCTGTAGGTTTTTTGAACGAATTAGTTTTTGTAGTTACCTTAAGAGCGTTTACGCCGAACGGCATTTCATACAAACTTTCAAGCGTTTGTTTTTCGAAATGAATGAACCGATTTTAATGAAACTTCATACACATAAGCAGGATACAAAGGTCTAAAAAGTTAGTAGAGAACATTTTCGAAAAATAGTGTTACAGCCAAATTAGACCGATTTTTAATTTACTATAGAAACAGAGATTTCCAGTTATCTTTTTTTAAATAAGACATTTTGAAAATGTTCTCTACTAACTTTTTAGGTCTTTGTATCCAGCTTATACGTATGAAGTTTCATTAAAATCGGTTCATTCATTTCGAAAAACAAACGCTTGAAAGTTTGTATGAAATACCGTTCGGCGTAAACGCTCTTAAGCAGTTACATCAATAATGCTATAACGTAATACGAGATGTTTCCTCTTCAAATGCGTTTTTAAATTGGCGGTTGAGGATTTGAAGCTATATAATTCACCACACTTGTTGCTACTTATTTATTTAAGACATGTAGTCACTATGGGCAGTGCCGTAAATAGGGCGGTGCCAGCGGTGCCCAGGCACAGGGCGCAGACCCTGGAGGGGCGCAGAAATGACCAGACCTGGGCCACTAACAATACCTATTATTTGTTTATTTATACGTGTGGATTCGCGTCGTCCGCGTATATTCTTCTTACAAATAAATAATAATCGTAAAAGTTTGTGAAGAATGTGATATCGAAGACGATTTTCCTGAAAGGCGTAAAAAGCGTCTTTACTCGCGTAAAGAGACCCGGCAAGCTCTTTGAGAGATTGATTGCGGGCCACCTCGTCGGGCACCTGGTGAGGACGGGGCCGGATCTGGCGGACAGCCAGTTTGGCTTCCGCAAGGGGCGCTCGACGGTGGACGCCATCATGCGCGTGAGAGCCCTCACTACGGGGGACGCGGTGTCCCGGGGTGGGGTCGTCGTGGCGGTGTCACTCGACATCGCCATCGCGTTTAACACCCTGCCCTGGAGCTGCATTGTGGAGCCACTCCGGTATCACCGGGTGCCGACCTACCTCCGTCGAATAGTCGAGGCGTATTTGACGGACAGAGCCGTCATCTACCCCGGTCGCGACGGAGAGTGGAACCGGCGAGAGTTGTCGTGCGGTGTACCGCAGGGATCGGTTCTGGGGTCGTTCCTGTGGGACATCGGCTACGACTGGGTGCTGTGGGCCGACCTCCCTGATGGCGTCAGCGTGGTTTGCTACGCTGACGACGCGCTGGTCTTGGCGCAGGGGAGGTCGCATCAGGCGCGGCCGACGCGATGACACGCGGGGTTGCGATAGTCGTGGAGAGGATCCGGCAGTTGGGCCTCGAGGTGGCATTGCATAAGTCCGAGGCCATGTCGTTTCATGGGTCCGGAACGCGCCACCATCGGGATCCCAACTAACGGTAGGAGGGGTTCATATCGCCGTCGAGACGTAGATGAAATACCTGGGTCTCATCCTCGACAGCCGGTGGAACATCGTCGAGCACTTCCGACGTTTGGCCCCCAAACTAGAACGGGCCGGGACCGCCTTCAAGCGCCGCCTTCTTGCCCAACCTGAGGGGGCCAAACGCCTCCTGCCAGAGGCTTTACGCGGGGGTCGTGCGGTCCATGGCCCTATACGGGGCCCTGGTGTGGGCGCGTTCACTGCGGCGGCGAGCCGCCCACTACCTGAACGCGCCCCAGAAGGCTTATCCGGGGCTACCGCACGATCTCGGGCGAGGCGGCAAGCTTCCTTGCCGGACTGCCGCCATGGGATCTGGATAGTCCTCGCGCGCCTGTATTAGTGGCGCGCGGAGGCACTACGCCGGGGGAAAATCCGCTTCCGCAGCAATCGCGGAGCGGACGGATCTCCGGCGTGACCTCATGGCGACATGGAAAGAACGACTGTCGCAACCTAGCGCAGGGCACTCCACGATAGTGGCGAATAAGACCCCTCTTTGAGGAGTGGCTAAAGAGGCACCACGGCGCCCTCACCTACCGCCTGACGCAGATCCGCCTGACACGGAAGTTTTGGGAGGTTCCTGCACATCATCAGGCGGGAGGAAACGCCCGGGTGTCACCATTGCCAGGATCGCCCAGAGGACACGGTGGAGGTCTGTCCCGCTTGGGCGGAGCACCGCCGTTTCCTTGTAGAGGCGATCAGCAGCGGCGGCGACCTCTCGCGTCCGGCCCTGGTGTAAGCCATGGTCCGGGGCGAGAGGGAGTGGGAGGCAGTCACCTTCTTCTGCGAAGCAGTCATGCTAGCAAAGGAGGTGGCGGGACGGCTCAGGGAGAGGGCCTCCCGTCCCAGCCGCCGCGGGAGAAGCTCCGGGCGTCGGGAGCCGCGTGACAACTCCCGGCCTCCGTAGGCGTGGACCTGCGGGCGGAGAGTAATGGGTAGCTCACCGTCCGATCAGGACCAGGCCCGTGCCGGACGGCGCGTACGTGTTCCACGCGGGCCTTAAAGAGATGTCAGCATCGAGGAATGGGCCCCTTAGGACCGAAGCCTGCCGGGTCAGCGGGATATTGTCCCAAAGGGTTACCGCTGGCCCGGAACATAAAGGGCTAAGGAAGGAACACGGGTGGGTTTTAGTCAGTAAGAGTCTGACACTCCTTTCCGCTCCACCCAGAGCGGGTCATTTGATGATTTCCCATCCGAAAAAAAAAGGGCGCGGATATAGCAGCTCGCACCGGGCGCATAAAAGGCTAATTACGGCACTGACTATGGGTGAAATGTATGTATGTACACAATGCCTGAAATAAAATGATTTATTATTATTATTGTTGCGTTTTTTTTTTTTCTTGTTATTTTTGTTTTGTTTTTTTTTTTGCTTTTTTTTCATTACGTAGTTTTTGGAAGAACTTCCACAGGACACTCGAATTGCATCGAGACATGACGAAAAAGTTATTTATTCACAGTTTTTTTTATACGTACTACACTATTCACAATTTATTCAAAAATATTACGAAAACATGCATGGAAGTCACTTTCACAATAAATGCAACATACTTAAGTACATACTTGTGCAATATTCACCAACGAACTAAACAAGGTTTACTATAATCATAAACAAATACTAATACAATTTCAAATTTGTGTTCGTACGCCGCCCGTCGAAGGTTAAAAATAATGACCAATCTAAATTAATCTCTAAGTCCTAAGTAATACGTATGAAAATTATTATACGCATCATTTTCGTAGTTGGCGACTTGGTGTGTGCATGTTCGGATTTAATCGTGTCATCACTCGTGATTTCGGGAAGTCTCGGCTCGCTTTGCCGGTCAGTACAAAGAAGTAGGCACACAGGCACAGAGTAGTAACCATGTAGAAACGACTCGCAACGTACTTTTGTTTCGTGTCTCGCTTTTCATTCGATCACTGCATTGGTAATGTAACTAGTTACAAAAATCACTAGTTTATGTGTGACTCGAAACTAGTGATTCGGTTACATGCCCCATAATCAGTTATTGTAACTAGTGACGTGAATTAACGCTCATACCTCCGCGGTAGTGAGTCGTGTGCTTCGAAGAAATCGGCCTATACGCTCTCTAGTGGTTATATTATTCTCTTTGGGTGGTTATCACAACTAAAACTCATATTATTATAGAAATATTGTAGGGATGGGCCGGAATTTCTTTCACATTCGGTTTTACTGAACTTAAACTTTACTAAACTTTATTCTACCGATATTCGGTACAAATACCATACATTCACACACTGAAAAATTAAAATAACTCAACTGTTCTGACATTAAACCAGTTGAATAAAATCTAATAAAAAGCATAATAAAAATGACTACTTATGTTTTTATTTCTATTGTTCTTTACTTGTTACTTATTGGGTAAATAATAACAGCCGCACGGGCCTCGGAAAGCACGTTATGCCGTTGTTCCCGGGTTTTATTTGTAGATCTTTGACAGTCGTTACGGGTAGTCAGAAGCCCGTCTGACCACCAGTCTTACCAAGGAGTAAGAATTTAAATTACCCAGTAACTGGGTTATGGAGCTCAGACAGGCAGTCCCTCCGTATAAAATACTGGAATTCAGCTGCAACCGTTTAGACTGGAAGCTGATTCTAAACATTATCAAAATTTTGTAATAATTATCGCCAAATATCACTGTTTTTATCACACTTCAGACACCAATCTACATGGTCTTCACACGATCTGACCAAGATTTTGTCTGGACTTTAAAAGAGACTGTGACTTCTGAGTTTGTTTCGGCCTTTCTTCTCAGAATAGTCAGTTAGGAAACGCCGACCTCATCTAGTTTAAAAAAAAATATGATTGACGTGTAAAAGTGTTTGTACAAACCTACTTACAGAAATAAAAATCATTTATCATTTATCACTAATATTATAAGGCGAAAGTTTGTGAATGTGTGATTACTTATATGTTTGTTACTTCTTCACGCTCAAACGGCTGGACCAATTTTGATAAAATTTTGTATCGAGGTAGCTGACACCCTGGATTAACTAGGTTACTTTTTATCCCGATATTCCCACGGGATCGACATTTACGCAGGTGAAACCGCGGGGCGCAGCTAGTTTTATATAAAAGTGTTAAATGAAATCTTACCGTATTAGATATCAGATAATGGTATTTAAAATGTGACAAGGCAGGTTATGGTGCGGAAATACCAAGAATTCTGCGATATCTGGTTAGAGTCAGCTCTTACGTTTTTGTTGGTGATTTCCTGCCTCTAAGAGAAAAGTCGAACAGAATGTACTAAGCTTCCAGGAGGCGATAAAAATATTCGTGCGCGTAAACAAGATTCGACGAGTCACTCTCGAGAAAGCGCGTTGAAAATATAACCGAAGTTCGTATTCGGTTCAAAGCACGTTCGGCCCATCCCTAGAATATTGAATCAAAATGAGGTGTGAAAAAGCTGTCGTTGAGAATCACGAAATCCACAGCCCGATATCGGTTTAAATTCATAATCACACAAAGTAATATAATCTTATGATATTCTAGAATATACATATCATCGATTACATTGCACCAGATGGCCCGAATTGGTTAATCATCAACATGTAATCATCGCTAGGGGCGTACAGCAATACGCCCCCTTTGATAATACAAGTTGTAGTGGCACTCGAAACACCAGTGCAGCCCGCAGTGCGAACACAACCGTCTACCTAGACACATGGACCATGTCCAACATACTCGGAAAATGTCTCTTCCTACTAGGCGTATTTTGTTTTGTTCCTCTTGATTGTGAAATCTACCAGGACCGTCCAAAAATCAAGACTTCGGGAGGTGATCTAATTCTAGAACCAGCATTTGATAAAAATATATATCTACGCCCCAATGGACCAAAATCGAGTATCTTTGTTGGTGATATTAACGTGCTCAAACCAAACGTCCCGAGTGAGGGAACTCAGTACCAGCCATCGAATAATGAAAACACCGACAAGAATATAAATGGTATATTAGAAAGACTTGAGAGATTGGAGAACAAGGATTCTACGCTTCCGAATGACTTACTTTTCAATATATCATTGCTTTGGCGAAAAGTTAACAATATTCACAGGAAAGTGCTAAATCTACAAGTTCAATTAAATAATAGAGGAAAAGACGAATGTCAATCTCATCCGTGCGAGCATGGTGGAACTTGCCTCAACTTAGTAAACGGCTACCATTGTCTTTGCCCTTCAAATTGGGAAGGCAAAGATTGTGACGTCGATGTAAACGAATGCCGGAATTTTGCTGGAACGGACCTTGGGTGTCAAAATGGAGCTACGTGCATCAACAGACCAGGATTTTATGAGTGTTTGTGCAAATCTGGGTGGTTTGGTTTACATTGCACTAGGAAGGAAAAGGATTGTTCCGGTGGTAACTTTGAAATGTGTGGCCATGGAACCTGTGTACAAGTATCTTCAGGAGTGGGCGTTCAATGCATATGTAACCAGGGATGGACAACGAATGGTACCGGTGTCGCTTGCTTAACCGATGTTAACGAATGTGAATCATATGAAGGTCCACGGTGTTCCGTGAACCCCAGGGTTGACTGTATCAATCTGCCGGGCTCATTCCGATGTGGACAGTGTCCTTCTGGTTACGAAGGCGACGGTCACAGCTGTTACGATATCGACGAATGTACAACTATTCCCAACGGAGGCTGCAGTCCTTTAGTGACATGTCACAACACCATCGGGTCACGAATATGTGGTTCTTGTCCGCCTGGTTACCAAGGTGACGGAGTTACGTGCTCTTGGAGAGGTACGTGCAACATAGGTCATGGAGGCTGCCACCCGTCTGCACAGTGCATAGAAAGCGCATCGCCAACTGGCCAATCATCACAATGTATATGCCCCGACGGCATGGAAGGCGATGGAGTAGGAATCAGTGGCTGCTACGTTGCAACAGGCCGCAACTACACTGACGGTTGTGAAGTAAATCCTTGTGGCATCCATGGACAATGCCATTCCCTTCGTACCGGCTACACCTGCATCTGTTTCAAGGGCTACGGTGGCGCTCACTGTGAAATGCCCACCGCCGTTTGCGGAGTGAATCCTTGCCACAACGGAGGAATCTGTAGACCAGACGACAGTGCAATTGGAGGCTTCCGTTGTGAGTGCGCGGCACAGTTCTCGGGTGCCTTGTGTCAGGTAAGGACAAAGTCTTGTGGTGGTGTTCTCGATAACGAAGAAGGCAGCATTGTTTACCCTTTAACTAATACGACTTATAATCATAATTCTCAATGCGCTTGGGTAATACACACAGCTGCCGATAAAGTAATTAATGTTACGTTCAGTAAATTTAATTTAGAAGCAAGTCCCGAATGTATGTACGATTTCTTACAAATTCACGATGGTCGAAAATCTTCTAGTCAACTTATAGGAAGATTTTGTGGTAATAACTATCCTAAAGGCGGTAACATTGTGTCAAGTCATAACAATTTATATTTCTGGTTCCATTCAGACAAAACAGTAGCTAAAGACGGGTTTTCACTACACTGGACTAGTATAAGCCCAGTGTGCGGGGGGGAGGTAGACGCCACCACGCACGGTCACATCAGCTCCCCTGGCTCTCCCGGCCCGTACCCTCCTAATCGTGATTGCTATTGGCGCTTAACGACCACTCTCGGTAAAAGGATTAACTTACATTTCTTTGCTCTCGATATTGAATCACATTCAAACTGTAGTTTCGACTATTTAGCAATTTATGACGGTGAACATATGACGGATCCACTTATAAATAGGTACTGTAACACGACACAGCCCGCGCCCGTGCAGTCCGCAGGCTCCGATATCTTGATACACTTTCATTCAGACGCTTACGGTGCGGGACATGGATTCCAAATTGCTTATGCGCCTGTCGAAGGCATTCCTGGATGTGGAGGTTACTACACTGCCGATAAGGGGGAACTTGTTTCTCCTACTTACAATGGGCTTTACCTAAGTAATTTATTATGCGAGTATAAAATTAAAACTAGTTCGGATACCAAGATAAAACTCGACTTCAAGTTATTCAAGCTGGAACGGTCTTTTAGATGTCAATACGATTATTTAAAAATTTATGACGGTCCATCTCCGGATTCACGTCTCGTCGGGAAATTTTGTGGAACTACTTTTCCAAAATCATATACATCATCGTCGAATGAACTATATTTTAAATTTAAAACTGATAGAAGTCTGCCCGCCGATGGGTTCCGAATCACGTACGAGGCGATATGCGAGAAAACTATCGAAGGTGATAGTGGAATTATAAAATCACCCGGTTATCCGTTCAGTTATCCAGAGAACAAAGTGTGTGTTTATATCATCAAAACAGTTCCCGGCAAAGCAATAGAATTATCATTTCAAGATTTTGATATTGAAGACAACCGGTACTACGACTGCCGGTACGATAGCGTTGAGGTCAGGGACGGCCACGACCAAAACTCTACTTTACTAGGCAAATACTGCGGCGGTGCCGCGCACACGCCGCCTGTCCAAACATCCACTCTTAATTATATGTACATAAGATTCACATCAGATTTAAGTCTTTCGGGCACGGGATTCTATGCTAACTATACTACTATCGATACAGAGTGCGGGGGTATTCACAGAGAGACCACTGGATTAATAAATCATCCGTCCGGAGATGCTGCTACTTACAAAAACTATCAGACCTGCAAGTGGTTACTAATTGCTCCTGAAGGAATGCACATAAAGTTAACATGGAACAGGTTTGACATTGAGGACATGCCCAGCTGTGGCAGCGATTACCTGGAGCTGCTAGAGATAGATGATAACAATGAAAATAATGTATTGGGCAAATTCTGTGGTACTCACGCGCCTCCTGCCTTGACCACGTCCACTAACCGGCTCATGTTAAACTTCGAGACTGATGGCAGCATTCGTTCTTCTGGTTTTTCTGTATCGTATACATTTTTGGATGAAAAATCTCATTGCGGCGGAGCGTATATTAAAACTCATGGCTTCATATACTCTCCCGGCTGGCCTCGGTCGTACGAACCCAATCGCGACTGCACATGGATCATCACGGTGCCTGTTGGGCAACAGATCATGCTCAACATTTCACAGTTTAATTTAGAACGACCTATACGAGATAAATGTAACCTCGGGGACTTTTTGGAAATAAGAAATGGTGGCAACGAAAATTCACCATTGATTGGCCAGTATTGTGGGATGTTCCAATCAAAACGAATCGTATCATTATCTAATGCCATACATCTTCATTTTCATTCTGACTTCTATTTAACCGGGACTGGGTTCAAAATTGAATGGGATGGTACTATAACAGGATGCGGAGGAACACTGACGAGCCCTTCTGGCTCTGTATCATCGCCGAACTATCCAAATGATTACAACGAAAACGCCGAATGTTTCTATAGAATAGTTACTAGTGAAGGTTCACGGATCCGTATTACATTCACAGAGCTTGATCTTGAAAGAACTCCAAATTGTAGAGATGATTATGTTGAAATTTTTGACGGTCGCGATACGACTGCCTCAATTTTAGGAAAACATTGTTACATGTCAACGGAGCTAGCTAGCATCGAAACATCAACTAATTATGCGTACGTTAAATTCAGATCCGATATATACCAGGGCGGTAAAGGATTTCTGTTTAATTATCAAACAATATGTAATAACAATATAACCGGAAGGTACGGAGTAATTGAGAGTCCGGGTTATCCTAGTAATTACCCGTTGAACTTAAATTGTATATGGAGCATCACAGTTCCCACAGGAAATAAAATTAATGCAACCTTCACACACTTTGATGTTTACAAAACCCATCGATTTTATCGTAATTGGATAAGATCTGGGCATATCATGCACAACGACGATTGCCATCTAGATTACTTACAAACAAAAGAGTTATCCGATCCAAATTATTCTAGTAAAATCTGTGGTAGTACAACTCCGCGTCCAATTAGTACAAAGAGTAATACATTGCAAATTAAATTTGCCTCCGGTATTTATATGCCCCGCACTGGGTTCCGTTTAGAATGGATCAGTTATGGCTGTGGGGGCCATATTAAAAAATCCACAGGCTCTATAATCCTCGATAAAAGTAAAACCAACGACCAAGATCTTGATTGTGAGTGGCTGATAGAAACACAAGTAGGCAAGAGTATCACAATCTCATTTACAGACGTATATATGACCGATAACGCTAATTGTTCTATTGATGCTATTGAAATATATAACGGTCAAAATACAATGGCTCCACTTCTTACGAAAATTTGCCATCGACAACAAGTGTCTGTGCAATCTGATAGCAATTTAATGTTGGTGCGTTTGTCCAAACGGTCAAAGCTCAGGGATGTTCACTTCTCATCACAGTTTCAATCTGCCAATTCCAAATGTGGAGGCGCTATAAATTCCAAATCTGGGCTCATATACTCTAAGAACTATCCAAAGAATTACGACAATAATTTGGATTGTTTTTGGTATATTTCTGTCCCCGCATATCATCGTGTTGAACTTAACTTTATGGATCTTGATCTTTATTCTGTTATTGAATTCGATGATGGGGAACGTGTCTGTGGAGACTCGATTCAAATCTACGATTATGATAAGAACTATAGTCCTTCCTCAAATTACACGTCCCGTATATGTCCAAATTCAAATCTAACACAATTTGTTAGCAAATACAATAGCATAGTTGTGCAATTCAAAACCGATCCTTATGGAACGGCCAAAGGTTTCAAAGCTAACTTTACTGTTACGTGTGGTGCTCTTATAAGTGCTGCACATGAGGGTATCATACAAAGCGATACTTTTGTTCAACATACCAACAAAAGCTGTATTTGGACCATTCTTGCGGATTCCCCCGATCAAAAATTATATTTAACTTTAACTCTAATGTCGTTGCCAAAAGACAGTAATGTAGTCACAAATAGATCATGTCCCTCCTCTTTCCTACGAGTTCTTGACGGAGATGACAGTAATGCTCCTCTAATCGGGGAATACTGTGGACGCAAAGTACCACCTATGATTGTCAGCCGCGGCAGTGCCTTGACGATAGAGTTCGGCAGTTACACCGGTAGGACTACTGGAATGTTCGCAGCTCACTATTCACCTCTTAGTAACGCCTGCGGAGGTACATTAACTTCAGAAGAAGGAACCATCGCGTCTCCAAACTACCCTGGCCCGTATCCTGTAAACACTGACTGTGAATGGGTACTAAAATCATCTCCTGGAAACACTGCATACGTCCAATTTGAGCGATTTGACTTAGAATTTTCTGAAGGATGTAACGACGACTACGTAGAAATTCGCGAAAATAACGGTGCAGGTCGGCTATTGGGTGTATATTGTAGTAGTGAAACTCCCAGCAATCATAGCACAGCATCACAAATATATATTAAGTTCCACAGTAATTCCAAAACCAGTGGTCAAGGTTTTCTCTTACATTATGGATTCCAACGAGAAAATGATATTACGAGAGATAGTGGTGAGGTATCTTCACCATTGTACCCCACTCGATATTTAGGTTCTGGCGAATATAGTTGGCGCGTGCTCGTTACCGATTCAGATGCTATATCTATTACACTTGATGTTTTGGAAATTTATTCACACAGCGAGGTAAACTATAACAAATTAACTGTTTATGACGGATATGATTCAACTGCTCCAATTTTAGAAGAACTTAATGGTGTACTGGTTGAAACAAAAGTAATTCAGAGCTCCTCCAGTGTAGTTTACATAACCCTTACAACGGATGATTCAAATATGGGTTCGATGTTTCATATGAGTTGGACAAAAGCTTCTAGAAATGCTGAACCTGAAACTGGAGATGTAATAAACTGTGGTTCGAATGAGACTATAACAGTTTGGCCAGGAAACAGTACGATTACTTTCACGTCACCGAATTATCCAAAGGACTATTCAGATAATTTAAATTGTGAATGGGTTTACAAATCACAAGTGGGAAGACATTTAAGTTTAAGTTTCTCAGATTTTAATATCGAAGATATCCACTCTTGCTTTGCAGATTCGGTTTCTATTTATTCCTCTGACACCCCTGGAAATTGGAAGCCTGTCAAAGAAAATATATGTTCTACAGAATCATCCAAAATAGGCTTTAATGCATCTACTTACATGAAAATTAAATTCAAAACAGATTCATCTATTACTAGAAGCGGATTTCGTGCTCGAGTCAAGTCTAATTGCGGAGGACTCGTGACTGGTTTGTCCGGTGAAGTCGGTCCGACTTGGTGGGATATGTCGGAATATCGGAAAATTAAATGCAACTGGGTCGTCAAAGTGCGCCCCGGCAGGACTATCAAATTAGAATTGAATCATTTTAATATTACAAATAAAAATGACGATTGCACAACATACGTTGTTTTACGGAATGGCGATTCCGAGGAAGCGCCCCTTTTGGCAAGTGGAAAGTATTGCGGTTACGATCACGAAAATAAAGCAGATATAACTACTTCTAGTAATACTTTATTTATAAGTTTCACAAAGGGATCATACACACATCAAAGTTTTGTGGTTAATTACGAAGAGAAAAATTATGAATGTGGTTCAACATCATCTCTTACTTCTGACCACAATTGGGAAATAATAAGTTCACCAAATTATCCATCAGTGCCAGTTCCGTATTCAGAATGTGAGTGGGTCTTTACCGGCCCACCTGGAGAAATTATTAGAATAGATTTTATTGATAGATTTGACTTGGATCATGTAGATGATTGCGGAACTGAAGCCGTCGAAATACGATTTGGATCATCGCAGTATTCTCCTCTACACGGCCAATATTGTGGCAATGATAGACCTGGAACTATTAAGAGTACTGGCAATACAATGTATATTAAATACATAACTCAGTTGGCTGAACCGCGAAATGGATTTAAAGCCAACGTGTCTATCGATACGTGTGGTGGAACCATTGTCACCGATGCCGGCGAACTGACATCGCCTGGGTACCCACACATGCAAATGCTTCCTTACGGGACAGTTTGTGAGTGGCACATTATAGGACCTCCAAGACACGTTTTTCTAATTAAACCCGATGATATAGAGTTACCTCAATCTGAGTTATCTTGTGGAACCAAAATAACTATTGAAGAAACTATGCTTGCCAATAACACTATCGTCGTACTAAAAAGCTTATGTAATGATGATGCTCACTCCCTTGAGCCGATTGAAACTTCAAGAAACGAGGTTCGTATCAAACTTTATATCGGTAAGCCGGATGCATGGGATCAAATATCGGACAATAGAGGATTCCGAATCAGCTTTAATTCTTCCCGACCTATGTGTGGTGGCGTAATAACGGCTTCAGACGGTTACTTAACATCTCCAAGTTATCCTCAAGAAACCACATTAAGGTACTGCCAATGGCTAGTAATAGTGCCAAATAAGTCTCGAAAAGTGCGTTTGGAACTTATAGACATGGACGCAGAAAAGCACAGAATTGGTATTTTCAATGACGTTGACTTTAATTCCGTTATACAATCAATTCCTAGCGTCGATTATATTCCTGGAACAAATGTGTTTGAGTCTTCTGGAAACAAATTGGGACTTTATGTATGGCTCAACCGTACGTTTCCCTCGCACCGCTTCAAAGCTAGGTTTAGCTCCGACGAACAAGCACTATGCGGCGGAGATCTATCTGATATGAACCAGGTTCTCGATTCACCGGACTTAAACAGATCTTATACTTGTTTATGGCATTATAATAGTCAAACAAACACAGATAATCGTTATAATACAACAAATCTTACTTATAATTCTATATTTTTAACGGCCAAGATAAATTCGTCAACAACTAGAACACGTTGTAAATTCTTTGACCCCAAAGTCGTTATTAGATCCGATATTAAAAGTAGATTTTCTGTGGAAATCTGCGGGAACACTGATGTGTCATACAGAATTCCATCAACAATAATTGATATTACGGCAACAAAAAATAAATTGAGTTCGATTTACTTCCATTTAGAATGGAAACCTCAACCATGTGGTGGTGTTATTCAAATAGGAGAAAATCCTGTAAATATTTTAAACATACCTGATTCTTATAGTGATACCATAGATTGTGCTTGGATTCTTACTGGCCCGACTAATAGAGTTGAAATTAAAATGGAAGGACGTTTCACGTTAAATTGTGATGAGGAGTATTTGAAAATAAGTTCAAACACAAGACAAAACGCACCTGGAATTGGTGATTATTGCAAAGAAACACTTCTAGATAGCCCATTAGTTACGCATTTCAGTAACATGTACATTCAGTATCACTCGAATGTGAAAAACAATACAAATATAAAGCTTATGGTTAGAGCTGTTACTGGCCAATGTGGCGGGTTACTTAGTTCATATCAAAACACATTTGTATCGCCAAATTATCCTAAAAATTATTTACCTAACCAGGAATGCTCCTGGGAAATAAAGGCCGGTTTAGGCTACAGAGTATCTCTTAAATTTGTAGAAAGATTTTTTGTTGAGGAAACAACTAATTGCACTAAAGATGCTGTCATAATTTATGACTGGAAAGACGACGTTTACACGGAGATAGCAAGGGTATGTGGACGAAACACACCACCTATATATAATTCCACTTTTAATCGCATGAAAGTTGTCTTACGCACAGATGCTGATAAAAATCTCGATGGATTCAAAGCTGAAT
Organism: Oligia latruncula; assembly: GCA_948474745.1. Taxonomy (NCBI): domain Eukaryota; kingdom Metazoa; phylum Arthropoda; class Insecta; order Lepidoptera; family Noctuidae; genus Oligia; species Oligia latruncula. Next base: position 19,975,835 of record OX419688.1, read on the forward strand.
GGGATTCTATATGCGGTGGAAATTATGTAGCAACTCTTAAAGAACAATTTTTATATAGTCCAGGTTTTCCATATTCTTACCGACCGCGTATGAATTGCCAATATGAAATATCTGCTCCAAACAACAAAGTTGTACTCAAGTTCCTTGATTTTGAACTAGAAGGCTCTAGTCCTGACTGTTCGTCTGATAATTTAACAGTATCAGGCCAGTCAGATTATAACTATCTATACGAAGTTTACTGCGGTGACAAAATTCCTCCCGTTACAACTCAGTCTGAAACAGTATCATTGACATTTAATAGTGATAGATATATACAGAGGAAAGGATTTAAAATTGCTTACTTTATATATTCATGTGGAGGCAGAGTAAATGATAGTGCTGTTCTAACATCGTCCCTTTCTGAATATTACGAAATAAATATGAACTGCACGTGGTTCATTGAAGCACCACCTACTAAGGTTGTTGTACTTAAATTCTTATATATTGACTTAGAAAGCTACACAGATTGTTATAATGATTATATCGCAGTGTATGATGGTCTCAAAATTGATGATGATAAGCGTTTAGCGCTAATGTGTGGTAATATAAACTCAACGACAACACTTAGAAGCAAAGGGACCACAGCGTTGTTACAGTTTGTATCAGACGCAAGTATAAATTATAAAGGCTTCAAAGTTCAAGTTTACTTTAGTTATTCTGAAGCAGCTAAATGTGGTGGGCTTATTAATTTAACAACCGCGTCATCGCAAGCTCTGAAATCTCCTTTCATGGGTCATACTGTATACGAAGAATTCTTAGATTGTCATTGGTCAATAATATCACCACCTGACACTGTTATTAAAATCGAATTCACCTCGTTCCACGTAGCCCCTTGCCAAAATGTCAACCAAACTGCTATAGGGTACAGTAAATGCGATTACGACTTAGTTGAAATAAAGGATGGCTTAAATCCTAATGCCTTATTAATGGGAACCTATTGTGGTCACAGCCTCCCACCGCAATTAATATCATCGGGAAATGTGATGAGCGTCAGGCTGTCCACGGATGGCGAAATAGGTAGTCAAGGCTTTGTGTCCACATTAACAGCTCAGCCGGCAGTATGTGGGACTTCCGTCATTTCAGTGAGTAATACGCCACAACGCTTGAAATCTCCCGGTTATGAAGCTGGGTCCATCCCTCGGGGGCTTCATTGCGTATATCGCTTGGATGTTAGTGCGTCTCCATACATTTTACTACGGATCACTGTTAAAGATTTAGACATACAGCCCCCCGTCACTGATAGTACAGGCGTAAAGCGTTGCAATAGAGACAAGCTGCTGATATCCAGTAATCCAGGTGTTCAAAATGATACGCTCGGAAAAGATTTTATCTTGAACCGACGGACGGATGAGTTCTTTAGCCGTAGTTCGTTTTACGACAGCTCTTTGCATTTTCCGGATCGGTTTGAGCTATGCGGGCGTAAGGAACCGACTGACTTTTATGTTTATGGAACTACGTCTATTAACTTAATCACATCAGCAGACTCGGATTCTAATGTATATAAAGGTATGGAAATAGAAGCAGTGTTCACAGGATTTTGTGGGAGAAATTATACGGAGTCTCACGGACGAGTTCAGGCTATTTATGTAAATGACTATGATAGTAACCTCAACCATGACTGTTACACGCTGATCACTGCTCCAGTTAACTATACGATATCTGCGTATTTCTTGAACGCCGTCCCAAGTTACTGGAACTCAGAATGTTACCTTGAAATTCTTGACGGAAATAACGCTAGTGCGCCAAGACTTAACAAAATTGTCACAGAATATGATAATAATAACCCTGTCTTCTCCACTGGTAGATATTTGTTATTACACAATCATGAAACTGCTGGTGATCGTGTCATGTTTGATTTGGTTTACGTAATATCCGATAAAGGTCGTGGGTGTGGTGGAAAACTTCAAAGTGTGGTGGGTAAAGTCACCAGTCCCATGTATCCGAACGTTTACAGGCAGGTATCGAGCTGCGAGTGGGAACTTGAGACTCCCTTAGGAACACGGTTACTGCTGCATTTCCCTACGTTCGATTTGGGTATTACTTGCGAGCAGAATTATGTGCAGCTGGTGGACAGTAAGGGTGTAGTAGTGCGAACGTTCTGTGAGGACGTACCTGCAGACTACACGAGTGAGGATAACTTTGTGAAGATTGTGTTTGTAACCACCATGAATAATGCCGGCACGGGATGGGTAGCCGAGTTTATTGGAATTCTTTAAGTTTAGACTGCCTCTTAAGAATCTGCCTGTCTTTTGGAGCGTGGCGATGGCGGACTGGAGGGAGAAGTGCAAACATTAACCAACTTGCACTATCCTGCGCTCATGTTAATAATTAATTAGAATTACCCATAGGTAGGTACATGTAGCGTTAGCGTCTATGTTTAGTCGCTACGTCCAGCTTGGAACACCGTGGTGTATCCTGCTACATGTTAGCAATTTTGTTGTCTGACCATAGGGTTACGTTCTTTGCCCAAAAAACTGGCAATGTTACCAGTCTTGTGACGTGTGTCTTATGCACTATATTACTTTACTCTTTGGTCTTGTGTGTTGTTGGTGGAGGAGAACTTTGATGATGCCTTTTTGTATTGTTTAATTACTTACACAATTATGTTATACCTAATGTAAATCATAATAGGTTAGGTCACCTAGTAAGACTACGTTGACACGTCGCATTGTCATGCACGTTTTTAACGGTTTTCGATTACCTACCCTGATTTTTCTATAGGTAGGTACCTATGCAATTAAATATTACTCCACAGCATATACTCCTATGTTAATATTATATTAAGTAATTTGTAAAGTGTATTGTTGTTTTAGTTTTTTTGTAGATAATTGTGACAGAAAATTGTTAGACTTTTGTATTATTTATTTTGTTGGCAACTGTGTTAAAATTACAGTACAATGAAAATGAAATAGTAAATTAATATTATTTTTAGATTACCGCTCATAATTTTTTTTTCGAAGAGCCTTTTCGCCAGCTTAATATTCAGAAATTATGACCTATGCAAAGAGATTTAAGATAGGTACATAATATTTAATGTCTTTGGACCTATGTAACGTGTTCTATGTTTTTTATATAAAGAACATTGAGAAACTAAAAACGCGTTCACTTGATCCTCAATGCAAATTAATAAAATGTTTTAGGCAAATCTATAGTCCATTCCAAGGCCTGGAAGAGATCGCAAAAAGCGATAAGGCCGCCCATTGTATATTTTGAAGTGTTGATTTATTTTTTGTTTATACAGTAGTATATATTGTGTACTTTTATTGTGTACCTACCATAAAGTATAATTTTAAATAAAATATAGGAAAAAACGCAAATTACAAGTGTTTTATTACCCTTTATGCCTTCTAACCAAATTAAGTTGCTTATCAAATCTGTAGGCACTTAGGCAGTTAGTGGGTACATAGGTTTTCCAGAAAACACAGATATGTTTTTATTTTTAATTAGTCCATAGCCGACGAATATTGACTGTTGACCATGGGGTCCTGGATTCGATCCCCAGGTCGGACAGTGTTATTCGAAGAGAAAAGTCTCAATAGCAGCTGGAGACTGGATTTCTGCCCTGCACCCTAATTGCGTAACACACTATCAATCGGAATCTGAATCATTTTGAAGCAAATTGCTTATCCATTGCTTCATACCTATGTTCGAAAAATTTGTTATCTCAGCACCTAAATAACGCAATGAATGTTGTTGAACTGTCAAAATGAAACCGATTCGGATTGATAATGTGTTACGCAATAGGGTGCTGGTTGATAGTAATAGCATGAAGTCTATAGTACAATTCGTCCAGTTTCAGGCGACACTTGAAATCGTAAAAATCATAGCGCAAAAATTTTCCCGGCGCAGATCCATTTTTTATAAGACACGATAATTTAAATTAGCGCTTGCGGTCTGTTAGGACTGATTCCTTCAGTGTAGGTCCTACCTACTGATCACATAATGAACAAATCTAAAAATCACCTTTTCCCAAAATTACTAATTTTCTAAATGTCTTTTTTTTTATGTCGGAAATAAAAATGTCATATTGGTGTACAGTCAGTAACACTTTATTTGAAAATCTTAAAACTAATTAACAAAACTTATATTCTTTTTATTAAACAAAAAATCAGTAGGTAAACTTATATTCTCTTTTTCATAGTTGCGATATTTTTTTGAAACTGAAATTCTATTAATTCGCTGGAAAGAACAACAACAACTACTAATTTACAAAACTCAATAATTATATTCAACTGTTATTTACAGCAGTTGTCGAATAAAATGTCACTCACGCCTTTGCTAGTAGCACCGCCGCGCCGCTAAACAAATTATTTTGATCAAGGAGAGATTCTATTTCCCAAATATGCGTCAATACATGGCGAAGTATCTCAAAGCTTGCGATCTTTGCCGGAAGGGCTGCTGCAAACCCCTGTCGCCCAGCAACGCTTTGAAGTTCACGCCATGGAATTGTTTGGTCCTCTGCCTGAGGGTAGTAAGGGTGAGAAGTGCATCTTCCTAGTTGAAGATACGGCGAGCAGATGGGTAGAGTTGTTCCCTTTGACCGAAGCCAACGCAGATAGTTGCGCTAGAGTATTGATAGAAGTTTTTTATGAGATATGGGTTTCCCCGTAGAGTTATCTCAGATAATGGAACACAATTCGTCTCAGCGGTGATGCAAACAGCAATGCACGTTCTCGGTAGTCATCAAAATCAAAACTACGTACCCCAAATTAGGTACGCCATATTTACGGGATATTGTACACCGCCTGCAAGAGGTGAAGTGGAGAGTCGAGCGCCAGCAAGACATTCGCAAGGATGCATCGGACAAAAACCGCCGTCCTGGAACTAAGTTTCAGGAGGGTGACCAGCTCGTACTCGTGGATAGCCATCGACTTAGTCAATCCGCGAAGGGTTTCACCAGTAAGTTTGCACCGAGACGAGATGGCCCGTATCGCATTAGTAAAGTTGTTTCCGCAACCACTTACGAGGTTGTAGATAAAGAGAGCGAACCTCGAGGGAAGTATCATGCCAGTCTCTTAACACCGTATGTAGGCGATTCAGACGTTGTCGTCCATAGTAGAAAGAAGGGCAGACCCTGTAAGCTATCGGTTCCCAAGCCAGCTCCAGACTCTTCAGCTGACTTGGAGGGAGAGGATGTATCGGCGACCCCTATCAACTCCCCGCACTTCTAGGTTTCGTCGTGTGCCGGCCAGGTTACGTGACTAGTTCCGGTTTGGCACAACCCTTAACCCTAGCAAAGTCGCCCCGCCGGCGTTCACTGACACGTGCGCCTCGCGAGCCGTCCATTACCGATATTTATGTTATAAAGAATGTCCCACTGTTTCTTTAAATAGGTACGTTTTTACATTAATATACAGTTTACATGCACAATAGTTGGAGTTTCTTTTGCGTAAAGTACCCCGACTAGAACTTTACTTTTGGGGCGCGAGAAGTTTTATGCACACTTCTGATAATAACTACTTCTATACGGAGGGTGTTTAAAACACGTATTAGCTATTTATGCAAACATATACCTAATAATTCGAAAATAATTACAACCCACAAAATCAAACGCATTTCGCGGCATGAGAAAAATAATAATGGCGGGAAGTTTCGTAAAGTTCCTTCCTTCAAAAACTTCACCGCCAGCCAGCACTCAAGTAGCTATACTCGGTGTTGCCAACAATAAATACAATTATATCATAACAAGTTAATGTTAGTAATTAATTTATAATTATATTTATATTTATGTCAGACTAGCTTCTGCCCGCGACTTCGTCCGCGTGAAGTTTCACCCTCTCTCCCTTAGGGGTTGAATTTCGAAAAATCCTTCCTTATTCCTTGTCTACATTATAAAGGGAACCTCTGTGCAAAATTTCAGCTTTCTAGGTCAAGGGTTTGGGCTGGGCGTTGATGAGTCAGTCAATCAGTCAGTCAGGACTTTTCTTTTTATTTATATAGATAGATATAGATAGAACACTTACTAACGTAACGCGTGAATAGTTGGTCCACGCGTTACACGCCGACGATTTTTTTTTGATTTTGCAGCAACTTTAATTTGTATCCACACCTATTTTTATCGTAAACATCGCAAACAAGCAACGCGAACAATGTTCTTTGTCTTTTAAGATTTGCTCAGCTCTGGTAACACCGTTGGTTTCTAAACGTACAAAACTAAAATAACTAAACGTCGACTGTCAACGTCACAAAACGACACAATTGTCAATTTCACACAAATCAAATCATCAATGACAGTAGATAAGGCATATTTTCATTTTCAGCTCAGTTATTATTTCCTCTGAATAATCCTGAAGTTCAGCACATTGTGTCTAAACGAGTAAGAAAGAACAATAAAAAAGTAGTAATTAAAATAAGCTAGTAGTCACAAATAGTACAATGGATCTATTTATATTTATTTGGACTATTATTATATACGGTTCTGCGGCCGCTGTAACCTTACTTGTTTCGGTAAGTAAAAACAACAAATTCAAGTAAATACGTGGACCAAGTGTCTTGTTGGCAACAAATAATCGGTGATAACCTAGAATTCTTTCCGGCAGAACTACTTATTCTTAAAAATGTGTTAGAGTTCATGAATGGAGACTTCTTCAAGATTTAACTCACAAGATGAATTTTTATTTGTGTATTTTGTAGATATCCATCTTAATATATGTGATAACAAAACCATATCCAGTGGTGGAACGCTTCGAAGAAGAAACCACCTACAATGATCCTAAAACCAAGAGTAAAGCAAAGTTCCCAAACATTGCAGAGCCACAAAGTGTACACTTGAGTGTGGTAGTGCCTGCTTACAATGAGGAAGAGAGATGTAAGTTATTTGTGGTATCTTTCTTGTTCATTCATACCTGGGGTTGCCAACCCTACTATATAATTGTATTTAATATAGTATCCTGCTATATTAAAGGCCTAAATACTAATTTTCATTTCAATACAAAATGGGATGACCGCAATAGGGCCAGTATTAATCTCAATGGTACTATTTGGTACCCTTAATTTAAGAGTGTAATAGGTAATAGTTTTGAGACTTTAAAAAAACCTGTTAATAAAGGCCCAAAGTAGCAAAAAGTATGTATTAAAAATTAATTGTAGGTTAATATTATCTTTCTAGTACCACCTATGCTTGATGAAGCCATAGAATTTTTAGAAGGCAGGGTGAAAGAGCAGCCTTCATATAAATATGAAATAATAGTAGTAAGTGATGGCAGTAGAGACAACACCGTGCAAGTGACTGAGGGGTACTCCATAAAGTATGGCAGTGAGAAAGTGAGGTGCCTTCAACTGATCAAGAATAGAGGGAAAGGTGGTGCTGTGCGGCTGGTAAGTCTGAATTGATCAGAAAGTAATATTATGTATACTCGTATTTCAAAAGAATTTTATGTAAGTATGAATTTGAGCTAAACAGCAGGGTAATTGCATAACAGACTATGCAATGGCTTTAATTTTGACAGTTCTACAACATTCATTGCATTATTTTTACGTTGTTGAGTAGACAAATTTGTCGCCCATATGAAGCAATGGATTAGCAATATCCTTCAAAATTATTTAGATTGAGTTTGATAGTGTGTTATGCAAAGGGTGCAGACTGCAGGTTTGTTTACGCTGACAGCTGACTAACAGGAGCAGGGTATAGACTACTAGTAGACCTCTATGTGAAGGAACTCATCCGGGGAATAACAGTACCTTACCGATTTCTGTTGCCGAGCAGTGTTGCTAAGTTTAGTTTAAAGGGAAAAATTTTAGCTTTGTTTCCGGTGGAGGAGACTACCATCAGGTGGGCAGCATACTAGATTGGCATTCGGTGACATAAAAAAAATGTGCAAACAATCATCAGGGCCATTAATTTTGTGGCACTCATGTGCTTTTTTCCCAGCCTCTAATTTGTTAAGAGCCCTGAGAACTTTTATTTTATTTATTTAAAAAATCAAAGTATCAATATTTGTTTTTTTTTTCAATTAATATTGTTTAAGCAATTATTGGAAACTATTTTGGTATAAATACTACGTGAAAATGATGTAGAAGTTTGAAGATATTCAGACTTGTTTCCAATAGAAAATTGAATTAGGGCCAGTCATTTTTTCTTTATTTATAACTTTTTAAATAAGGCATATATCAAATATGTATTCTATTATTATAAAAGTTTATGATATTTGTGATAACGAAAAATATTGTTTTAATAGATTATATTCAACAGAATCTGCAAATTAGAGCTCTCAAATCAGCTCTCCATGAGTTTTGCCTAAACATGCATCAGGAGAATGATTATTGCTAAATAAAAAATTGCTTTATTATTATTGCAGAAGAGAAAATGAACTATCTTTACCAATTAATTGCTATTTATACCAACCAACGAATAGTATTCAATTTTAACGAGGAAATCAAGCATCTACATGCATTTTTGTAATAGGCCTCTTAAATGATACATGATTTTATTTCTGTAAGTAGGTTTGCACAAACACTTTTATCAATAATATTTTTAAAAACTAGATGAGTCGGCGTTTCCTATCTGACTGCTCTGAGAAGAAAGCCCGAAACAAACTTCCGAGTTTGTTTCAGTATCTTTTAAAGTCCAGACATAATCTTGGTCAGATCATGTGAAGACCATGTAGGTGTCTGAAATGGTCTTTTTATGGAAAGACCAGTTCAGTCAGTGCATCCATTTGTCAATGATGTAGTATTCATTCAGCCATCACAATGATTTAATAAATTATTAGTATGTTACAATCATTCATCTTTATATTTCAGGGTATTGAGAGCTGTAGAGGAGCCAGTATATTATTCGCTGATGCAGATGGAGCATCTAAATTCGAAGACTTAAGTAAACTAGAAGTTGCTTTGAAGAGCCTTACAAAGTGTGATCCATTCTCCCAGCCAAGTGATATCAGCGACAGCATAGCCATTGTGATTGGATCCAGGGCGCATCTAGAAAAAGAATCTTTGGCGACACGTAGCGTTTTTAGGTAAGAGATATGCGAATGGACACTGATTTAAAGAAGAGTAAGAAAAATATTTTTTCTATAGAAAATTGATATTCCTTATAATCTCTCGTCTTTATATCAGAGTCCTGTCAATATATATATTTGGGAACCTAGATATTCTGTAATCCAATCGGAATAAATACACACTACCTTCAGAATATGTTTGATTTACAAATTATTTTGGTATTACGTTTGTATGAACTAAGCATTCACATGCCTAGTTCGCCGGGCCCCTTAAATGTTTTTCTGTTCTGCAACAGTCAACCTAAAAACTTTTAATTCATGAAAAGATTATAATCAATACACACGTCATTTCAATCTTCTAAATCTGTTGATAACACTAGATTTGACATACTGATTGTATTGTAAACAATGTATTCTCACCGCCATTTATATGCTCCAGTTGACTACATACTAGAAATTACGTCATAATCAGTACTACTTACAACTGTCCTCTCTATGATAATTATTATGCGCATAGTATTAGTGGAACGCCCATAGATTGAAACGGATACCAATAATAACTGAGTTGCGGACACCAGACCTACATACATACATGAATAAATAAGTAAATTAATGATAAAACGGGTGCAGTAGGTTCATACCTTTATTCAGTCACTCTTATTATTATTAATCTACCTAGCCTTTTTCCGAACTAAGTTGGGGGTCGACTTCCAGTCTTACCGGATGCAGATGAATACCAGTATTTTACATGGAGCGACAGCCAGCCGGAGCCCCACAACCCGGTTATTGAGTAACATGATACTCGATACTTTTATTGCATTCCACATGTCATGTAGGATACCTATTGGTAAGACTGGTTGTCTGACTTTCCGGCTTCTGACTACCCGTAACGACTGCCAAAGATCTACAAATGTCAACCAACCAACGGCTTTCCGAGACACGGAGGGGTCTTGATATGTAATGGATGGTCACCGATCCACGGACTGACCTCGGCAAGCGTTGCTTAATCTACAAGATCGACTCGTGGTCGTGCGGCTGTTATTATTAATTAACCACGAGGCCCTCATGCAGTACATACCATGAGAAAAACTTCAACATTTTAGAAATCTGATTACAGAAGAGAATGGCCGTAAAATATAGGTCTTCAAACGGACAGAACAGAACCTAAAATTATTCAATTTAACTGTAAAGTTATATTTAAGAATAAAAAATCTTAAAATCGTCTCTTGGTGGCTTGTAAAGTAAGCTTTGAAACTCAAATAATCATATTTTTATATTTCTTTTTAGGAATATTCTGATGTATGGCTTCCACTTCCTCGTGTGGCTGTTTACTGTCAAAGGCATTAAGGACACACAGTGCGGCTTCAAGCTATTCACTAGGAAAGCAGCTGACATTTGTTTCAAAAGTCTACATGTAAATAGATGGTAAGAATGTTAAGCACGTAACTAAAAATGAATTAACGAAGTTAGTTTCGCCATTGTGTAAATTCCCAGTACATTAATTAAGTTGGTGATAAGATTTTTTTTTTACCATTTCCTTATTTTGTGGGCACATAAAATACATTCTTACTATTACTACATGCCCTAACCAAAGCGAACGGTCACGACCGCGAGGGTCGTTTTTATATGTCCATATTTGTTCGGAATACCGGCAGGCGCCGTCTGTTGTTGCGACGAAGCGTTCGGGTTCGCCGAACAAAATGAACGCGACGAACGCGTGTTCGCGCGATGGTCGCTTCGGTTGGGACACAACCTTATAATTTCTGTTTGTGTGTTTTTTGCCTACAATATGAATCGATAATCAAGTTGACGTTTTTTCCAGGGCGTTTGACGTAGAATTACTGTACATAGCACAAAAACTTGACATTCCAATTGCCGAGATTCCAGTTAGATGGACGGAGATAGAGGGCTCCAAAGTGACACCGGTACTTTCGTGGTTACAGATGGGCTGTGACTTGGGCCTTATTTGGCTCAAATATACCATAGGAGCTTGGAAAATAAAGAGTCAGAAGACAAATTAGACCAAACTTTTTAAACATTTTGTTATATCAAATCTAACTAGCATAATTACAAATAGTTATGATCTTCTATAAATAAATACCATAAACAATTATTATGACTGATATTATGATGGATGGTATCTGTCTTATAAAATTAGTGATTCCTCTTCCAATTTTACTTTATTTGGGCTACGTACGCACTGACAGGTGGCTTGCTTAGCGCCTAGAGCCTATAGACTTAACATCAGAAAGCCAATTCTCGTAATTTAGGTAACCTTTTGACCGCCACAGTCATGTATAGATGACAAACCAAAATGTGCCCAGCACGTCACGGTTCGACTCACGGGTTCGACTACATGACAGACTAACGCCGAGGGCATGTTTTTGATTTTTTTCACGTGTGGCGGTCAAAAGGTAACGTTCAAAATCTAGTCGCAGTCTCATCTCTGCGGCAAACAAATGTCAAAAATGTAGGGAAATTAGAGGTATTTTTGACAGATTGACACTGAGATCAGACTGTACGTTCTTAAAATTACGAGAATTTTCCCTCTGTTCGATACATGCTAGGCGACTAGTGAAGACGCCAAGCGCGCAGTGTGGCCGGTTGCGAAAATTCTAGAACGTTCGTTTCAGTTCGCGACTCGCTAGGCGCTAAGCAATCCACTTTTCAGTGCGTACTTAGCCTTATGGTTTATTCGTAGGAGATTCCAAACGTACGCATTTGTTAAAACAAGATTAACTATAATTAAAATAAACACTTTAATTTAAAAACATTTATTGAAAAGTCTGTCGGTGTATACCTAAACAGAAAAGATATAATTTGCACATTGTGATCATTCTTAATGAGCTGTAATGTTAGGTTTACACATTTAAAAAGTAATAAATAATTTTACGAACTTTGGTTGCAATTACAAAATATTATTTTCCTTTTGCTAAGTCATATCAATGATTTTCTTTTAATCTAACAAATGATGGAATGGATCCAAAGCTTTTATTTTTGATATTGATACACAATAGGAAAACTTTTTTATTTCTTTTTAGTACTTACATTTTATATCTATTTTATAAGGATGTACTTTTTAAATAAAATCTTTTGTTAATATATTTTACATAGACACATTATTATACATGAACAATGTTATTTTTCAGTATAGTGCAAACCTGCAATTAGTTTCATAGTAGTTGGTAACAACGTTTTAGGGTCTTACTATACCAAAAATAACGTTGTTTATTTGTTTTATTTTTATCTTAGCAGTTACACAAAGCAGATTTATTTAAACTTGATAATTATTTAATCAATAAGTACACCAATAGCTTATAGCAGAATATTAATCTTAAAATATTTAGGTGTAGGTACCATGCAATATTCTTATGCATTTATATAAATTGTAGGTATACAGCTTTCACGAATTGAGGTAAATGCCCGGAAACATTTTTTGAGCGCTCTCATAATATTAACATTCGAATAAAAGGTAAATAGTTATAACAAACAAAAATAAGATCTATAATTTAAATCACTTGGCAAGGCAACTCTTGAACACGGTTTCATGTACAAGCTGTCTTATTTTAAATAAGTACGAATACATATAACGAGAAAAATGTTATTCCAAATACTAATATAGTAAAATTTTGAATTTAATTTATGTTTGAGCATATTAATTTGGTTACCTACGAGGAGCAGAGCCGCGGGTATAGCTAGCTAGAAAATGCTAGTGGGGAATACCCCATTATACGGAATTACTGCTAGAAGAAATTGTAGACCCGCGGAAACATTTGAGTAAGTACTATTACATGAGAATTATTTGTTCACAGATATACATTGAAATATAATATTTCTTATTTAAAATGAATGGAGTGGTAGACCGCGAAATTCAAATTTTCTTACGGTTTTTGCAATTTGCAGGTCAATGTTAGATTGTATCTTGATCAAAATATGATTCGCGACAATAACAGGTACATATTTAGAGAATTAGAATCATTCATATATCTTTCTAAGTTAGATTTCTACCACCAATCACCCAATCTCTTATGGAAAAGTGTTAATGGTAGAAATCTAACTTAGAAAGATGTATTAATGATTCTAATGATTATAATTCTCTAAATATGTACCTGTTATTGTCGCGAATGATATTTTGATCAAGATACAATCTAACACTGACCTGCAAATTGCAAAAAACGTAAGAAAATTTGAATTTCGCGGTCTTAACTACCCATTCACCTTAATTATTACCTTTTACAATTTTATTATAAAATTGTTGTGTATCAGTTTGCCTGAAGGCATTTTCCCGGGACCGTTTCAACTGCGATGTTTACGGCACACACTGGACGAAAGAGAAATTTTCCTATTAGTGCATCAAGACACGATATTTTTAGCAACTTAATTCCAAAAGAGTAACTTAAAAAGTGACCTTATAGTAATAAACATTTTTGAACAGCTAGCATTATTAGAATAAGACCACTAAACTCTAAGACACGAGGCAGTCGCGGTCAGTAAATGTGTGAGCAGGATGGCGAATATTTATTAGGGGTTTTCTAATGTATGTCTTGTGCCGCCTCTTTCCCACGTTTATGACCGCGCCTGCCACGAACGTTGGCGTTTACTATCGATCAAAAATACTCAACGTTTCCAAGCCTGTGTTGTAAGTTGTTTGTTGTATATGATGTTTTATATAAGATTCTACTTTTTATGACATGCAATATTATACTATTTCACCCGTGCCTGATACAAGGACGCGTGTCGAAGCGCAAGTAGTCAACAACTGAGCCACTAAGTTACTGAATAAGTAGTAAGGAAGTACTTATGAATAGGTATCCGACAGACAGGCCGCAGGATTGTATGAATACCCTTGGCCCTTACCCTATGTGTACCCTTGGTGAATGTTGGACATCTTTCTTACAACGTTACTGTTAATTCGTTCGAAACGATGGCGGGACGATTTCTAAACGTAATAAAAACGAATAAGAAAAACATTTTTATTATGCTTAGTCACTCAGAAATTGTTTTTGGAATCTTGCCAACTTATTGAAAGTAACGTTGTATATGAAACGTTGAATGCATGCATGGCCTCGAAAATAAAGCACAGTACATCAAAGGCGGAAAAATGTTGAGTACTATTGAGCTAGATTTTCTCACATCATACGAAAGTAAGCTAAATTGGAAGACCAGCGGTGTTTCTTTACTTACATTATAACAAAGATTACATCGAGTTACATTTAGAAATATTCAGACCTATACAGTTTTACAAAATACAATCAGAATTTACAAGTAAATTACAATTCTCATCTTAACATTTATAAAACACACATTCTGTCTCTATAATTCACAAAACACATCTGAAAAGTTAAACTTTTTTCTTTGTTCACAAATATTAATTAGCTTAATTTTAATACATAAGAGGTGATAGTGAATAATCATGATAGGTTAGTGATGACTGCAGAAGATACGCCTTAAAAAAATCTACAATGAAGGCAATATGTCTACCATGCAGAAAAACAAACTTATCATCTACCCAGAAGGTTTTAAGCAGGGATCTCTACAGCTAACGATAGAGATAGGTGGTTTGTATTTAAAAATACTTCTAGTTTGGTCTATATGTTACTAAAAAAACCGGCCGTGCGAGTCGGACTCTCACACGAAGGGTTCCGTACCGCAAGGCATAAAACGCCGAAAAAAACGTTTTTTTTATACCCCTTTAAATGTTAACTTTATTTTATTTTTATTATTTGGTGTTATAGCAGCAACAGAAATACATCATCTGTGAAAATTTCAACTGTCTAGCTATCACGGTTCATGAGATACAGCCTGGTGACAGACAGACAGACGGACAGTGGAGTCTTAGTAACAGGGTCCCGGTTTTACCCTTTGGGTACGGAACCCTAAAAATCAGCCTTAAATCGATAAAATATTGAAATCGAAAATAAATTTTTCGCCATTTTAATAATTCTGTAGGAAGCCTGCATTAATTAGCTATCACTTTTTATAGAAGAGTAGTGTGTAGCACTTCAATGCATAAGGGTTATCTAAATAATGCAGGCGTCAATACTAGGCCAGCACTTGATACAAACAAATACTTTAAGGCGTGTCCGCACTGCGTGCATTCGGCTACGAGCATTCTCAAGCACTCTCGAGGAGTGTACGTACAGCGCGAGGCGTATATTTCGCAGTCACCCAACAAACGAGAGTGATTGACAGAACATACAGAGATAGATGGGAGGTTTCGATTGTAGCAAAAGTCGTATTGAGTTTGACTAATAATATTTTACAGCTTAAAATATTGATAGTCAATAAAGGAGACATTTATACTTTTACCTTTAACCCGAACACCATCTTAAGGAATTGTTCGTAGTGGATAGTTATAACGCCATCTTGGTCCGTGTCGTAAGTGCGGAATGCTGACGTCAGAGTCTAAAACAAAAAAAAAACACAAATAAGCCACACTGTTTACGGGTAAAATACTTGGCTTAAAATCGTCTACATAATTGTAATTATGCTATACGAGATGAATTATTTAAAAAAATCAACTTACATATAAAGTGACACAACACTGGATAAAGTCATCGAACAAGATGGTGCCGCGGCCAAATCTGTCAAACTTCTGTACCATAATGTTGACCACTTCATCTGACAGTCTATACCCAAATGCTGTGAGAGCATTCTTCAACTCCAGCTTATCAATGTTCCCAGAGCTATCTCTATCAAACGACCGGAAACAATTTTGCCAATCAGTTACATATTTCCATAGAGCACCAAAATCCTCGAAATTGATTACACCTCTGCTCTGTTTGTCAAACATGCCTGAAAAAATAATGAAACATTTTATTAGATTTCACTTGAAAATATTAAGATCCAATTTTCCTTCATAACTGGGAAAGTACAGTATGGGAAAACCTAAACCTTCGGACAAGAATACTGAAAGATCCGGAAAACATTAAAAACTTTTTTACACAAAAAATAAGTTTTTATTTTTCACTTTTTAGTTGTACCTACTCCACACAAATTCATATAACACTACTTGCTATGTGAATATCAGTGACAGGAAGCTATTAAAACATCATCAATATAAACTAAGTGGAAAAATATCCTATTATTGAAGCTAACTCAAAAACTACCCAAGCAAAGTTAATAAGATTTATATGGAATTTTTAGATTAGAGGTACCCAATAACAACTGACAGAAATGAGGGTGTACTGACCACAGTACTGAACACATCTGCGTACCCCTTTAGAAGGTACAGGCAGGCGTGATGTTATGTTGTGTGATTGCATGCATACATATTATAATGCAATAGCAGTAATCGCGGTTGATTTGCTGGCATTTATTGAAAAGTTCCGTTGTCTCATGTCTGCCTCCGAAACTCATCATCAGATCTTTACGAAATTGAAAAGGGACCATTTCGGAATAAACTTCTTTCGAACAAAAAATTTTGCAAATCGGTCTATATATGACGGAGTTATGCCCGAAAAACATTTAAAAAAAAATTGGCACTCCAGGAGTGCCGACAGAAGTGAAAAGTTGAAAAAGCATAGTAATTTTATAAATATGTTTAAAGGTCATTCTTCCCAAAGAAAATGTACCGCGCGTTGATGTCTTTATAATGGCCAAACTTAAAACAGAGGTGTCGGTTACGGCAACAGTGTCGCGAGTTCAATGTTTTTTTTCCCACCTCCAAAAAAGCCCATCGCGCCTAAAGGTTTCACTTAAAAAAAATATATATAAACATCCGAATTGAGAACCTCCTCCTTTTTAGAAGTTGGTTAAAAAACAATAAAATAATTGGCCTAATTAATTAATCTATTCCCTGCTGGAAACGATGAATGGACTGTGTCAGTGATGATATAGTTAGAAAGGGCGTGACTACCGTGATGACGACTAATAGAGAAGTATTGAAGAAAAAGACATATTGCGCCGACCCTAAATAAATTGCGATAAGGGCAGGAGAATGATGATGACTGCTGAAAACACCTATCGAAATGCCTTATCAATTAAGCACTTAATATGCCCTACGTTTTCCTAGAATTGTAGTATTTTAAGGCTATAGACATTGTCCCTGTTCAATAAAACACACTGTATGAAACCTCGAAATTAGACTCTAGACGTACCTATCATGAGACGCACAGTCTCAGGATTGAATGCATTCCATGTTCCATTGGACAGTGCCTGTTGCAGCTCATCAGCTGATATGTACCCACTGCGGTCCTTGTCAACTCTGCAAGAAAAAAATCCTCATAAATTATCTGAATAACGCACAATGGTCTTCTTGAAGGAAGGGAGATTTTCGAAATGCTCCATCTAGTTCCAGTTTGCTATCCATGACAGGATGATGGAATGGTGGTAGCGTCTTGTACCCTTGGACGTGCTTGAGTGACACTACCAAACTATATTCCATGTTTTAAAAGGTAAGGATTTTGTTGTAATAGTGTTTGGAAGTGGTCTGTGAGCCCTTCCCTGGTTGTTAAAAGGATATTGTCGTGATCCATGAATATTATTTACAGTTGGCCAAACCCTCTAACATAGAATGTAGAATTATCTGAATCCGCATTATAATGGTATAAATAAATAAAATACATTACCTAAATTCATAATTTCAAGTAAACTGATGACCGTGTCAACAGCAACTACAAGTTTAATAACTTGAACGTTTAGAAAATCATTTAGTTCTGTTGTCATTAGAATATTATTGATAGCCATCTGTGAGTAGTTTTTTTCAGTAATTTTTTTTGACCTTGTAGTTTCGCAACTCAATGGTCTGTGTAGCTACACTACAGAAAGCTTTGGTTTATTAATGTTGACATTGGTTTCACAAGCTATTAATAAGTTAAACATACATTATTGGTGATGAACTATATCCCCTTGCATGCAAGCTTATTAAGTTTGGTAAACAATAGAAAAAGTAATTATTGTGTCTCAGTAGTGACAGTTGAGCTCATAAATACATGACAATGGATATCAAATCATATGACACAAGACCACTAATGGGATCAGATTCCATAAAGTGGAACTGCCATCCCTACCCATGACACATTTAACATTGAGTTTATATGGTGCAACAATTATTCAGTTACTACAGGCTGAGTCATAACTCAATGAATTTGTGCACAAAACAAGTGCCTAATACAATTTTTTTTTTTTTATTATAATACTATTAATGATTAAAATGAAGTTTTACCTCCTAAATACATCCCAGAGAAACTCCCGGCTTGGCATCGGAGATTGGAATGTCATCTTGCTGTAAATAAATAAAGATGCCTATTTTACTAAGTTATTCCTGTTTTAAATACAAGACTTATTATTTTGAAGGGTTTTTGTTATTTGTGACTTGATATAAACCTGCAACAACTAAGGCAGGCCGCATCTAAACTGTATAACATTATGAACATCATCTAGATTTCTATCAAACTGAAAAACAAATATCTCCAGCCCCTTATGCTGGGATACCAAGTCTAGATCTGATCTGAATTACGATTTTCATTAATATAATGTACTTTGCATCTGTATAGAAGAACACTGTAAAAAGCATATAGGTAATTGCTAGCCAAAAGAAACTGCAAGATGTAATACAGAAATTAGGCGCAGTCTTACTTTGAAATCCAATAATAATAAACAAAAAACTGGCCAAGTGCGAGTCGGACTCGCACATGAAGGGTTCCGTACCACAAGGCAAAAACGCCGAAAAAAACACGTTTGTTGTATGGGATCCCCCCTTAAATATTAATTTTATTTTAATTTTATTATTTATTATTAAAGTAAAAATACAACTGAGTATTTTGTGAATATTTCAAGTGCCTACCTGTTGCCATTATTGATATCGAGCAAAAAAGGGCAAAAAAATCGCATTTGTTGTATGGGAGCCCCTCTTAAATATTTATTTTATTTTGTTTTTAGTATTTGTTGTTATAGCGGCAACCGAAATACATCATCTGTGAAAATTTCAACTGTCTAGCTACCGCGGTTCTTGAGATACAGCCTGGCGACAGACAGACGGCAAAAACGCCGATAAAAACACGTTTTTTAGTATGGGAGCCCCCCTTAAATATTTATTTTATTTTGTTTTTAGTATTTGTTGTTATAGCGGCAACAGAAATACATCATCTGTGAAAATTTCAACTGTCTAGCTACCGCGGTTCTTGAGATACAGCCTGGTGACAGACAGACGGACGGACGGACAGCGAAGTCTTAGTAATAGGGTTCCGTTTTTACCCTTTGGGTACGGAACCCTAAAAAGATGGATTCAAAGTTTCAAACGTCACACCAATTAGGAAAAAACGGAGCAAATGTGTTGAACTGTTGACTCAAAGATATAACATTCTATTTTTTTGTAAGTAGTCTGTATTGTACTGCTGATGCTGTTGACTCACTCACCTGTTGGTTTTACTGTAGATTA
The DNA here is from genome assembly GCA_948474745.1 of Oligia latruncula. Taxonomy (NCBI): domain Eukaryota; kingdom Metazoa; phylum Arthropoda; class Insecta; order Lepidoptera; family Noctuidae; genus Oligia; species Oligia latruncula. The sequence continues at coordinate 19,995,194 of OX419688.1, forward strand.
ACACTTAAATCACGATTATGGTATTGTTATAGTAACTCGAAATAAAGAGCGGTCAATGGTTATTACTTTAGCAAAGAATGTAATGCTGTTTGTAGACGCCTTTCTATTTTCTTAGTGATAAAACAAGTTTATCACTAATCGACAAACGTATACGCTAGCTAGCTACCAATTGGCTGACAATGACAGACTTGACAGATCTGAGTGAAATGGATGATGTCATAACTCATGACATTGACTTTGACGGTTAAATTCAGTTGCCACTACGGAAAAATCTTTGCATTATTTGATGAGAAATAATTTTACAAACCGCATTTTGCAGGCCGCAGGAACCAGTTGGATGCGAGAAGCACAGAACCGGTCGAAGTGGAAGTGCTTGGGGGAGGCCTATGTCCAGCAGTGGACGTCTTTCGGCTGAAATGATGATGATGATGAATTTTACAAAACAGTTAAACGCTGAAAGGTAATAAGAAATATAAGGTTAACATTTCGAATCAGTATAGTAAAGATGCCTGAGATCACAGACGTATTAGTAGATTTAGTAGACGTATTTATATACAAGTATCCTGAAATTATAACAAAAAAACTACCTATTCGATTTATGCAAGTTCATGCCCTGGGGGCTTACTATCACCTCTTATAGCAGGGCAGAAGTTGAACTGCATTGCTTTTTTGTACTATGCGGTCTTATTAGCAGGCCTGCAACAGGCCTGCTACGCTGACGTTTACAAAAACTGTTCACCTTGTTTTTTGTATAGAATTTTATACTATGGCGTGCTAATTGACAACAGCAAAACGACTGCTGAACGTTTGTAACGTCAAATTATAACCATCTTGAATAAGTTAATAATAGACGAGCTTTTTCAACATTGTTTTGCAATTCAGTGCCCATACAACAATGATTTCAAAAGTAAGGATACGCCCATCTGAACATTTTACATAGACGTTCTTCATACAAGCAAAAGTAACGCCATCTGTTATAAATCATACGAACTACGTGAGTGCAGCGTTGCATAGGTCGACGACGTAACCTTGTACGTGCGTACTTACTTAAATGATTTTTTATCACATTATGTCGTCAGTCAGTATAAGTCAGTTGCATGCCGATATCCTTTAAACTCAGAATACCAGATTCTGAAAATATAAGATTCTCAATATATCAGATTTCAGACAGTCGAAATCAAAATTTAGTAATATTACAAAAAAAACCTAGCTAGTTTTTGCAGGAAATAGACTGCATATTGCACATTTTGCAATAAAATACTGTTTGGTTTTCTTATATTATTAGGTACCTATTTTGATTCATTGTCATTGTTGGCATGAAGTTAAAAAGCCTTCTCCATAATTTGGAAACCTGTAATTTAAATATTATTTGTATCGTATTCGCTATCGCATATTGTATAAAAACCGTTTATACCTATGTCTTCTCCTAATTTGGTACCAAAATTCAAAATTACTTACACTACGTTCATAAGACAAAAATAAAACAGAAATAAAAACATTACGTCCGTACAAGGTTACTTTGTTCACATCGAGGAGCCATTGTCAGCCATTGGCCACACAATGGCCGCCATTGTAAAATAATTGTCGCTGTAGATAAATATGTGTTTATTTAATCATTTAATTGCAACAAAAATAATGTAAGGTTACATTCAGATGATACGATATCCCATGTTTCTTTTTAATTATTGTATCGTAATTTTTGCAGCCTTTTACCACGCAACTAGGCATTTTTATGACAGGCAAATACATGTTCTCTCCTTCGCACGCACCACTGTCAACTGAGTCGCGTTGGCCCTAAAACCGTCATTTTAGGGCCAGCGCGTTGGTGCCATTTAGTCGCGCGGTTAGCCCGGTCCTTACGCTAGTAATATATATGTCAATGCCATACAACACTTATTTTTATTATTTCTCTAATTCTTTTGTAGATGTGTGACGAGCACGAAATATTTGGAGAGTGAATATCGAATAGAAAAAAGAAACCGACGACGGCGCGGCGTCGCACTAAGAAAATAAATAATCCTTTTGAAATGAATAAAGGGAATTTATGAATAAATATTTTTCTTATTTGACCGTACCTACTAAAAATAAAATAATAGTGACCACACATAGCAATGCCTAGTGTAATCAATGTACTGGCCCCTCTGCTGTTTAACATCCACCTAATAATGATCAACCGGTGAGCCCAAACACAAAACTCTTTCTGTACGCAGACCTCTTGCCAAGCCACTCACTTTGAGGAGATTGAAAACAACCTTTCCACCGCCCTCTCAGCAACGCCCTGAAACCTGAAACCAAATCCCTCTAAAACGCAGTCATGCGCATTCGACGTTCGTAACGGAAAAGCGGGACGAACATTAAATATCTCATGGCAAGGGGTTCCAATCACCTACATTGGCTACAGTACTCACCCAAAGTATCTTGGCATCACTTTGGATAGGTCCCATATCTTCAGGAGAAACTGCGAAAATGTCAAACAGAAAGTGCATCCCAGAAATCACTTACTCTGTCGCCTAACATCCATCCATGGGAGGCATCTGCTCAAGTCGTGCGAACAACTGGAATGGCGCTTTGTTTTTCCGCAGGCCTGTCCAGTATGGAGCCGATCAGCCCACACTAAGTTAGTGGATACAGCTCTAAATGAGACATTATTGATTATTACTGGTTGCTTAAAACCGACCCTGTTGCGAATGCTGTATCCACTGACTGGCATCGCGCCTCCGCAGGACTATAGCCAGCCGCATCGAGGGCGAAGCTGCAAGATGACCCACGCCACTCAATGCACAATTTTACTTCAGTGCCACAGAGGCCTAAAAGCTGCAGGATTATTTGTTCCCTAGGACGTCTAGATTACAGTGGTAATAAAGAATAGTTCAACTTGTCTACCGGGAATACCTACTGAGAAATACGATCATAACCTAAAGCACACTAAAAGAGCTATTGTATAGTGAGTAGTTTGGCCTCGGTTTTATAATTTAGTAAAATAGTGCACTTTTCAGTAATAAATAGTAGGATTAAACAATAATTTAAAGTCGTATAAAACGGTTCATGAAATCAAAAATCACATAATTAACAAAATATTTTTATTACAATTATTATTGTTTTTTATGTAGGATAACAATTTCAACGTCAGACGACTTAGAAGTAAATAGTATTTCGTCTAAAATTATGCAGGTCGCTCCACTTCTCATCTTGATACCATGTCTACATGTGCACAAGCACAACAGCCAACGCCAACAATGTCTTCGCCAAGTCTTCGCACATTGCGTTGAAATCTTACTGAACAATTATTATGAACACAACATCCTTCTGGAGTAAATGCTGTACCGTCGCCGCGTCGTGAAGATTCCATGTTCATTAAAACCCTTCAATTACACACAGGAAAACAGAAATATCAATTTCATGCAATTCGAAAGAAACGGACTAAATGAATGAAAATTGAAATGTTTCTGGACACTTCTTGACACTGTCTTGTCTTTTTGACAGTGTCAGATAGTGCTGCGGCTCGATTAAAATATGTAACTCATTAATCTAAAGAAAGACTCGAATTCATTTTCTCTCGATGTGCCACTTGATGTAGTCGCGATTAGATAAAGTATTCAAACTAAGCTGAGAATCATCACTTTTCGAATGTCAAAATTACAAAAGAAAGTCGCCCAAAACGCCCGCCCTTCACCACTTCCTAGTGCTTTCGCTGGGGAGAAGTTGATAACGTGTAATTTGTCATTAAAATCGTCGTCGTATCGTCATTGATTTTCTGATTGACAGTGGAATGTGAGTAGGAAAAACACTCTTTACACAAAGCCGATCTTAATTGAATGTTATACCTATGTAGTACCAATAAATAACGGTTGCTTTATTCTGGATCACAGAGCATGTAACCTTTTTTCTGGATCTTGCTTTAAGGTAGGTACTGGAGGGAGGTTCCCTCTAATACCTACCTTAGATTCAGCTTGAATTGAGTTTTCGAACTACATAATTCGGACAATCAAGTGCCAGACCGTTAATCAAAGATTAAGTACTAATATGTGAGTACAACACTAGAGTCAAACTGACAATAAACCCAAAACTGCAATCCGTTTCACGTTGTTTTTACTAAACTCGAGAGTGTAAACTTAAAAAAATGGGATTAAACACAGGCGGACCTGCTGCAGCGGCAATGGTTTTTCTACTTAATAAAAATAGATTTGGTTACCACCTCGAACTGCATAAATATAATAGGAATATAATTTATTTTTATTTAAAATAGTTAAAATATACGCTTCAATACACGTAGGTATTTATTACACTGACGACCGGGAATTGAATCAATTGAGTGCATTATCAAAACATTTTCTTTTTATTGCGATTTCGTGATCCAGGTTAAACTTTATTTCAAAAATCGACTATTTAAAATGATAATAAGGTTATTTTTTTTAGGTATTAATTAATAAACGTTACACTATAGGGGGCCCAAAAATACTATCTTCTCTCTGCAAACCTTTTCCACATTATTTTGCTATGTTCCCATGCTTGGAAGGATTTGTTATACCTAACTGCATTTATTTCTCTAGGATTATATGAACCAAAGACTACAATATGATGCTGTATAAACTCCCGGCGAAGCAGTTGGGTCATACTAACACGACTTGTTCGTGTTTTACTGGAAATAAAATTCACCACAATATTTGTTATAAAATCTGAGCGACTTCAATCCAATTAAAAATGCGTCAATTAAGTACACCATTATGATATTTTCATCATGTAAACAAACTTACGACATTGTGAAGACAATACAAACATACAAATAAATAATTATTATTTATTTGGCGCGCAAAAATACATTTTTTTTTTAATTGTTGCACGACGTAACCACACACGTTCAAAATCACGTTGAATCTATCAAAGTTACAAAGTTGTTGTGAACGTGAAATTGAGCTCTATAGTGCTTTTAGATATGGTATCAAGGTAATTTGTTATACATAATCATAGTTAAAATATGTATATACCTAAGAAAATCAAGTTTCTATTATTAAAAAAAAACCGGTAATATGAAAATAGTATTAGATGTAAGTTTTTGAACGATGCCTATTAAAAAGTCAATGGCGTTACAGCAGGCCACAGACAAGCATTACTATTCAACTTCGGTGAAATTCGTGCAATAGTCGTTCACTTTTATTACTCTCCTAGTACGATTATTAGCAGGGCAGAAGTAGGCCTGCTTTTGAACTGACTGGAAATTGAACGTTTTTGACGTGACAACGTCTTAAATTAGGTTGCGGCTGGGAGTCACTTATGAAAAAGTGTAACGCTCGGTAACGTTACGATGAGTCACCGAACGAGAGAGAGGCCCGCCGAATGCCTTGCGTCTCTCTCCCACTCAACTATTCTACCGAGAAAAAGACGTTGTCACGTAAAATCTTCGCCCGTAAAACCGACTTTACAGGCAACCATTTTTATAAAAGGTGATAGTAAGCCCCCTGTGGGATGTCAGAGTCAGATTAAACGTGTAATGTCGTCCATGGGACTCGTGGCTAAATATTATCACGCTGACGCACGCATGGCTCGATCGAAGGTTATGTTACGCTTGCCGCAGTGCCCGCAGTCGGTTCGTGGATTACACTGAACACTCGAGACCATGGGCGTAATATATTAGAAGTAACGTAATATAATATTAGTTACTTCTGTTATATTACGTCCATCCATGCTCGAGACCCCCTCCGTGCGCAAAAGACGCGCGCGGGGAGCGGGCGCGAGGGGCGGGATATTGCCAGCGGCCGCTCGCGATTGCTCGAGCATTCTAAGGACTTCCCGCGCCTTCTCGCGCAGTCGCACGGCTAATTCGCTGGAATTCCAGCGGCGCCGCTGGCATCCGCGCGACTCGTTCGATTTCTCATGCGATAATAAGTATTATAGTAATGAAAATAAAGTTAAAATTCATATGACACTGAAACTGCGATCCGCTTCGCCGCTCTTTTGGTGTGTGTTGAGCCTTATAATAATACAGGAGTAGTAGCGTCTATACTCACTCTCGCGCGTACCGTAGGCAGAAAAAAAATCAGTCTTGATTGCTTTCACGCTGTCTTGACGCGCTCCGTAATCCTTTTTACGAATTCCTTGTTAAAGTTTTCTGTTATTTTTCCGTTGTTACCACTGACCTCTATACTATATTACAACTGCGTACTTGTACTATAAAGGTCAGTGCTTCCAAGTGTATTGACAATCAGACGGATTGTATGTCGCAATCTCATCTCAGCTCAGCGCATAGAGTAAGTAAACATGTATAAACATATATAAGAGACGGGACTCCCATAGAAAAAGTTGAAACACGTCGCTTGTATGAAACGTGCGCTAAATTTGTCATATTTTATCTGTGATTAGCGCACGTTTCATAGTTTATTTTTTTATTAGACAGTTGCGATAGTTCCTTTTTAACCCCCGACGCAAAAACGACGGGGTGTTATAAGTTTGACGTGTCTGTGTGTGTGTGTGTGTATGTGTGTGTGTGTGTGTGTGTGTGTGTGTGTGTGTGTGTGTCTGTCTGTGGCATCGTAGCTCCCGAACGGATGAACCGATTTTGATTTAGTTTTTTTTGTTTGAAAGATGTATTAGTCGGGAGTGTTCTTAGCTATGTTTGATGAAAATCGGTCCAAGATGGCCGCCGCTACAAAATGGCGGATAACATATTTTTTCACAATTCCCTCAATATGGGTATCAAATGAAAGGGCTTCAATAGTAGAATACTATACACTATAACAAATTTCAAATCCAAGATGGCCGCCACAACAAAGTGGCGAATTACCTACATTTTTTTTCTCAACTCCCTCAATATGGATATCAAATGAAAGGGCTTGACTAGTAGAATACTATACACTATTAAAAATTTCAAATCCAAGATGGCCGCCACCACAAAATGGCGAATTACATTTTTTTTTCACAACTCCTTCAATATAGGTTTCAAATGCAAGGGCTTGACAAGTAGAATAATGTACACTATACTTATTGAAAGGGAATGAGGAATATTAACTACCTAACGAAATGAAAACTAAAAACTTGAAAAATATAATCAAACAAAAAAAATCTAGTCTTAAAAATTATTCTTCAAATATAAATTACTTAATCAATATTTTTTGACGGATAATAAACCTGATTAAACACCAAATTACCAGAATCTTAAAACGGAAGAAAATAAAAGAAATGAAATACAAAAATTAAGGAGTCCCTACAAAAAGCATGAAATAAAAAATTAAATTAAAAATTTAAAAAACCCCCGACAAAAATAAAATTAAGGAATCCCTACAAAAAGCATGAAATAAAAAAATCTTATGGAAGTCGGGGGACCTCAGAATAGAAGCTGTTCCACATGCAGAACGGTCCCCCGACTTCCATAAGATTTTTTTATTTCATGCTTTTTGTAGGGATTCCTTAATTTTATTTTTGTCGGGGGTTTTTTAAATTTTTATTTTATTAGAGAGTTGCGTCACACTGGCTCAGCGACAATCAATATCAAAAATTTTGGTATTATTGACACTATTGACAGATTGAGACTAGGATTATGCTGCGAACATTAGGAGAATTGTCCCTCTGATGCTACACGCTATAAAAAACTTTGTATGTACACCAAAGACTACAATATGATGCTGTCACGGCTACACACCAAGCTATAGTGTATTTAATATTTAATAAAATAAAATAAATAAAATACATTTCCAGTTTTAGCTGACCTCGCATTGGTTTTTCGTACAATCAGAAGTCAGCATATACTGCGGGGTAATCGTATAACACACTATCGGTGGCAATAAAAGATTTCATTCAACAATATTCATTGCGTTATTTACGTAGTTCAGCAGACACATTTTTCGAACATATGAAGCAATGGATTAGCAATATCCTTCCAAATGATTCAGACATTCAGATTAGCTGGCTACATATTAGTAATCTGTGGATTGAGCTTGTACGTACGCACGACAAGGACTTATCAAGCTTTAGACATTATCGTCGTGTGTATGTTACAACTATTTTTTTTATTGGTTTTTTTATCTTATCTTATCTTAAAGTATATCAGTATAATATGCAATATATAAAATAATTGGTTGAAAGCCCTCTATATTATTATACTCTTTGATGAAAGTATGCCCGTCTAAAAACATGTAAGCTTATTAACATTTGTTGCGTTTTGTTGTTCGCGCGTTTTGTTTCCTCGCGAGTTGTGGTAGTTACGATGATTTGGTTATGAACCAAACGCAGCAACACTATGCTTTGATACGAAAATGGCTGATGTCTCAAATATTGAACGAAAAGTAAAGCTAACTAAAAATGGGAAAATCATCAAAAGACGTCTAAGGAATCCAGAAGGTGAGTTTTATCTTTACCTGATTATCAAGATAGAGGCACGTGATCCGTCGCTTAACTTTTCCTTAGACATTGTTCTCATTGATAAGTCTTCATTACTTCAACCAGTTTTTGACTCTTACTACCTTACTACATTTTTGCGTAAGTAGTTGTTGATTGTTCTGAAACTGTTTGCTTTGACTTTATTTGATAGTGTTTGATAGTAACGCTCAATAAACACTGCAGGAACCTTAAAGATCTAGCGCAATATTTATAACGGAACGTACGTACAACGTATGTACTAGGTATTTCAGTAATAACGCGATAACGTAGTCTACACAATAGGTAAATATAGGTCCTGACTCGTTCGTATTGACTCGTACATAATGCATATTATTATTTACAGAATGGCACAAACAAAAACAAAAGCGTTTAAGAATAGCAGGACTAGAGTACATAAACGCAAATGGAAAAGTGGTGCCACCTAAACAGCCTGGTCCAGACTGCAACTGCCGAAGACGATGCTTTCAAAAAGTTCCAGAAGAGATACGATTGAAAACTTTTCAAGGCTTCTATTCTATGAAAACTCATGATGAACAAAATGCATATTTGTTTGGACTTATGAGGCAAGTGGATGTTAAGAGAAAAAGGGTGAAAACAAGCAGTCGCCGCACATGCACGTTCGAATACTTTGTGAGAGTCAAGGGAAGAGAGACTCAGGTGTGCCAAACAGCTTTCAAAAATATACATGCCATAACTGAGAGGAAAGTCAGAGTTCTTTGTAAGAAAATGGATGATGGTGTTATGTTCCCCAGTGACAACCGTGGAAAGAATAGCCATCGTCGCTCTGGAGAGGTCCGCTTGCCATCTGGAGTGTTAGATCAAATAAGGAATCATGTTTATTCTATAGTTCACACTCACCGTTTAAAAGATTTTATCAGGTTGGATAAAATTGCTGGTTTAGAAATTAATATTTCCAAAATGTGGAAAGATTATATCAAAACTTTTGACCCAGATAACATATCAGCAACTATGCCTAAATCTAAGCGGAGCATGGATCTTGTACCCCAGGTGGAACCCCCACAGCAACAAACACAAACTTCACAAGACTCTCTGGGGACCATTACATATCCAGGAAGTGGTCATCTGGTCAACATAGCTGAGAACTACTTTCAAAACCAATATCAAACGGCTACATTGGCTACAAGCACTGCTACTAACTTTTATCAGACTCCAAATGGAGGACAGAGCATGGGGATCTTACTTCAGTCAGCTGCACCAAGACCAACACAGCCCACAACAGCATTCATTGTGCTGCAGGCTAAACCTGAGCCCCAACAACACACTATCACAATAGACAATCCCTATGGACATGCTGCAGAGCTTCAGATGCATCATCACATTGAACCAAAACCAGAAAAGAAAATTAAGAAAGAACGGAAGAGGGGTCCTATGGTAAAACAGTGGAGATACACAAATATTTTCCATGATGAAATCAATGGAGCAGCTTTGGCAGCTATTAAAACTAGACTGGGGATGTACTATGCCGAGAGTGACGCTGCTCGCAAGAAGGCCAAGCAGGCGAGGCCCCCGGATGTGGTCCAGACACAAGCTCCCCCAGAGCAAGTCCCACAGATGAGGCAGACACACACAGTTACAATATACACTTAACCCCACAAAGACTTACATGTCTGACTGAATTGTTAATCAACTCGAATTTGTAATGCTTGAACATTCAAAAAGTATCTGCTATGAAAACTAATAGCAGTCTTGTGTGTTATCTTAGCTTTGTAGATTCTATAAGTACACAAAATTATTTCAATAACTTACAATAATAATTCTAGTTACTGAATGCAAGGCCAAAAATACGCCATATAAATTATATGAGGTGGGTAAGGAACAAGCTTTGAAAAGCAAGAACAAAATATCTATTATAGATAGAAACTATTTAGAGAAAATCATGTGTCACTTACACAAAGCAGGCTATTTGTTACGAAATGGAATCTGCTTGAAAATTGTGCAATCTTGTCTGGATTTCATTCAAATTGAACATGGTTATTTGACAAGTAGAATAGGTATGTATGCCTTATGCATAGATTTTGCATGCAGAATGGAAACATGTCTGATTAAATTGTTCCGATGAAACCAAATCAAGGGAGAATGTTTGATACTTTGAGGATATACAGTTTTAATTAAATCTACATACAGCTATAGTGATAGTTTTTGTAGGCCATGAACTAAACATTTTTAATCTTAAGTAATGTCTTACATTGTCATTGCAGCATAGTTACTCCAGCCTAAAGTACTACACACACAACATTTATAGAATTAGCTACATTACTGCTAAAAATCTCTTTCATTTAATTAAGTACTGATTAAGAGAAATCTGAAGGTTATTGTTTTACTGATCTCATGGTATAATTTGCTTTATAATAATTCGAAACCCAGTGCTTTTATTAAATAGGTACAATATTGTAAAGGTGGATCCACATTTGAGCATTTGTAAATAGAACTTCGCGGCACATTATGGCTCAGCCACATCGAAACGCGTGCAACGGCGAGGTGCGAACACCGTCGAGAAAAGTTACATTACATGGAAGTGCGTGGAAGTGTGTACTCACCTTAAGAGTATGTTTATAATGTACTACGAGTACATAATTTAATTTAGTACCTACTGAATTAATTAATCATTTGAGTTTAAAGTATTGAGTATTTGACATGACCGATAATTATGTATCGTGCTTAACCTTAAGTTTACTTAAGCGAGCATATTTTAAGTATTATTAAATGTGACGATATAATATATGATGGCAGTTTTACTACATGAGTTTGCGGGTTGGTGCTCTCGATTACACTAGTGGCAAATAAGGCTCAACACACACCAAAAGAGCGTCGAAGCGCGCCTGCTGCTACCTTTAGCCAGGTTGCTGGAGTGCTCGCGCATTTCGTCAAGCTCCCCCGCCGGCCAGGGGTTGGTCCCCATGAATCCATGCGGACCCCGCCACCCTCAGCGGCCGTATACGGCCACCATTCTGCGGGTTGCAGCTTACAACTTAGCTTAGGTCTTGGTCTGCAACCCACATTCTAGAGGAATGTGGGTTGATGAGAGGCGCGCCGCCGTCTCGGGCCTTGCACTGTTCAGGCAGCAATGCGGATCCCCAAGTCTGTTGCCTGCAGGCCTCACCCTAAGGCGGCCGGAGATCTTTCCGCGTCCTTCGGCGCCCGGTGCCTCTGCTACGGATTGGAAGGGAGGTTGTTCCCTCCCTTTCCGCCGCCACCTTCGCGATCATTTCCTCGCAGAACGCGACGGCGTCCCACGCGCTCTCACTTCCGACCATGGACTGGACTACGTCCGGAAGCGAGAGTATCCGCAGCACCAACCGCCACGACGAGGTCACGGCGCTGCACTGCCCAAGCAGGGCATTCAAGGATGTGATGCGCCGTGTCGTCGAGGCAGTTGCAAGGTGGCAACCCGGTGCAGGTTCACGGCCTATGCGGCACAAGTACTTTCCGAAGCACCCATGTCCGGACAATACCTGTGTCAGCCGGAAAGTAAGGGCGCTATGCCGTCTTTCCAGCCACTGCCTCAACGGGTCTTACTGCCGCCGCGCGCCGCTATAGTGGCGTGCCCTTTTACCTCGGTGCCTATTCCCAGCTTAGCTTAGGTTGGCGGTGGACGATCGGCTTTATGCTGTCTCTGCCTGTAGATGTGTGTTGTGTAGTTTATGTAGATGTAGGTAATCTATTGATTTGGGGAATAGGAACATAAAAATAAGAATGGCAAGCATGATTTTCACTTTTTTAATGTATACTTAAATTACGCAGACAAAACGCAGGCACCGCCGACAGCTTTGATCTTCCTCTCGGCAGTCTTGGAGAAGAATTTGGCCTTAACTATGACGGGCTGCTTGGGAAGCTTGCCTTTGCCTAGCAACTTGTAGTAACCCTGAAATTAATAGAAATTAATTTGGTTAGCACGGATTTAAACCGATACTCGACGTGACATTCTACATGAGGGATGAACACTGGGTCACCGCAAAACTTACGTGTTACATAATATATTTTTTAAGTTTATTTAGCAAGACACTTTTCATAGGGGGCATGTGAAGGTTTGATATGAAAAACACAGAAATCATGTGAATGATTTTTTTTTTTAATTGATCATCATTTTGGTGTTTTCGTAAATTGGTCATTCTGTCAACCTGATTGTTTACTTGGTGATTATGTGCGCATTCTTATACATGTTCAAAGATACAAATAACAACAAGTGTTATGTAAGTTAGATATCTAATGGAGCCCTAGCAAAAATTGTGGGATTCAAAAACACCCTGAATATTCAATAGCTTATCACAGTATACTTACAGCCTTGACAATGTTGATGACCGGCACTTTGCCATCGGTGGCCGTGGCGTACTTGAGCCTCGACTGCTCAGACACCAGAGTCCACAGTTTGTCCAGGTTCAACACGGGGTTGAACAGCTTGTTTTTCCTCTCGTGATAATTCCTCATACCGAGCTAGACCAAACATAATGGCACATAAGTATTTATAGAGAAACCATTATTTTCTATAGCAAGATATTTATGGTCTTGCAACTAGACATTCAGCTAAACAAATACCAATGCTCGAATCATTCAATGCATGTTTCATTAGCTAATTGCTTACAAGTGTTTTGATCAGTCCAGGTTTCCTAAATTTCAGCACTGTTTTGGACATTTCACCACCTTGTCTGTATACAAAATTGTGTACCTTACCAATATAAAGGGTTGTGCGCACAATCATATGTTTTAGTTTACAGCTGTTGAACCTATTATGAATTAGCATTGTTGTTTCTACAAAAAAAGTATCATAGTGAGCCTAGTTGTTGAATTGAGCTTACTGTGGGGAGTTACATCAGTTAATGTGAATGGGTAGTTGAGACCGCGAAATTCAAATTTTCTTATGTTTTTTGCAATTTGCAGGTCAGTGTCAGATTATAACTTGATCAAAATATTTAGAGAATTATAATCATTAATACATCTTTCTAAGTCAGATTTCTACCATTAACATTTTTCCATAAGAGATTGGTGGTAGAAATCTTACTTAGAAAGATATATTAATGATTCTAATTCTCTAAATAGGTACCTGTTACTTGACGCGAATCATATTTTGATCAAGTTAAAATCTGACACTGACCTGCGAATTGCAAAAAACGTAAGAAAATTTGAATTTCGCGATCTACCACTATCCATTCACCATAATAATCGTTATTATACATATCTATCATCTTACTACCCTTGACCTTTGTTACTTGGGGTTGGCACAACATGTATTTTTTTCTTTTGTTGATAATGTTACAGTTAAAAACAACTAACTTACAGTATCCACTGCATACACTTGAGGAATAACTATTAAAAAGGAAAGTATGGCGGAACATTGACTTACTTTTCCGAAATATCCAGGATGGTACTTGTCCATGTTGATTCTGTGGTGGTGCTCACCACCAGCGTTACCGCGACCTCCAGGATGCTTGCGGTGCTTGCCTGGAAAGTTACAATAACATTGTTACATGAATAATAAATACAAAAGTTCAAGTCAAGGAAATCATGGTGTACACAAGTTGTTTTCAAATTAAGTCATCTTTCCTCGTAGATCAATTTCAAAGAAGTAGAATGGCTTGTGTCACTCCACATAGTCCTCATCTTTATTTACCAGGTAGTACATCATGTCATGGTAAACTAACAGAATAAGAATAACAAAAGTCATGCGTAAGAACAACATTCTAAGACAAGAAACTAATAAATATTGATACATTACACACTTTGCTTAGGTGTTTAAAGAATCAGGAATTACTAGTTTAGGAGGCAGGTCGAGCCCGGGTCTTAGAAACAATTTCTAGGTTAGGTTAACAAGTTGCCCGTGATGTTTGTATTTGTCACAATAATGATTGAAATAATAAATAGAACTTACCGATACGACCGTGGCCATGGCTCACGTGTCCTCGTAACTTCCTGGTCTTCTTCTTGGAGGTGGCCTGCAGCGGAACAACAAATAGGATTTACAAAAAAATGTTTCCACATCATAACTAGAAATAATATGCTGTATGACACTGATATCACTTATAACATAGAAGCCACACTTATTTTAACATATATAGTAAGTGATTTTAATGAAATATTCAGATAAAAATCGTAGAAATACACACGAACCATATTTTCGTCTTCCGTCAAGTTTTGAAAAGAGAAAAAGAGATGGTACAATCTGTCACTGTCACAGACCAGCCAGTCTATGGTAACTTACTAGTGCTGTCAATCTGTCGCATTAAATAGGCGATTTCTATCAATAAGGGGAGCCTATGACGATTACTCGGATAGTAGTTATATCGTAATTTGGTTTTATATCTAGATTCTATTAGGCTATTTATAGAGATCGTGTAAGCCAGAGCCCTGATGTTTTTTTCTGCGTGCGCTCGGTAACCGTAAAACCACTAAGGGGCACAAACTGTTAAACAAAAATATGCCAGGGCTAAAACCGGCAGGGCGTGCGCTTGTAGTATAGTACAAAATTTTATGCTTATACTACGCCGTATTGACGTAGTACTTTTATTATTAGGTCTTTGGCTATGAATGTGAATTGCTTCATTACAATAATTAAAATAAGACAGACCGAAGAAACGATGGATGGATTATAAGAAAGATGAAATGTCTAGCAAGGAGACACGCTGACGTCAAATATTAAATTGGAAAAAGGGCAGTACTTGGGATGATGACTTCTGTTATAAGGTAACGGCCCGTTGTCTTTCCAATAATACTCTACTAATTCCAATAATACTCTACTAAAAATCAAGAATATTACCTGCCCACTTCGCACATTTTCAACTGGTTTATATCGGGCAACAATTTGAGCGGAGAGCCGAGAGGTCTCTTATCTTTGGTCGCCTGGCAGGTAAGTGGCAACACTGGTCAGTACGTTTCCAGAAAATGGTGGGATTGTGTATCAAAATCGGGCATGACACGTATTTTACGATTTTTATAAAATAATTTGTGAAAATTTTGCAATGTTGTTATATTCGTAGAAGTTTTACCTCTGCAGAATTGTGAAATTGCGTGAACATGGAGTTTCGCGAGACATTATTAGCTGCTCAACGAAATCAACAACAAAAGTCATCTGTGAGTTTCAGTACATATTTTGCGAAATATTATGCGCATATTTTTTGATCAGCTAAGTAATTTGATGTTAATGCGAGTGTTTCTGTGCAATAATAATTAGAATTAACACATAAGGACTTTCGTTACAAACTTGAACATGAACCTGGACGTCCTTTTACTTTGTTGTTATTGTCATTGTGTACATCACCAACTCTCTGATGTGATTTCAGGAAAATGCTTATTACAAGGCTCGCTTCGATCCTCCCAAAAAGGAGCAGAAACAAAAAGATAAGTTGTCAGCTAACATTCAAAAGTTTTTGGCAAAGAAAGATGAGGAAGAAAAGCAAAAGAGAATCGACGCCCAGAAGAAACGAGATGACCTGAGTGCATTGAGAGACCCTAAAGCCTTGAGAAAAATACAAAAGACCTTAAAGGTCATTAAGTCAGCCAACAAGTCTGTGATTGCGGATGCCATTGATCGGGACAACACTGCAGTCACACGTGACGGCCCGGACCAGCCTGATCAGGATGACTATGGCTATGAGTCCCAGGAAGCAGCCGCTATATATGAAAAAATGATGGAAAAGTACAGTAAAATGCCTGACGTACCCAAATTCCCTGTTGGAAGTAAGTGTATATTATAATCTATTTCTAGTAATATGTATGTAGGTCAACAAATATTACAGAAGTCACATAAAAATCTATAGGCCTTAAATTTTCCAGAAATGCATTAGGATGTAGTAAAGTTTTCACTTATCATCATCTTCCTGCTCTGGCCCCATGTTACTTGGGGTCAGCGCAATACGTTTTCTTCTTCCATTCACCCCTGTCAAGTGTCAACCCTCACACTATCATTCACTTTCTTCTCTCTCATATAATTCTTGACACAATTCATCCATCTTGGCCTTCCTGTCCCTCTCCATCAATCAACACATATAAATTCTTCACTCATTAAGTCATGTGTTTCATCCCTCCTCAGCATATGCCCCATACCAAACCCTACCGGTTACCTTCAACTTTCAATAATATCTTTAATTTATTTGTTCTGGGATTGATCTATAATTACAGGAATATTTATTGTCTATGATAAGCCTGATGTAGTGGTGATACTGACCTTCACAGTCATTTTACATCCGACTTTGTATCACAATGAACTTTATTCTTGGTGCTATAAGGTTGCATGTGAAAGAACTGTAGTTCACTACACAGTGGTTGACAATGGTTTTTTCATTGTAAGGTTGTTTTAGATTATTCTTGATGAATTTTTGTATAAAATAATCTAATTATTTGAGAAGAATTGCTTTAGGTAGGTATCACATTTTCAATTGTAACATTTATAGTATATTATGTATGTTGCATCCATTTTTCCTTTTTATTTTGTTCATGCTATCAATTGTTATTGAACATACTTACATATTTTTTCCACTCCACTGACCCAAAACAATCTACACCTTGATAATAATCACCGAAATTTTTTTTTTCTATTAATCAGCAAATAAATAAAATTGAAATGTCTGTTTGAAATTCAACTGTCTGTTTGTAATGTCAAGAAAACAGCTTTTTACTAAATGCATAATATGACAGTATATAAGGTACTTATAAAAAAAAAAAAAAATTTTTTGCATTGCTCCGAAACGGCTGGACCGATTTTGATTTTTTGACAAGTCAAAAGTGCCTGTACAAGGTTTAATTGAAATAAATGCTTTGATTTTGAGATGAAATTTGGTATGGGTATATTTTGAAACCTGGGGAAGGACATAGGCATTATCGGCATATCATGCGGGCGGGAGCTACTAGATAGCATAATAAAATAGTGTTTTATTTATTTATGACATTGAAAAAGTTACTTTGATCTGATTGGAAGTTCTTGTTTTGGTACATACATTTTAAAAGGTTTTTCGTCATTTCTGTCTGCTTTTATTCAGTTTTGAAAAAAATATATATTTGGTAATGGAAAAACAACTGAATGGGCCACCTTATAATTTTATACTATTAAAAAGTTTGTTTTTTCTAGACAATTCTGTGAAAAAGGATCTGAACGGCACGAGAGAGAGAGTGAAACACGCTTTGAGACACGAAGATGATCCAGTGCCTCACAAGAGAAGGCGGAAAGGTGAAAATGGAGGTAAAACAAATAATTTAGTCATTTTTTTAGGGTTCCGTACCCAAAGGGTAAAAACGGAACCCTATTACTAAGACTTCGCTGTCTGTCCGTCCGTCCGTCTGTCTGTCACCAGGCTGTATCTCAAGAACCGCGTTAGCTAGACAGTTGAAATTTTCACAAATTATGTATTTCTGTTGCCGCTCGCTATAACAACAAATACTAAAAACAAAATATTTAAGGGCAAAAGGGCAAAAAAATCGCGTTTGTAGTATGGGAGGGCTCCCATACTACAAACGCGATTTTTTATATCAATAATGGCAACAGGTAGGCACTTGAAATATTCACAAAATACTTAATTGTATTTTTACTTTAATAATAAAATTAATATTAAATAAATATTTAAGGGGGGCTCCCATACGACAAACGTTTTTTCGGCATTTTTGCCTTGTGGTACGGAACCCTTCGTGTGCGAGTCCGACTCGCACTTGGCCAGTTTTTTTAATATGTTTTCCATACATTTATGTGCTCTTCCAAAGGCGACGGCAACCGCAACCGCAACGGGCGTCATCGCCCAATCGCAATGACAGACCGCAGCAACACGACTAGTTTCTATCTAGCTCTATGAAAATGCTTCCGCAGACTGCAAACTAGTAGTACAGTATTTTTATCTTACGAAGCGACGCGCGCCTAAGGCCTGTGCACACCACGTTTTTTAAACGCGCCGTTGACTTTCGTTTTTAGCGATACAGACGTGATACGCACGCAAGTCAGATACTAGCAGGCAGTGCCGGATTAAGACTACTTGATGCCCTAAGCAATCCACGCCTATAGGCCCTCCTATGCACTAGTCGCCTCGTATTTTTCGGCGATTTGTAAAGATTGGCGCACATCTCTAGCTTGAGTCACTTTTGGGTCTTGTAATATCTTGCTGATAAACCGCCTTGCCTTTCATGTGCTAGCAAATACTGTTTCGGTGCTGTTTCTGCCTTGTGATGCCCCCCGAGACGTGATGCCCTAAGCAATTACTTAATTTACACTTTTATGCTATTTAATGTTAGAAAAAGACGCTTTTTTAATTTCAATATTAGGATTTATTTGATAGATTCTAAATACTCATATGCATTGTCACTGGCTGTCGCTGGTTGTATAAGGGGAACGCCGCTGCCGTCGAAGTTGTGACGCCGCGTTCGGAATTAAAACCGCAACGGCATGTTGAGTCGCTGCGGTCTGTCGTTGCGATTGAGCGAAGTTTCCGC
Organism: Oligia latruncula; assembly: GCA_948474745.1. Classification (NCBI taxonomy): domain Eukaryota; kingdom Metazoa; phylum Arthropoda; class Insecta; order Lepidoptera; family Noctuidae; genus Oligia; species Oligia latruncula. The sequence continues at coordinate 20,013,986 of OX419688.1, forward strand.
TTGCGGTGGCTGTCGCTTTAGGAAGAGCAACCTTTATCTGTCTATTTATATAAAAATAAAATTCTGTTCGTTTGTAAGTGCATCACTTGAGAACGGCTGAATCGGCTATTTATTGTTTTAAAATATTTGTAATAGTTCGAAGAAGGTTGTTACGATAAAAATATTAGAAGTTTTCCGGAAAATTTTTACGTCCTGTTTTCCATGGGATTTTTGTATGAACTCAAGACCACAGGACAATGTCTGTCGAGTCAGCTAATATGAAATAAAAATGGTTGGTGATTGGTTAGAAATTCTACAATAAACCCGATTTACTAAGTTTTTCTACGAACATTGGGAATTTCCACCTGTTTTAAACACTTGTTTCGTCACCACACTGTTGTATGTTCTATAGATGTGTCATGCAACAAATATTACCTTCAACAGACAGTAACGATGTTATAATGTTGGTTGTAGCTAATATTCCAAGTTTTAAAATTTATTTACACTAGAAAACTCGTCAGTCAAGTTCACATTTTTTTTGTTTAAGAACGGCCGTCGAGCCCCCCAACAAAATATGAGCCTGAGAAAAAAGAAACTAAGCCAGATAAACCTAAATTCCGTAAACCGGCCCCGCCTCCTATGGACTTCAACCAATTGTTAAAACTGGCTGAACAAAAGAAAAGTGAGCCGGTGGAGATCGGTAAGAGGAAAGAGGTTGTAGCTGACATGGAACCAGGTGCGGAGAGGCCGATGACTAAGAAACAGAAGCGGGAGTATGAGGAGGAAATGGCGAGACGTCAACGTCGACAGGAGAGACTGGATGCTGAGAAAGGAGGAGGAGGAGGTGGTAAGAAAGGTAAGGGATTGGGATCAAATAGAGATGGTTCGTGTTTTGGACACGTATGCATTTAGGTAGTGCGAATGTGCGCTTCGATCCTCATACTTATTACTCTATAAAGTCAGTTTTGATTTTACTTCAAATCATTAATTAAATAATCCTCGATTGTGTATTTCAGTTTCAAGAGATGATAGACAACAAAGGGACGTGGAAAGAGAGAGGAGACCAGAACCGAGTACTGGTTTCGGCCGCATCCCGAAAGTCTCCGACAAATTGAACAACTCCAACTCTAGAAACGACAGCCCTTCCAGACCGGACAGATCATCTGATAGGTCAGACAGACCTTCTGAACGACCCGATAGACCTTCTGACAGGCTTGCTGACAGAGAGAGGATTGAGAGGGAGAAAATTGAAAAATTACAGAAAGAAAGAGATAGATTAAGACTAGACAAAGATAAGGCTGAACGTGAAAAGGAAAAAACAGACAGAGAAAGACTTGACAAGTTGAAAGCAGAGAGAGAACGCATCGAGCGAGACATAGACAGACTAAACAGGGACAGAGAAAAATTAGAGAAGGCAAAATCTAAATTAGAAAGTAACACTAGGACTTCTGACAAGGTAAACAAAACTGTTGACAAATCCGTAGATAGATCAAGATTAAATCATAAAGAGAGCTTAAAGCAAGATGTTAATAAAAACATAGATTTAAAGAGCCAAAACACATACAGGATAGATAAGAATTCTAATGAAAGGAAATTATCTGTACCAAGTAAGCAGTCTGATAGTAAATACATAAACGGCCATAGCAGTCAAAGTAAACCTGTGCCAAAGCAGAGAGAGCAACCACAGCAGAACGGCCTCAAGGACAAGGCTTTACTAGCGAAACAGAGAGCATCGGGCGAAGGATCTCAGAAACAGAACGATAAAAGAATGCCTGAAAGTAAAGGAGCGCCTTCTAAAAGACCTGATGACAGGAAATTTGGTGCCCCTAATGACAAAGCAGGCCCAAGTAAGTCGAAGGTAACAAATACATTTGATTTTGATAAACACATTAATTGTTTGGGCAAGAATGGTGCGAGAAAGCCGGATGGTTCGCGGCAGTTCCCGCCAGGTGACGTCAAGAGAAAAGGACATCCGGATCAGAAGAAGAAACGTAAGTGTTGTTTAGCTTATTATAGTGAAAATATTCCGAAGCGATGAACCGATTGTGGCAGCATGAAAATGTAGTTAAAGTCCCCAAGGTAACCTTGCTATCTCCTATTCATGTAATGTCACCCAAGCCCGTATTAATTAACCAGTTTCAGATAAAGTCGGTCCGGGCTTATTTAGGCGTTTGTTTAGCCACTAAAGGTAGATTTGATTGATAAATTGTTAAAAAAAAAGTTTATCAATACGGCTTCTAGTCTCATTTCCATATAGTTCCAGCATAATTATTAAATTGAAGTGTTTTTTTTTTGTCGATACAGTTTTAGTTGATCGAGTTTATATCTCAATTCCTATAAACTTTCTTCCCCATATTCATTGGCAACAAAGTAAACAATTTCCGCAACATCAAATTTTGCAACACGTAGTTTTTATACAATACGGCCGAGATCTCTCACGAGATTGTTTTCCACAGATTGAATCTCGAAAAATACTACCGGCAACACTGCAACATATTTCCCGCAACTCAAAAGCATGTTGCTATAACAATGTTGCTCAGCTTTGTTTTTCGTTACGGGGCATTGTTGTATTGACGCATTATTTGCATTGAATTATTTTATAATGATGTTCGTTGTCACAGGTCGTGCCCTAGATTCGGAGTCGGAGTACGACTCGGAGCTCGATGACTTCATTGACGACGGTGACGATCAGATGGACTACTCCAAACACATCAAGGAGATATTCGGCTATGATAAGTCCAAGTAAGTAATAATAATACCAGCATATTATTGTCCTACTGCAGGGCAAAAGCCTCTTCTCATATAGAAAGTCAGGAAAACTGATCACCATGCTTACTTGCTTAAGTGATGTGTTTGTCCAAGGCATTCGATTGTGTTCTTCATAAAACGTTAATCACGAAACTCCGCCACTGCGGGATCCGAAACACTGCTCTGGATCTTCTTACTTCACACTTGAGCAAAAGGATTCAGAGCGTTGTCGTTAGTGGAAAAAGATCTCCCGGATCTATAGTAACAATGGGAGTCCCACAGGGCTCAATTCTAGGTCCATTCTTGTTTCTTATTTATATTAATGGCTTACCTCATAAAGGATAATCATGATGTAGTGTTGTTTGCAGATGAAATTTCACTTTTGTTTAAACTTAAACGTCAGCAGCTGGTTACTGACGATATAAATAACGCGATATCGAAAGTAGTTCACTGATTAAATGTTTTTGACGGCACGTTTGGCGCAGTGGTTAAGCGATTGACTACAGCGCTGCGTGTCGCGGGTTCGATTCCCGCACGGAACAATTATTTGTATGACCTACAAGTAGTTGTTCCGGGTCTGGCTGTTTGTGTACGTGAATTTAAATGTTTGTAAACGCACCCACAATACAGGAGAAATTCCTAGTGTGGGGCAACATTAAAAAAAATAAATAACTTCTAAACGAGAAAAAATCCAAATGCATTAGGTTTACACTACCTCACATTAGGCAGGTGAAAAATAATCTGCTGATAAATATAATTGACGTGTAAAAGTTTTTGTACAAACCTACTTACAGAAATAAAATCATTTAGCATGAAAAAAACTATTGACACGTAAGAAGACTCATTCGGACTTACAGACGTGATTTTGTTTTGTATTTAACACGTTTGAATAAATATTTCAGATATCGGGACATGGACGACGATGATGATCCGATGATGGAGTCGAGTTTCGCACGGCAACAGCGTGAGGAGTACATCAGCAAAAAGTTTGGTAAGTCCTCATTGTCTAACGGTAGGCGCAATGTCATCACCATCCTCCCGCCCTTATCCCAATTTATTCAGGGTCGGCGCAACAAGGTTCTTCCATACTTCTCTATTAGTCGTCATATCAGAAGTCACCCCCTTTCTAGCTATAAGTATGATCTGTCACACAGTCCGTCCATCGTTTCTTTGGTCTTCCCCTACTCTTACAGCCATCTGCATTCATAGTCAAAACTCGGTCACGACATTTTCCTCATTGCTCCGCTTCATAAGCCCATACCATGACAACCTGAGGCGAGATAATCGCGGCATTTCAGCAGAAAGACGTCCGCTGCTGGTTTTGTCCAGCCTCCCGTAACCCGCTCCCAAGCACCTCCACTTCGACCGGTTCTGTGCTTCCCGCATCCAGCGGATTCCTTCGGTCTTCAGAAGATCATCGGTCCACATTGTGGGAGGCCTTCCAACGCTACGTCTTCCGGTACGCGGTCGCCACTCCAGACTTTTCGGTCCCATCGGCCATCTGTTCTGCGAGCAATGTGCTCTGCCCACTGCCACTTAAGTTTGGCAATTCTTCGGGCTATATCGGTTACCTTGGTTCTCCTGCGGATCTCTTCATTTCTGATACCATCACGTAGGGAAACTTCAAACATAGCCCTCTCCATTGCTCTTTGGGTGACTTTTAGCTTTCTATGTCATTGTGAGAGAGCATGTTTCAGTGCCAGGTAATCACTGGTGTGTGTGGAGATTGCTTCATAGTATTTATGGAATTTGATGCCACGGCGTGACTATCACCGCGATACCCTCACCCGTTTCCTGATTTCATTCTTAAAAAGAAACCTTATTAAAATTAATATTGTTTTTCATCCAGGTATTATGGAAGATTTAGAAGACATGAGAATGGAGGCTATGCAGAAGAAAAAATCTAAAAAAGGGCGACGTATCAGCGATGATTGACCGACGATGAACTAATACCGGCTAGCGATCACTTACAATTAGAAGACAATCATTTGCGATTGATTCATTTTGTTTTACGAGGGATCAATTAAACTCAATTAATTGTTCATTAGTTGTTTGCAACTGATTGTCTCCCAATAATAAATAGTCTTATTTCAATTAGTTACCTGTACATTAAAATAATTTGTGTATTTGTATAAAGTGAATTAGTTTTTGAGTTGTTAATGAATAGCTCTTTTCGCTCATGTTATTGTATGTACATTTTGTCTGCTATTTTACCGTAACAAGCACTGATGTTTCACTTTCACAATGGAGTAACTGATCGGATTCACAACACGTTATTATATTAATACTGCTAATATTTTTAACATGCGCTGTTTCTATAGTTCGTGTTGATACGAGGTGATCAACATTATGATAATTATGATTATCAGATCTATTCAACATGTGCAATAGATAACTTTACCACAATCATTAAATATTTATTTACGTTTGCAGATATAAGTTTGTTTATAGTTTTATTTTAGTATATAATATATCTGGTACCAAGTTAAGTTGAGTTTGTAAGGTTATTCTGACGAATTTATTCAACTGTTTAAATAATATTCTTGGGACGTTATTGGCATAGTTTTTAAATAAATTTAAGTATATTTTCTGAATCTGAACAGAACATACAAGAGTGCGTATGCCAGTGTGGTTACACTGCATAGGGGTGGTCTGCGTGTCATAATAATAAAACGTAAACCTTATGCAAAGTAGTACACCAATAAATAATTATTTTTGCACCCACGTTAATCTAAATGCTATTTTTTTCATGATTTGAAAAATTACAAACAGAAATGATGTCTACGCCAAAATTTGTTTTCTTTCAAATGACATCCATGAAATAATAATAAAAAAACTTGCGTGACAACCCTGTCGTCGGCACGATGTGTATCGTAAATAAATCAACAAGGGTTGTCTTTAATGATAGGTTTGTTATATAATGAATTGATTAATTTATATTATTTTATTAGTTTAGTTACTTTGAGTTATTTACATTAATTCTAGAGACTTTGTTATTGAATTAGTACTTTTGCATATACGTTTCATTGAAGCCTGTTGTTTCATACTGTTGTAAGAACGTCCTTGTTTCATTATGCCTTATTGTAATTTAATAAGTTCTTAAACTTTACAATTCACTGGGTTGTTATAACGAACATCACATCACCATAGTGTAACCGCACACGAACCATTCGCGACCACCCATTGCCAGACTCTGACCACTAGAGGTGGGCAAAGTGTATCATTTTTGCGATTGGAACATTAGCATCTTGATCACTGAAATAAAATTTGGCTCATTTGGATCACCGGTTCAAAGTATAAATATAAAATACAGAATCAAAATTTGTGAGAGTATGAGTGATACACATCTCATTTGGTATCTCTTTCTGACTTGTATAGATTGTAATTATGTCGCCCGCTCACTCGCGACTCGCGAGTCTATAGTTAAGTAACTCAGTGTGTCTCAGTCTACCTCTCTCGCTCGCACATTGCTCAGTCGCCTCGCGAGTGACGCGTTGCGCGAAATGAGCACAGAGCAAAGTAATGTTTCAGATCCAAATGATGCATTTGAAACGTTACTGAACCAATCTTTTGAATCACTTCAATGATTCGGATCAGTGAGTCGGTTCCGTAGAGTTACACACGCCTACTGACCACTACAGTTCGTGCACACTTATTTTCGCTCTGACAGCAGCAACCTATTTGTAACCTACCTCATTGTATCAAGATTATAGATTACAGTGATTTTGACAGACTTGTCAAAGGCAGCAACCTAATAGCAACCTTATCGTTATGAGAATAAAGTTAACTTTGATTTGGACAGTGGTGCAAATTAGAGCTATAATAACTGAAAGGACTGTACTGGTGGTCACGTGTGGTAAGTTTACGAGTAGCCTTATATTTTCCTAATATTAATTTTATATATAATATAAAATTATTCGGAATTTACTAAGTATATAAAATAAAAAGACACTGAAGAAAATCGTACAATCTAACTTGCCCCAATATTATAATAAACAACGCCAGCTCACCGAGAGAGACAATTATATTATGAGTGTGGAAAAAACATGAACACAACAAAAGTTACTTTGTGCACATGCAGAAAGTACTGTATATTACTTATTCACAGTTGTGAATTTTTCATCTTTTAATTTAGACATTCCCGCAGTGGCCCGACACCTATGTGGCTGTGCTTGTGAAAGTTGAAAATATATATTTATATTTTATCGATAAATAATCTAAATGGCTCATAAACGCGAGGAGACTTTTTCCCGTAGAACGACCGATTAGCGAAAGAGTTGACTCCCGTAAGCGGTATGTACAACCCGCAAGAATAAAGCTTCGGCCAAACCTGCGCGACCAAAGCAACTGCGAAGCGGGAGCGTCAGTCGCTCGGCGGACGCTGCTCGTGTTAATTTATGGTGAATAGCACACCTACGCGACCGCTGTAGTCCCGCAGGTGTTCGCAGTCGCTTTGGTCGTGCAGGTTTGGCCGAAGTTTTAACTTGAGACCCGAGCGGTCCCTTCCGACACCCGTGCTTTTACCTAATACTCTCGACATCGACGCTTCAAAACCGCGCGCATACGTCATCCGAGCGAAGTCTCAGTTAACTCTTGCGGATTGTACGTGCGATAACCGCATGTTTTAGACATTCTCCTGGTGTAAATGAGCCTTATTATACAATACTATGAAAGCATAATGAATGTAACCTATTTGAATGTAAATCTTGTATACTTTTGTGATACTGAAGAGGAAAAATAACAAAAATATAAATAAATGAATATTTTGAAAATAATGTTTTACTATTGCACTCCTGTAACGACAGACTACAGTCCTGGTAAACGACGGCCGATGTATTGCAGTGGATGATCCGAAGTTTGTGAGGTGTGTCCCGAGACCGGAGCAGCAAAAATACCACACACGGCCTTAGGTTTGAGCCACACGGTGCGGTGCGGCGCCGCACCGCAAAGATTTCGACCAATCGGCGGGCACACAAGCAGCTCCGGTGCCCCGCCGATGCAGCTCAGGTGCCCGCCGATTGGTCGAAATTTTTGCGGTGCGGCGCCGCACCGCACCGTGGTGTGGCTTGGCTCTTAGTCTAGTTGGTAGACGCAACTGTTACTAACAAGGTGTCTAAATCGACTTTTTTTTATATAGATGACTGGTAATTAGTGACCGATACTTAAACACGTGATTTTACTCATCATTATGAACAACTTTTACTATGGGATCAAACCTGAAATCGTGAAAAAAAAAACAGCTGTTCCCTACATTTTGACGAGTTAGACGAACATAAATGTAGGGAACAGCTGATTTTTTTTTTCTGGACTGAAATTTAATTTAATAAATGAGCTGTTTGTTTTCTATTAATAAACTAAATTTTATTCGAGAATATCCATCGGTTTCTTAGTAAACTTCAACAATATCCGACGCTCCTGTATACTTAACTCCTTTGTTGACTGTACATACAGTCAACAAAAGAGATAAGTACGCAGGATCGTCGGATATAGTTGAAGTTTAGTAAGAAACCCATGGACGTTGTCGCTTGAAATTTTATTTGCTATATGAGCTGTTTGTTTTCTAATAATAAAATAAAATTTTATTCGAGAACATCCATCGGTTTCTTAATATACTTCAACTGTATCCGATGAACCTGCATACTTGTCTCTTTTGTTGGCTGTACCTATGTAAATGTGATAAAGAAATAGTAAATAAATAAATGTGCCGCGCCGTGTCGCGCATGAGCCTATTGCGTTTCCCCAGTGTTTCCCCCTTTTTGGGTACGTTCAAAGAGTAAAGTAACTATAGAGTACGTTTAATATGATCTGTGTCGCACTGTATCAAGAAATGACAGCTGACAGGCAGGTGACACCTTGACACTGACAGAAGTCAGTCAGTACGCTGTTTCTTTCATCAAGGTCGTACGTGGGTTATTCGACTTGTTCGTCTTGTTCTCCTACTAATATTATTCTAATAATATCGCTACTTATTGCTTAACGTGAATATATAATAAAATAATCTATCAGAAACTTTGTGACTAGTTCCAGTAATCATTTCTTTAGCAGGTAGGCATTTTAAAATTCGTTTGTTTGGTGGGTGACTTGATTTTTGTGTATCTTTTATTTATTCAACACGAATTTATTGATAAAACTAGTTGACAAAATATTAACGTAATCAACAACTATCGCTTACTGATTGATTTCTCTGTTGTAGCTATGAAATTTCTGACAAGTTTGGACGATGTACCCGAACTCAAGAAAGAGAATGTCCACATCAGGGATGAAGCTGAGTTGTTACAAAAATTAAATAAAATGATAAACGATGGACATAGTAAGCTACAGATTGTAACAGATTTCGACCACACTCTGACAAGACACACTCTGGACAATGGAAACACTGTGCTCACAAGTTTTGGTAAGCTGATACATTTTTATCTCAACATTTGATATTAAAAATTGATTGAATTTTTTTTACGACCATTTTTAAATATTTTTTTTATTAGCATTTATGATAACATAAACTAGAATTAATATATTCAAAAGACTTGATTTTTATCGTTTCTGTCAACAGCACTATCCATTGATGAATAAAGATAAGCACAAACTGATCTGCCTGCGCAACCTCTGTCAGCATGGCAGACTAAACTCCAAGAAATATTATCCAATGTCTTAAATTTCATTGTAGGTATGTTTCGCGAGTGTCCATCAATACCGCAGCACTATAAAGATGAGGACAATCGACTCTCGGGCATCTACAAGCCCATCGAGTGTGACCCTGTGATGAGCATAGAAGAGAAAACCCAACATATGATTGATTGGTATGTGGCCGCACATGCATTGCTCAAGTAAGTATCTGTTGAACTTTTCTCAAAACATAAGTAATAGATTCAAATTCAAGATTTATAGTGTAAGTAGTTTAATTTATGATGTACCCATTCAGCTGTAGTTTGTTGTGGGTAATGATAGAATATAAATGTTGTTGATGGCACCAAATGACTCTGCAATGTAAATTATTTTAAATCTCATATCGGCTCTTTTTAATTGATAAAATATTCAATTATAATGTTTTTGTGGGAATCACTGTTTGCTGCTTGCAATAAACTATGAATGACTTATATGGGGGCCTAAAAAGGCCACTTTGGCAGAATAACATAAGGGTAAGTTAATTGTATCAAATCCCATTGGTGAAGCATTCTTCAGTTATTTTTTTTTGTCTGTGCTAAAATCTCTTTGATTATACCTACGTAGTGTAGCGAAAAAAATAAAAACACGGACTGTCTTCGCCATATTATAATTCATAATGTTATCCTTTAATGATTCTCCAAAGTGGCCTTCTTAGGCCCCCTGGTAACTGATTTAAAATTCTATCAGAGCGGTATTGCCATAATTTAAAAAAGTTCACAGTGTGCACCCTAATTGCATAACACACCATAAATCTGAATCATTTGGAAAAATATTGCTAATCCATTGCTTCCTACATTCGAAAAATGTGTCTGCTCAACAACATAAATAATGAAATGAATTGAAAAAACTTGAAATTGTTTATTGAAATAATTGATTTACATAAATATTTACAAATTAGGGCCTTAAACTAGTAGATGGTAAGAAATAATTGGATTCTACCTGAACTAGGAATAAACCTGTATTTCAGGTATCTCACTCAAGAGCTAAGTATTATCTAAAATTCCAACAAATAGTAAATAATGTATCTACTTTAATAAAGGTTATATAATCAAATTGAGCAAAATAGTATGCTACTTTTTTGCATCATCGTAAGACATATTTACAACCATGTTCTATTATGATTTTTGCAATGTTACATTTTTAATAAGGTCGCGTTTGTCATACAGAAAAAATTGCCGTGTCAACAAAAATGTTAAGATTGCATGTTTACTTATAATATAAATTGTAAAAACTAAAATTAATTTTACGTATTAAAACTAGTAAAAGACAAAATAAGAATCACACTAATATTATAAAGGCGAAAGTTTGTGTGTGTGTGTGTTTATGTTTGTTACTTCTTCACGCTCAAACGGCTGGACCAATTTTGATAAAATTTTGTATGGAAGTAGCTGACACCCTGGATTAACATATAAGCTACTTTTTATCCCATTATTCCCACGGGATAGACAATTACGCGGGTGAAACCGCGGGGCGCTGCTAGTAATTATATAACATAAAGTAAAAGTAAAAAGGCGTACCTATAGATAAACAACTGAATGTTTTTGAACTCTCAAAATGAAACCCATTGCTACTGATAGTGTGTTATGCAATTACCCAGCTGATCTCAGTCTCAATCTGCCAACAATACCTCTAATTTCCCCACACTTTTGGCAAGTTTTTGACTTTGATTATTGCTGGGATGAGATTGCCCTATTAAGTTTTTCTACATATTTGTATGTTTTCAGAGGTGTGAAGTTCCCAAGAAATGAGTTAATGGATGCAGCTCACAGAATGGTGCAGTGTTTCAGGTATAATCAAATATTTTGTAAGGTATTAGGTGTAAAACAATGCCTGTTTGGTTGGGCTCCGTCTGTGCACTGAACATGTCGCCATTACGTATTGAACATGGCCCTAGCAGTGTTTAGTCGTGCATTTCTTTTTTCTACGCAAAATACGCGCATTGACGTGGAGTTGCGGACACCAGCCCGTATTACCTATTTAGTCGTGCATTTCATAACAATATGTTGAAACAATCGATCAAGTAAAAATAAGTAAGTTATTAAAATAAAACATTAAAACTTACTTATTTACTTAGTAGAGTGCCTGGTAATGTAAAAGAATATACTTTTTTTTTGTAAATTAGTAGCTGTTTTATCTAAGCGTTTCTGAAAAATAATATATTTGCATTGCACCTTGCAGCATCCGAGTATGCAATGTATTAAAGATTTAATTTCTTAGTAAATAAATTAAGTCCTCCAGACCGTATATCGGCCACGGCGGCGGCGGCCAATCTCAACGGAGACTAGCCTTCGGCGCGGGAGATATTATAGTGCATAAGTGTGCGCGCAGACACAGGTGCACTCCCCCTTCCCTCACTCTCATAGTCAGTAGTAGTAATTTTTTAGTAAGCAGTTCTTGTCACAATAACCAACTGAAATATTTTTACAGAAAAGGTGTGGAAGACATGATAGAGTGGAGCAAATCCCAGCAGGTGCCAGTGCTGGTGTTCTCAGCAGGTCTCGGGGAGTCTGTACTGGCTGCTATGAAGACTGCCAACTTCTTGCTTCCACATGTCAAGGTACCTACCTAACTATTTGTGTGTTATAGGTTTACAGGGTAAGGCATATGAAAAGAAATTTGGATGTATGAAAAGCCTGTGTAACTCCGTATTAAATCGACGGCCGCAAAATATATAATTATGGTTTTCTACAAAATCATGATTAAAACTGTGATAATTCTTCTATTGCTATCGTCTTCTATTTTACAACATTTAGTTAATACATACCAAGGAAATGGTTAAAGCCAATTACTGTATTTTTTTTCTTTCGATAATACGGTAGATGTGTATCTACTTCGTACAAAAATTAAACTAAGTAAGTTTTAAAAGCCGACGTTATAATGGCTATGTGACTGATATCTTTGTTTACAACTGGTGAACGTACCGATTGTCCGACGTATACACGGATTAACGGTATATGTCCGTATCTACGTCGTTACTATGTGAAAAGTAGATGTAGTTATCGACTTTTGACTGATAACTAGTAAAAATTTTAAGTTGGAAGAGAGAATTCTAAGTCGAATTATGTAAAAAAGTGAATTTATGTAAAAAGTGCAGATGAGTATTTATACTTTTTACCATGTTACTGTCGAAATATTTTAGTTCAAATCTGCTATGATGATCATGGATCGCTGAATGAACATTAAATAAAGGAGGCTGCGCAAAAATGTACTGGTACCTACACTAATAGTGATCACCTGTTGGCCTTCGAAAGATAACGCTTTTAGTTTATTATTTCTATGGCAGCATATATCAATGAATAATGTGTGTGGGAAGGCCTCCCACAATAAAGACCGAAGACCTGGTGAAAGCCGCAGGAATGCGCTGGATACGAGAAGTACAAAACCGATCGAAATGGCGATGCTTGGGGGAGGCCTAGCTATGTCCAGTAGTGGACGTCTTTCGGTTAAAACGATGATAATGATATATCAGCATACATAACATTAACAACTAATAATTAATTTCCAGGTAGTATCCAATTTCCTAGCCATGGACGACGACGACTACATAGTTGGCATTAAAGGTGAGATCATCCACACCTACAACAAAAACGAGACCGCGATCAAACACACCGAGTACTACGACATGGTACAGCAGCGCTCCAACGTCATACTGATGGGCGACAACATCGGCGACGCGGGCATGGCCGAGGGCATGGAACACTGCGACGTCGTCGTCAAAGTAGGCTTCCTAGGAAACAATGCTGAAGGCAATCTGAGAAACTATCTCAACAAATTCGACATTGTACTCGTGAACGAACCGTCTGTCGACGTTGTTAACGCCATACTGCAATTTATACTGTGATTTTTTATTGTGATTGTAACTAAAGAAACTAACATCTGGTTTCTCAAAGGTTCATTAATAAAGATATTTGTTGACAGATTGTGATTGGCTGATTGAAATAACAACAGCCAATCAAATCACTTGTCATGAGTTTAGGCCTTTCAGAGACTGGGTGCTAATAATAATTTATTATTAGTGACAGCGATCTGTTTAGGAGATTGAGCAATAGTGTTTATTATCTTAGGTAAATCAGCCAGACCCGGAGATTAAAATATTTCATACTTAAAAATATGTTCAAATTATACTGTACTGCCTTTATTTATCTTTTAAGTGATGGCTATGTAAACTAAGTGTCTAGTTTTTTTTTTAAAGCTGCGACTAATCTTTTGAACAAAATAATATTAATGTGCAATAGAATATTCGAGCCATTTTTCGTTTGTTTTTACAAATTTTGTGATGAATGACACATTAATAACAAAGTTATGGGTCTGGCTACATGGCGATATTATTGAAATATTTTTGATAATTTGTCTCGAGTTATTTTGAACTAAGCAGCATCATTGTAAACTATGAGCTGCTCTTTGTTTGTATCTTTTCAAAGGTCATAGACCTCTGGTACATACATGTGTGCTTCTAGATGACTCAGACTCGCTGTGAGAAAGCTTTGTCTCTTATCCTCGGCATTTTCGGTTCTACTTAGTAGAGTAGGTTTACTAATTGTATAATTTATAAGTATTTGATAGGTATCTACGCGGAGAAAGGAAACTGAGCGATGGTATACAAACCAATTTCATAGTCGTATCGTCTGTTGGTAATAAAAAAATGCCCAGCTTCCTTTAATTTTAAAGATTTATTTTGTTTTGTTATTGTTGTTTCTGTTAAAAAATCATCATCATTAGTGTGTCATTAGATTTGATCACACTTAATATTATATCATCTGGGTTATGTTTCCTTCCAATACATACAGAATAATAAAGTTTATCCTCTACGTGTTATTTTGTTCTAGAATTATATTTTTGTTGAAAATGTTTTGTAAAGCTGTGGCGCCACTCGGCTTAGATATAAAGTTATAAACATGATCGGCCTTATTACAAAACAAGGTTTATGTTTAGACCCAGGTTTAAACCATCGATCCACTTTTTAATTTGGAACTTCATTCTGACAAAGCTAAAGTTCGAAAAAAAAATTACGTTAAAACCGAGTCTGTTTTGTATGAACTTTACCTTGCTCGGAACAAAGATCAAAATACGATAACAGGCTCGATGGTCTCAAGGTAGAAATTAGTTTTGTAATGAGGCCGACTGATTATTTTGTTTTCGAAAGTATAACACATATAATTCTGTGTGCGAGCCCCGTTCAAAAAGTTTGCAGATACTTTTTCTAATTTCTTACCATTTTGGTGAAAGTACGCTGCAAACTGTTCGTTGTCTGCTGGCCCTTATGCGATAGCTTGTATATCCAACAGTCACTCCGTCGCCGTCGTTGTAGCGGACGTGATAGTTGAGATCTTCGGTGGCTTGTGTCCATTACTTGAGTAACTTTTGTGAATATGAATAGAATGTAGAATTTCGTGTAAAGATGAAATGACGCATTTTTTAATGTTTTCTACACTTGCTTATAAAACTGTTGTAGCAATGTTAACTGCACAAACCACTTTTATAATGAAATTGTGACAAATTCAAAAGACATGTATGACGAGGAGAAAAATAAAACAATATTTGTAATGAAATTAAATAATTTGTTATTATTATAAAACAACACATCTATATGATGTATTTTCTAGTCATTGCCGTGCTTACATTTTGATATAGCGACTATAAAAGAGATTTTTGTTTTGATAATATCACAAAAACTAAATGCACAATATTAGTATAAGTAAGAATCAACATGATTTATAATATAATGGAATAAACAACAGATTAAATGCTAATGGTACTACGTAACCAAGCTAGAGCGACGCCATTTTTTCTCTTTTGTCTTCGAAAATACGAATGTAAGATGATTCTAGTATTATTATTGGAATAGTAATATTCAATTATGATGTAGAGTCGCACAATCAGTTGCGTAGTACTGTACATTGATAAAATGCCATACATTCATGGAAGATTTTTTTTATAATACTAAAAAGATTTTAACAAAATCTATATTTCGTTGATTAGACTAGTAAAAATTTAAACTATAATGGCTTGTTTTACCACCCCCGAGTTCCAGTTAACGTATCCGGTAGGAAATTTCGTGTAGTCTCTATCCGGAAAATGTAAAACAGGCCTTAATTACAGCTCGATTCAAACTTTATGTCGGCTCGGAACATGAGGCGAGTCTCTGCGCAGTAACTAATTCACGTGTCAGCGGGGGGAGGGGGAGGGGGAGGTACTGGGCACTTCAGAGCCTCCATAAAGTCTGAATCGGGCTGTAATACAAATATCAAAAATATATCCAATAAACAACACAATAAGTACTGATAATTTTAAACTGGCAATAAAACCTCACTGCTTACATACGAATCACTTTAAAACGAAGAAAGTACAAAGTAAACATTCAAGTACTAACATACAGAAATTGTACTAAACCTTGTTAACAACATGGCAAGAATGAAGATCGGAACTATTCAAAGTTGGTCAGCATGATAACAAAATGACTGGAAAATACATGTGTTCATCACAATACCCTATTACATAGTTAAATTTAACTGAACGAACTAAAAGCTCTAAAGTAAACAACAGTCTTAGAACATACAAGTTATTTACACAAAGATTTGTTTCATATAAAAATATCCTACTGTACACGTAACAATCATCTCATTCATATAGAAATATATTTGTTTCTATGTACAAAACTAGAAACGATAGTAAAAATAGTTAAATCTTTAGGAATCATCTACACGACGTCGGTACGTCGCGGGGAGCACACTCGGCGACTGTGTTCAAGGCACTTGTTGCATTAACAAAATTGAATTGACGTTTGCGCGGGATCAATGGGGAATAGGTAGGTATTTTATATTATTTTAACCTTATACACCTCAATTCAATGTGTTGAATTACTTTAGAATATAATTACATTTTAAAATATCTCTAAATGCTTGCTTAAACATAAAATAGGGACGTCGATGACGACACGGGCTTGCTTTATGTCTGATATTACAGACCCCAAGATGCGATCAGGGGCCATATTACAGACCCCAAGATGCGATCAGGGGCCATATTACAGACGCCGAGATGCGATCAGGGGCCATATTACAGACCCCAAGATGCGATCAGGGGCCATATTACAGACCCCAAGATGCGATCAGGGGCCATATTACAGACCCCAAGTTGCGATCAGGGGCCATATTACGAAGTATTAATGCCATCGAAATTCCAGTGCCAAAAAGGGATGGTGCTATCGGTCATGTATAGCTCCGTCTCTCTCTTACAAAGACGGCCTGGGCCTCAGAATTAAGGAGTCTAAAGATCCTTGTCGCTGATTCATACTCTTAGTTTACTGAATTAAAGCTCCGGCGTTCTCGCCTAATGTAAGGACTAGTTACAATGTCCTGTCGGACAGTTGAACGTGAACGCGACAGTTCCGCGAGTGTATTCCCCGCTACGATTAATATGTATGCCCCAATAGCGGGTGCAGTCTCAGGCAAGGCAGCGTTTCTCTATAAATAAATATAAATATTCTGAGAAGGAAGTCAACCGTTATCACACACTAGTAACCTACTAAAATACAAGATTTCATCAACAATCACAATCGTGTCGTACGTTGCCACAAAACACGGTACTACATACCAGGTATATAATAGACAGACATACAAACAATAACGTCTATTTACTAGACGCCAACGTCAGTGGTACTCGCGGTCACAGAACGAGGGAGCGGGACGACACGAGACTATTTAGAAATTCCGTACTTAATATTCACCGTCCCACTTGCACGTTTTACGACCGCACCACAAACGTTGGCGCTTAGTATAGTTCAACACAGACTAAGAACTAACGAGAGTCCACTTGACACTTTCCCTATGTTAGTTAATGTGTTACCAACAACAAATACTGCATTCCTCGAACATCGCATCATAAGGTTTGATTTTGTGTGTGAGAATCGATTTTCACAGTGGGCTGAAAATCGATTAGCAAAATCGGGGAATACTCCTGTCTCGATACTTAAAATATTATTGTTTATGTCATTTCTTCTTACAGAATCCCCAAAAACTATGGCCCTATGTGTCTTTAGCGAATACTCACACACATACAAACCTTACGACAAAGCTGACCGCTGTACTTTGTTCTGACAAAACTTTCTGCATGCAATTTAATCAAATGTGGGAATGAGATAACGCATATTGTGCGCACTCTCCTACTTACGGGTATTAATAGTTAGACGTAGTGTAGTAAAGCGTAGATTGATTTATAATTAATATTATTGTACAGCGCACTAAAGTAAACGCCAACAACCGAGATAGATACGGTCATAAAGCGTGGGAGCGAGATAACACGAGACTCAGTATAGCTTTCTAAAGTCCCGTACTAAATAATCAATTCACCGTCCCACTCGCACTTTTTATGACCGCGAACGCTACGTGTCTTGGCGTTTACTATAACGTACGAGGTTTTAGTCTGAATACAACATTTAAACATTAAATTGTTAAATACCAAGACTCTGACTGAACATATACTCTTGAAGATGATAAGCAGCGAAACAAAATATTGTTGTCTTAACGCGAACCAGTTCTAGTCGTTGCAAGTCACGAGCGCTCGTCAAGGGACTTTTATGTCATTGAAATGAGGTTTAAATTGCAATGATTGACGTGCTCGTGAAATTGCACCTACTATAACTTAGTTTATGTTCACATTCAAGTATAAAGGGTGTAAAAAGACAGTTAACCAAGCCGAGAGTCACTTGTACTCTCCATCACTGTAATTTTTTTTTGTAGGTACTGGCCCATACCTGGGAACCTTCCTCTGGTTACGGAGATATTGATTCCAACTTTTACTGATGTTTTTTTACGAAAACGTGTTTAAATACCCCCACGACCCCTGTACCGTTGCATGTACCTATAAGCATAATGTTTTGCGAGCGTTACATTGCGCACAACCGCAAGCAGCAAATTTTCACACGAAAAGTCGTTTCCCAGCAACAATTTTTTTTGTGCAATGTTACTTAGATGTACAGAATACGTAGTTGACGGCTATGTGATGTCTTTTTACACCCTGTAGACTTTTACGATTATTGGCGCTGATGTCCCACGATGTAATCCGTCATTGATTTAAAATACGTCGGAACATGTTTAAAATTGCATTAATTGTTTACACTGACAGGATTAATGGTATTTAAACCACACTTATTGTCTGAACCGTCCTATCGGTTCTAAACCCATGGCCGAAGTACATCGAAATGCAGAATACTGATTAAAATTAACAAAGGAAATACTTAGTGGTGCTGACCGTACTATATTCTATGGTCAACTAGGTATACGTTCTAAGAGACTTGACACTGAAAACCACAAAAAAAAAAAAAAAATTTTTGCAGGATTTTTTTTTTCACTCCCTCTTGCCTAAGGGTCGTCGAAAGTGGTGTTTCTTTACTATGGAATGCGGGGTATTTGAATGTGGTACGGTCAGCAAGACCACGTATATCGTCAATAACATTGACAGATCTATGAGATACCGCGTGATGCGGCGCGTAAGTACTATGTACTATAAATACTACACAAATAATAATGTTATACATATAATTATGGTAACTAACAACATCGGAAGTAATTTCGATGATATGGTAGATTATACGTTATCGTTTTGAACACTTGCGATGAAATATTTACAAAGAAACAAGAATAGTGTATTAAAAAGAATTCAGATTCAGGTTGTGTAGTACAATATAATTATTTTCTTGACTCACTGAAAACTATTTTCGCACTATGTGAGAAACGACATAAATTCACTCAATTTGCAAAAGTGTGAGCCAAGATAAATGCTTGCTAAGTCTCGCCGAGCGCACGTGCTGCGACGTGCCGGATACGTCTCTCCGACGTACCGTTGGTTGGCGTCTGTCCGACGTACCGTATGCGTCCTTCCGACGTACCGTATGCGTCCTTCCGACGTACCGTATGCGTCCTTCCGACGTGCCGGCCGCGTCTCTCGGACGCGTTGGTCCCGCTTTGCAGTATAAAAGCACAATATAATCTACATGTATTACAATAGGTCTATCGACAGATCACAGCCTAGTTCAGTGTAACAGTGGAGGTAATGCGGCGAGCGCGTGACGTCATCGCTCAGGTGATGGCCGCCACTTCCGGCTGCGGCTTGTGCAGCCCGTCCTCGTCCCGCGCCCTGTGGGACACACGAGTCAATACACGATCTAGTGCTACAAACCGTTTCAGTTTAAATTCTTACACAGTCATTAACTTTAGGGAATAAGTAAAACATTCAAATGTATTTAGAAGGTTTCAACTTCATCTTTCAGCCAATTTTCCAACAATTATTATTTGAATAATATTACTAAATTGTAATTGAAAAATAATCGGCGAAAATTGAGATTATAAAGTTAACCTCAATTGTCAAATGAAAAAACAGCGTGTTGGTGTGTGTGTGTGTGTGTGTGTGTGTGTGTGTGTGTGTGTGGGGGTGTGTGTGTGTGTGTGTACGTACCGGTAGAGCGTGGCGTGCGGCGGCGCGGAGCGGTAGTGCGCGGCGTAGGTGCGCGTGCGGCGCCGCGCGGCCACGGCGCGGCCCAGCGTGTTGGTGTGTGTGTGTGTGTGTACGTACCGGTAGAGCGTGGCGTGCGGCGGCGCGGAGCGGTAGTGCGCGGCGTAGGTGCGCGTGCGGCGCCGCGCGGCCACGGCGCGGCCCAGCGTGTTGGTGTGTGTGTGTGTGTGTGTACGTACCGGTAGAGCGTGGCGTGCGGCGGCGCGGAGCGGTAGTGCGCGGCGTAGGTGCGCGTGCGGCGCCGCGCGGCCACGGCGCGGCCCAGCGTGTTGGTGTGTGTGTGTGTGTGTGTGTACGTACCGGTAGAGCGTGGCGTGCGGCGGCGCGGAGCGGTAGTGCGCGGCGTAGGTGCGCGTGCGGCGCCGCGCGGCCACGGCGCGGCCCAGCGTGTTGGTGTGTGTGTGTGTGTGTGTACGTACCGGTAGAGCGTGGCGTGCGGCGGCGCGGAGCGGTAGTGCGCGGCGTAGGTGCGCGTGCGGCGCCGCGCGGCCACGGCGCGGCCCAGCGTGTTGGTGTGTGTGTGTGTGTGTGTACGTACCGGTAGAGCGTGGCGTGCAGCGGCGCGGAGCGGTAGTGCGCGGCGTAGGTGCGCGTGCGGCGCCGCGCGGCCACGGCGCGGCCCAGCGTGTTGGTGTGTGTGTGTGTGTGTGTGTACGTACCGGTAGAGCGTGGCGTGCGGCGGCGCGGAGCGGTAGTGCGCGGCGTAGGTGCGCGTGCGGCGCCGCGCGGCCACGGCGCGGCCCAGCGTGTTGGTGTGTGTGTGTGTGTGTGTGTACGTACCGGTAGAGCGTGGCGTGCGGCGGCGCGGAGCGGTAGTGCGCGGCGTAGGTGCGCGTGCGGCGCCGCGCGGCCACGGCGCGGCCCAGCGTGTTGGTGTGTGTGTGTGTGTGTGTGTACGTACCGGTAGAGCGTGGCGTGCGGCGGCGCGGAGCGGTAGTGCGCGGCGTAGGTGCGCGTGCGGCGCCGCGCGGCCACGGCGCGGCCCAGCGTGTTGGTGTGTGTGTGTGTGTGTACGTACCGGTAGAGCGTGGCGTGCGGCGGCGCGGAGCGGTAGTGCGCGGCGTAGGTGCGCGTGCGGCGCCGCGCGGCCACGGCGCGGCCCAGCGTGTTGGTGTGTGTGTGTGTGTGTACGTACCGGTAGAGCGTGGCGTGCGGCGGCGCGGAGCGGTAGTGCGCGGCGTAGGTGCGCGTGCGGCGCCGCGCGGCCACGGCGCGGCCCAGCGTGTTGGTGTGTGTGTGTGTGTACGTACCGGTAGAGCGTGGCGTGCGGCGGCGCGGAGCGGTAGTGCGCGGCGTAGGTGCGCGTGCGGCGCCGCGCGGCCACGGCGCGGCCCAGCGTGTTGGTGTGTGTGTGTGTGTACGTACCGGTAGAGCGTGGCGTGCGGCGGCGCGGAGCGGTAGTGCGCGGCGTAGGTGCGCGTGCGGCGCCGCGCGGCCACGGCGCGGCCCAGCGTGTTGGTGTGTGTGTGTGTGTACGTACCGGTAGAGCGTGGCGTGCGGCGGCGCGGAGCGGTAGTGCGCGGCGTAGGTGCGCGTGCGGCGCCGCGCGGCCACGGCGCGGCCCAGCGTGTTGGTGTGTGTGTGTGTGTACGTACCGGTAGAGCGTGGCGTGCGGCGGCGCGGAGCGGTAGTGCGCGGCGTAGGTGCGCGTGCGGCGCCGCGCGGCCACGGCGCGGCCCAGCGTGTTGGGGTGCACAGAGTTGCGGATGGCGTGATACACCATCCTGTATACAGAAATTGTCATGAATGAATATATTGTCTTTCTTATGCATGCATCACATCATCATCCAGTTTAACCGTTGTAACGAAGTCGTGAAGGTGCAGCTATTTACCAGTTACTGCACAAGCGTTTGCACAGTCGAGCTGTGGAAAAACATGAGAGTGCAACCCAGCGCCTCGGGGCGCGCGATGTGGCGTGTCCCGCGCGGCTGGGCGTGCAGGCGCACACATCGCGCGGCTACTCCTCTGGTAGGCGCGCTAAGGGAATGGAACCACAACCCCTACCAGGCCTCCTCCACTCGGCCGTACCTACAGCGATAAATGCCTACACTTTCGCGTGGTGCCGTCGCCACTTCGCCAGTCGGTTGTGACCGCTCGCGCGCAGTGCCCGCGCGTGGGTAATATTTTAAATAAGTTTCGAATAGTGAACAACAAGAATGGCTGCCCGGCTGGTTTAAAGTATTGCTCATTTGACGGATGTGAATAATGTTGGATAATTACGAGAGCAACTTGAAAATATTATTTTTTGTTAGTTGAGATATCTTAACGATTTGAAAAAAATCTGCCGTTCCCTACATTTATGTTCGTATAACTCGTCAAAATGTAAGGAACAGCTGATTTTTTTTTCGCGATTTCAGGTTTTGTCCCATAGTAAAAATTGTTCATAATGATGAGTACAATGACCTCTTAAGAGGTTGCTGGTGTTTTACCAATAACCCTGTATAGGTATTACATGAATATTAAAACTTACATATAATTAAAATCTCGATATTTTGTCAAATCGTAAAAACTCGTGCGAAGCAGGGGCATATACCCTATATTGAATAAATAAGTAGAAGATACTGACCTGGGCGTCAACGCGGTCACAGTAGTGAGGATCAGGACGAGCCAGTACACCGGCTCGCGGATCGTGTTCAGCATGACGTGGTACGTGGAGGGCAGGTTCAGGAACGACGGCCAGATGGTCTGGTACAGCAGCGTCAGGATGAAGAACGACAGCAGAGAACCCGACAATGCCAGCACATGGATCACCGTCTGAGAATGTTATGAACAATACATATTAGTTTTTTAGCATGTCGTCAGTGCCAGGGGTAAATCGTGAACTTCAAGTTTTCTTGAGTTTATGCAGGTTGTATGTTGAAATATGATTCGCGACCGTTATAAATATTTATTTACTAGCTGACCCGGCGAACTTCGTACCGCCTCAGAATATGAAATACCTTCGCTTTTTTTTTTTCGTAAGTTTTTCCCATGTTTTAATAGTTATTCTGCTATTACGGGGCGGAGACAAATCCAACAAATTAAAGATTATAAAAATCGCTCCATCCGTCTTTGAGTTATAAATGGTGTAACTAACCCGACTTTGTTTTATTAGATAGATAGTTAGTTGTGTATTGTAAAGTCAAATCATTTATTTCAAATAGGCACAGTAAAGGCACTTTTGAACGTCAAAAATTACAACGAAATAGAATTGATTGTAGTCGCCCATTCCAAAAGGTAATTTTCGTATGGCGAAGAATGGGCAAGAAACTCCACTGTACAGTTCGCGTCAAATAACTTTGCCGCTCTGAAGTAGGCAACAAATCACTGCGCAGTAGTTAATCCTATGAATACAACAGCAGCGCGCATGGCGCGGATTGGCGCGGCTAGGAAAGAGCCTAACTTCAGAGCGGCAAAGTTATTTGACGCGAACTATATACAATCATTTCAATGTTTATGACATACGAAATAATTATGTATTTATCTCTCACTTAGAATTGACCTCAAATGTCATAATATCATGAAATAATCATTCAATTAATATGAAGTTAGAAGTGTATGAATGATTATAATTTTGTAAAAACATATTTACTAGGGTCGCGAATCGTAATTTTAATTAACATACAACCTGCAAATTACAAAAAACTTAAGAAAATTGGAATTTTGCAGGTTACCTTAACGCATATCCCTCGGTAACAGTTTGGTAAACGGCTCTTTGTACACGTGATAGTCAAAATTGTTTTTAGCGCACACTTTCTTGCAAATACTAGGTATTAACTTTCACTCGTGTAAAGCTACGGTTTCCTAGAAAAGCGGTGGCCGCTACATAGCGTCCGCAATTTACCGGCGAATGACGTCACTGAAACGTTGTTATATGAAAGTAGGCGGGTGTGTTTTCCTAGATAACGTTTTCGACACCACAAAATCCTAATCAGAACCAAAGATTGAAATCGCTAGATTTGCCTACACTGTACTTAGTTACGCCGAAAAGTGCTCATACTGAGAAGAGTGAGCTCACACGTTTCCATCATGACAATCAAGTCAATTTAAGTCACTACGTCATTGTGTGTCAGAGGTGTTAAAACGAAACAGTAACGCGACTATCTTTTGACGCGGTAGGGCGAATCTATCGATTTTATTCATTGCTGCTGTCATCATTTTTATGACAGCTGTCACTGCGATCGTTTGTGGCGCTCACCGCACTTCTAGGAAACCATAGCTTTAGATTATATAGTCGTACAATCGATCGTATATCAGTAGTAAGTGCACTACGAAAATCAGACAGTCTTATTAAGGTGCAGTAAATATAAAATTGTTACTACGGACTTGCGGTTGACTGTACTTTTAATTACACTCAACCCACTACTGTCTAAATCCTCATTCCATGCATACACACACACACACACTCCGTAATCTACACTTACGAATGTGAAATTAAAAAGCTGCATGTAATCATCATGAATAAGTTTATAAACATTTTAAGATAAGTTTATCGTACTCTTTATTTTCTTTCACAATAAGGAATATGCAAGTAATTCACAACTTTTTATTATTAAAGTTGTATAGAAGTCTAGAAATAAATTGCAATAAAAAAAATGCTTGGCTTTTTTTGGTTAGCCTATATTGTGTCCCACTGCTGGCCAAACGCCTCCCCTTTTTCCTTCCAAACCAAAGACTTATTTTATAATTCATTATTTAATGTTGTTATTTTGGTGGAACGGAACGCAAATTTGAAACGTGCAGTTTTCGACAATGACGGACGTGACGTAAAAAGCCATGTGATGATTTGTGAATACACATCACTAAGACGATTGGCATACAGAGAGCAAAATTTTAAAATTATTTCTTGAATAAAGTTATCTGATAACTTTAGTTATGTGTTGTTGTGTGTTGTTAGTTAGTTATGTTAGTTATCTGATAACTTTATTCAAAAAGAAATAATTTTAAAATTTTTACAGTTATTTCTGTTTCAGTGTTTTCTGATAACTATAAAATAATATGGCGGATAATGACGTCACATCACGGCCGCGACAGTTTGAGTAAAATATTTTTTTGAGCAACAAGTAGTAGTTTTTAGCTTTGGTTTTAGTTTTAGCAGGAATTAGACTTTTAATACATTTATTGGGTTTATATTACTGTATTTTTAATAAAGTGATGAAAGTAAAATTACATGCATATTCCCTATTTTGCCATCAATCTTGTTAACAAATAAAACGCTGCAAAGAAACAGAAAAAACAACAGCTCACCCAGCTCCTAGTCTCGATAGCCACATACAGCAGCATGACGACCAGGCAGCACGTCATGCAGCACACGCCGAAGGACCAGATGTCCACGGTGGTGTCCCAGTAGGCGAAGCAGGCCGTGAAGTACAGCACGACGCTGATGTACACGCACTCGGCCAGCACGGCCCAGAACGAGTGCGCGCGGTACGCCAGCCCGCGCCGGCTCGCGCTGTACAGGCCCGGCCGCTCCGTCAGCAGCGCCGCCGGCGCCACGCGGTCGTACGCGCCTGCGGAGGGCACGGTACACTGGGGTGTTCACCTGGCAGCGGGGTGAGGCACTGCGCAGCGGGGTGTGGGGTGAGGTACTGCGCAGCGGGGTGCGGGGTGAGGTACTGCGCAGCGGGGTGCGGGGTGAGGTACTGCGCAGCGGGGTGCGGGGTGAGGTACTGCGCAGCGGGGTGCGGGGTGAGGTACTGCGCAGCGGGATGCGGGGTGAGGTACTACGCAGCGAGTAGCGCACTTCAGAACCGCCATAATGTTTGAATCGGACTGTACAATGGTAGACCTTGCGCAATCGCGGCGTAAAGCGAACTCAACACTAGACATACGCTCAGTGCTCAGTTATTTATGGCAATCAGAAAGACAATTATTATCGTACTTAAAAAAACGTTTAATTCCAGTCGCAATCTCATTTCAGCGACAATCAATATCTTGAACTTGTTAAAAATGTTCAGTAGATTAGAGGTTTTTTTTGACAAATTGAGACGTGAAGTAGAATACAAACGTTATAAAAATATGAGGATGTTAAGATATAGCTTTATACATACGGATTAAAACGAACTCAGAAATTTAAAAACAAAAACGTATGAAATCGAAACTAGACGTATTGCACACCCTGAAGCTGTTAGATACGAATGAATGCATTTCGAACGTGAGCTTTTGGCTCAACTCACACCAAAAGAGCGTCGAAGCGCGGCGAAGCAAAGCGCAGTTTCAGTGTCATATGAATTTTAACTTTATTTTCATTACTATAATACTTATTATCGCATAAGAAACTCGAACGAGTCGCGCGGATGCCAGCGGCGCCGCTGGAATTCCAGCGAATAGCCGTGCGACTGCGCGGGAAGTCCCGAGAATGCTCGGGCAGTCGCGAGCGGCCGCTGGCAATATCCTGCCCCTCGCGCCCGCTCCCCGCGCGCTTCTGTTGCGCGCGAGCATTCACATTCATTCCTTGCAGTGCAACGAATACAGAAGTGATGGAAATAGATGAAGAAAGCTTATTTATTTGGTGCAAATGTTCGACTGCCTATACAATATCAAATCAAGGCATTGCAGCGATAAACACATGAAAGAAGAAGAGAAGGCGCGCGGAGTCCCGCGACTTCTCGAGCATTCCAGCGACTTCTCGAGCAGTCGCGGGAGTCCGCGCGCCTTCTCTGCCGAGCGGGTCGCTGCGCTTCGCCGCGCTTGACGCTCTTTTGGTGTGAGTTGAGCCTTACTTGTATCTAACTATTATTATAATTATTTTTCTATGTTTGGAAGTAGTTAGAACTCGAACTTACCGATAACGATGGGCGGCAGCGCGGTGAACATGAGGTTGTAGGTCATGAGGTGCACCTGGTCTATCATCACCATTGATGAGAAGCCGCAGTAGAACTGGTACCAGAACACCAGGAACACAAACGTCTGCGGACACAAACATTTACTTATAGGTTTTATTTTTGACGCATGTTTCAGGATTAAGGCCCGCTTGCACCATGAATCATTCCGTCATATCATTCCGTCTCTGTCATCTTCAAACGATCAACATAAACAGAACGATGTTTTAAATTCGTTAACGTTAAATGTGCTTAGTGATTTGTGGTGCAAGCGGGCTTGATTAAAATAAAGGTTGAATCAGTTTCTAATTAGATAGAGAGATAGAGAGCAGTGGTGGCACTTGTGGTAACGGCCGCGATTTACGTGTTGTAGGTCGTAGGTTCGAACCCAGACAGGCGCTTTACTTTGTGTAAATTATTTCATCACCACTGTTCTCAAAACGGTGAAGGAAAACATCGTGAGGAAACCGGCATGTCCTAGAACCAAAAATTCGAAGACATGTGACATCTGCCAATCCGCACTGGGCCCGCGTGGTGGATTACGGCCCACTCCCTTTCACCGAGAGGAGGCCTGTGTCCCAGCAGTGGGAACATTATAGGCTGATAATGCAGTTTCTAATTACTACATTTAAAAAAATCTAAGTATCATTATTTTTCTTAATTAAAAAAAAATCTGATATCGATTGTTCGATTTGATTTTGTTTTGTTGTTGTGTTGTTGTGTATTGTTTGTATTTATATGGTGTACATAATAAAGAGAATTCTATTCTATTCTATTCTATTGTACTAAAATAACTGCCTATCAACCGTATCAGACTCCTTAAAAGTGATCATCTTGTTTTAAATATTTAAGTTAATTTTTGATTTTTACAATTAATAATTATTTTCTTAGTAGCTCAAAACTCGCTTAAACAATTGAACATTTTAAAGACTGAAAACTTAGCTTTCATGTCTACTTGATCAAATAAACTGAAAGTACCTAACAACGTGACATACAACAAGACTTACAGCATTTTTAAGAAAGAAGTAGAGTATCATTCTCGCCAGTCGGTCGTAGCACCAATGTCCGTGCACCAGTAGTAGCCTCTCTAAGTACTTGAACCGCGACACTGCGAAGTCGGACGCCATCACAGCTTGCATGCCCTCCTGCCCTGATATACCTACGGAAAACATAAATCATGTTAAAGCTGGCTGTTATCGCAGATAAGTTTACATATTTTGACATAGTTACTAAATGCCCAATCATCTGACAACCAGTCTCACCAAGGAGTATCGTATTACCCAGTAACTGGGTTGTGGAGGGCAGATAGGCAGTCGCTCCATGTAAAATACTGGTATTCAGCTGCATCCGGTTAGACTGGAAGCCGACCCCAACATAGTTGAGAAAAGGGTGAGGGTGATGATGACTAAATGCCCATTCATCATGAATTTGATAAGAAAGAAAAATTTGGATAATTCTTACTGTCGACTAGCCTTTGACCGAAATATTTTCAAATAATCTCAGAACTGACAGTAATGTCTGATTAACTTGGTTGGCCAATGGCAATAACAGACGACGGAACTGTACCAGTGTTTCGTAATGTTTTTTCAGGGCTCGAGGTCTGAATTCATAATCTACATGTCTGCATCAATATTTGTACAACTTTGCACTTTATGAATCTGATTATAAAGTTTATTATAAAATCAGAAAGTCTTCTTCACTGCGCTCTTCTGTCTCCTCACTAGTATCATGAGACATTTTATTATAACGACTTTATTCAAGGTTACCGAATCATTGACACAATTTTATCTTATTAATTTTATTGCGTCGAGTAACAAGCACGCAAATAAAACATTATTGAATTAAATCATTGACTTCAATTCTTCTCATGTGTTAATAAGAAGAGCGCACGTCATCGCAGATTTACAAGACATCACAATTTTAACGAAGTTCATAGACAACTTTGTTTGAAATAGATGAAGTGATTAAGGATTAATTGGTCAACATCAGAGGGGCAATTCTAGTAATTTAAAGAACATTAACACTCTGATCTCAGTCTCAATCTGTCAAAAATACCTCTAATTTCCCTACATATTTGACAAATTTTTGACATTGTTTGTCGCCGAGATAAGATTGCGACTAGATTTTGAACGTTTTTAATGACGAGAATTGGCTTTCAGGTGTTATTGAAATGACTCAAACCCAACCATAGAATTAGATGCGTCAGCGTCGCCATCTCAGATACAAAATTATAAATTATAATAACAGTACAATTTAATTACGGATTTACAGGTAAACCAGAAAAGGTATGGGTAAGGTAATCTTGTGCATCTATCATTCCGCGTTTGTATGAAGTTTTCTCTCTGTCGGATTACCTACTCCGATCTTAGATCGTCATTTGACACGCATGCAAACATCTATAATATAAAACAAAGTCGGGGTAGTTACACCATTTTTAACTCAAAAACTGCTGGACCGATTTTTATGATCTTTGATTTGTCTCCGACCCGAATAGCAGAATAACTATTAAACATTGAAAAAACTCGAGAAAAAAATATTAATGAAGATTCAGATTCTATTTTCTCAGACATTCGTTCTTATTGATTCTAAGGCGGTGTGAAGGTCAGCTAGTACGTGCGGTCCATGGCCCTATACGGGGCCCCGGTGTGGGCGCGTTCACTGCGGCGGCGAGCCGCCCACTACCTGAACGCGCCCCAGAAGGTGGTAGCCATAAGGCTTATCCGGGGCTACCGCACGATCTCTGGCGAGGCGGCAAGCCTCATTGCCGGACTGCCGCCATGGGATCTGGAGGCGATAGTCCTCGCGCGCGTCTATGAGTGGCGCGCGGAGGCACTAAGCCGGGGGGAAGTTCCGCTTCCGCGGCAAATCGCTGCGGAGCGGACTGAGCTCCGGCGCGATCTCATGGCGACATGGAAGGAACGACTGTCGCAACCCAGCGCAGGGCACGCCGCGATAGCGGCGATAAGACCCCTCTTTGAGGAGTGGCTAGGGAGGCGCCACGGCGCCCTCACCTACCGCCTGACGCAGGTCCTCACCGGACACGGAAGTTTCGGGAGGTTCCTGCACATCATCAGGCGGGAGGAAACGCCCGGGTGTCACCATTGCCAGGATCGCCCAGAGGACACGGTGGAGCACACGGTGGAGGTCTGCCCCGCTTGGGCGGAGCACCGCCGTGTCCTCGTAGAGGCGATCGGCAGCGGCGGCGACCTCTCGCGCCCGGCCCTGGTGCAAGCCATGGTCCGGGGCGAGAGGGAGTGGGAGGCAGTCACCTCCTTCTGCGAAGCAGTCATGCTAGCGAAGGAGGTGGCGGGACGGCTCAGGGAGAGAGCCTCCCGTCCCAGCCGCCGCGGGAGACGCTCCGGGCGTCGGGAGCCGCGCGACGACTCCCGGCCACCGTAGGCGCGGGCCTGCGGGCGGAGAGTAATGGGTAGCTCACCGTCCGATCAGGACCAGGCCCGTACCGGGGGGCGCGTACGTGTTCCACGCGCGCCTCAAAGAGATGTCAGCATCGAGGAGGGGCCCCATAGGGCCGAAGCCTGCCGGGTCAGCGGGATTGTCCGAAAGGGTTACCGCTGGCCCGGAACATAAAGGGCTAAGGAAGGAACACGGGTGGGTTTTAGTCAGTAAGAGTCTGACACTCCCTTCCGCTCCACCCAGAGCGGGAGGGGTCATTTGATGATTTCCCATCCGCAAAAAAAAAAAAAAAAAAAAAAAAAAAAGGTCAGCTAGTAGTAATATAAAATTGGCAAGTACTTCAATGGTAGTAACAGCTCTATATTAGATCTCATCATCGCGCGCTCGTATTTCCGAAGATAGACGATAATTTATGAAGCGCATACTTTTCTTTGGAAAGCTTGATAGGGATGAATAAAAGGGAATAACTTACCGACGCCCACGTCCGCGGTCTGTATCATGGACACGTCGTTGGCGCCGTCACCGATAGCCAGCGTCGTCACGCCGAGCTCTTCCTTTACCGCCTGAGGACACAATCATTTACTATCAAACAAATTGTATTTTATATTCGTAACACAGTCCTCCGGTGTTATTTTCACATACGACACACCAAGCTTTAGAAAGAGACTGTCACACAAGAATGAGTGACAGAGATGACGCTTTACAGTGCTGAATTTTTTGTGTGCATGTAGGTAAGTCTGGCGCACAGTGAGCAGTAAGCTCCATCATCTGCTACCGACCAATAGAGGTACGAGGAACAAGGTGGAAAGTTCTTTTTCCTGCATAGCAAAGAAGAAGGAGGATCCTCAGACGTATCGAGGATCCTCTGTGTTGTGTCTGGCAGGTTACTGCTCGACGGGTTTCTGTATTTATGCCAATCGCGCGGTTAACTCTGCTTGCGCGATGCAGGATTTTTGGTTGACGTCAGGCGAGACGCGTAGTTCGCGTGTGGCGTCATAGATGGCGCCACAAGTGCGCAGTGTAGCGCACCACTAGTCTTGACCGTCCGGGATGTAGTTAGTGTGTAGTGTGTGTACCTTCACGATGTACGCCTTCTGCAGCGGCGTGGCGCGGCAGCACAGCACGGCGGAGCAGCGCCGCGCCAGCGACAGGAAGGGCGCCACCAGGCCGGAGCGCCGGTCCAGGATGTACGTCAGGGTGCGCCCATCCACCACCAGCGCCTGCCCGGTGCCCACGGAGCTCGCGCCATTCTCCAGGTAGTTCTTTATCGTGGCTTCAGCATGTTCCTGTACACACACTCATATATCAGTAACTATTTCGCCCGCCAAAGCCTTACAGGGCTATTTAATTGATTGGCGAATCTTCACAGATGTTATGGTATTATGGATATTGGAGTCTAAAGCATTATTATGCAAATGAAGTAAAAGACTATACGCGACAAGAGACCCCAATCAGCTGTATTTCGATGAC
The DNA here is from genome assembly GCA_948474745.1 of Oligia latruncula. Lineage (NCBI taxonomy): Eukaryota > Metazoa > Arthropoda > Insecta > Lepidoptera > Noctuidae > Oligia > Oligia latruncula. Next base: position 20,045,566 of record OX419688.1, read on the forward strand.
ATTATACAGGGTTACGGTACCTTGTCCCGCGACATGAGGTGCAGCAGGCGGTCGCTCTGCGAGAACAGCGCGGCGGAGTAGGCGATGTTGATGGCGGTCTCGGGCTTGTCTCCCGTGAGCACCCACAGCACCACGCCCGCGTCCAGCAGCGCGCGCACGGTGCGCGGCACGGCGTCCTGCAGGCGGTCCTCCACGCCCGTCGCGCCCACCAGCCCCAGCGCGCTCTCCAGGCGCGCCAGCGACGAGCGCATGCGCTTGTCGCGACCTGGGGAGGTATAGCGGTCATTGATGACTCTTCATACGAATCCGAATGATTTATGTATCGTTAGTCAAAACAAATAAAGAAAGAGTACAGTACGACCGATGTATTTTGGCGGGCCCGAACTTTGCGCAGAAGGCTGCGCAGTAAGATTTTTTAGGAACCAAATGGTGACATGAGGCTAGTGCGAGTGAGAGAACATGCGCGAAAGTTCTTATTGCCAATGTTCAGGCTCGCCAAGTTACGTCAGTCGTATTCTTGTACTCATTGGAACTCGCAAAATGTTGACGACAACAGCAAGTCAGGATACCAGTGAACTTTATTTTTTTTTAAATGCTAAAATCTGTAAAACAATTGTGATAGCTTGCCGATATTCACTCGACTACTCGTCTCTTTCAACGCCTATTCTGATAGGCGTTGAAAGAGACGAGTCTGTCTTTAAACACACCTTCTCCCAGCTCCATGGCCCGGTGATGTCCGGCCAGCCACTCCTCCCACAGCGCGGGCTGCATGGTCCGCTTGGCCATGACGAGAGTGCGCAGGCCGGCGCGCGCGTACTCGGACAGCAGCGCGCGCGTGCGCTCGTACGCGGCCGACTCCGCCGAGCCCGCGCGCATGGGCGCCAGCGCTCCCAGCACCGTGGAGTCCGCGCCCTTCACGTATAGCACGACCTGGTGATACGACAAGCGGTAGGTTGAGATACAGGATCATATTTAATTATTGTTAATTAATTTAATTTGAACAATTTTATTTTATCAAACCCATACGTGTGGGGTATCTATGGATAGGTCTGCAAAAAAGTTTTTTTTATATGTGTGTATGTAGTCTGTACTTATGACATGTGCCAAATACAAAAAAAATCTTTCTCTCTAGATGTTACGTTTGATGCAATAACATTACAGTCGTGTGACGTCGACCAGGAGATATTGATCGTCTCAAATATGTGACGATATTATCATAGATTGATCGCAATTTTATCGTTCCTTTTCATCACGAGTGTCGTTTTGATGGTTTTCGATGGCGCTAACGCCGATAGTGAAATCAAAATGTAAATCCAAGATGGCAGCTATTAATAATGCTTTTTGTGACTACAAATTTTAGTGCTCACCTGTCCATTAGCCTGCCTCATAGCCACAGACATGCACTTCCTAGTGGCGTCGAACTGCTGCACCCTTATGACCTTCATCTTGGAGAGTTCCCCTCGGATGCCCAGTTCCACTTCATCAGGGGTCCGGCTCCGAAGTTCATAGCCGTATGCCATCGCCGCCTCCGCTAAAGCCAGCTCGTCCGGACTTTCCGCTTCGTATCGAATCAGCTGAACAAACAATACAAGGTGTAAAAAGACCCAACATAGCCCTCAACTACGCATTCTTCATCTAACTTAGTAACATTGCACAAAAACTTAACCAAATAAAATCAAAATATTTTATTTCACATAAGCCTACATGGGCACTTATGAAACGTCAGAAGCTAGGTGCACGGTTACTCTTTTTAAAAATAATTGGCTTTTACAATATTTCCAAATTACAGTAGGTATGGAAGGATAGCGTAGGCCTGTCAACAAGTATCAGGTACTTGATAAAATAAAAAATGGTCTACAGATCTAAAGTCTACAAAGCCTACAAAGTCCTCACATTTACAAAATAAGAATCTATCAAAAGGATAAATAAAAACCTAATAAAATAAGTTCTGTTAAGGGCAGTTGTATAAAAATCATGAATTAACATGGTAATAAGGTACTCACAGTGTGGTCCACTGAGGTGCTGGGTTCGCTGGTGTCGTCCTTGCTACCTCGAATGAGTTTCGGCAGTCTTATCCTGAGAGGAGAGCCGGTGGACGGCGGTGGTGACGGAGTGGTAGACCGGGACTCAGTCAGGCGAGCGTATCTGATAGCAAAATCTAGTTAATAAAATTCTTGAACTCATTCTCTGGCAAACAACAGACACATGAAATTTCGCTGAAGAGTTTCTTTTATAATGAAAGTGAACACTAAGAAAGGATTTTTAAAAATTCACTCTCTAAAGAAGCTAAATCAGATAAAAAAGTGTTTATGGAAATTCATCATTTTCGTCGTCGGATAAACCGCGAGCGACTGCCTATCTGACCTCCACAACCCAGTTACTGGGTAACACGATAAACCTTGGTAAGACTGGTTGTCAGACTTTCGGGCTTCTGACGACCCGTAACGACTGTCAAAGAACCAAGACTGACAGCCGGAACCAACGGCTTAACGTGCTTTCCGAGACACGGAGGGGTCTCGGTATATAAAGATAGTCACCCATCCAGTTATTAGAAAAAAATCGTTGAAAGTAAACAGTCTTCTGATCGTTTTGTGTTTGTGCATGCATTCGGTCTGACCAATCTGGCGCAGGTTCTTCTGTTAAGATAGATATTTCCATGTATCCGGAAATCCGGCTTAAGAATTTATAGGCTTTAGATCTGGCACCCACGTGTTTGAGTTAGTGTGATTATTCAATATTCATATAAGTGAATCATTTTACAAGAATCTGTTTTACGCTATCTGACAGACAACTTGTAAGCCCCGGCATTGTCGACTGATATTTAATCTGTCAGAATGTTATCCTTATCTCTAAAGGGCAAGATTTGCAGACAGCACTTTAACTTTGCTAAGCAAGCATCGCATAAGAATATGAACATTATTTGTACAACATTTATGTTAATGAAAAAAAACGTTTGTTCACGTTCGCTCATACGATTATAATCATTTTTTTTTTTAATTAGCCTGCGCTGTCCCCCTCCTGGGCAAAGGCCTCCCTCCACTCCTTCCATCTCTCGCGAGCCCGCGCGTCCTCCTTCCAGTCTTGTTGGAACCTATCCAGCTCGTCCCGCCATCTCCTACGTGGTCTGCCACGACCCCGCCTCACTGTCTCAGGGCACCAATTCTGCGCTATTTGGGCCCACAGTTTGTCATGCGGCAGACATGTCCTGCCCAGTCCCATTTTAGTTGAGCAACCTTTTGGGCCACGTCAGCTATATTTGTTTTGGAGCGCAGTATTGTGTTTCGAACACGATCCGTTAACTTAACGCGTAGTATACTGCGCTCCATTGCTCGTTGGCAGACCTTGAGTTTGGACTTCTGGATGTTAGTCAAAGACCAAATTTGTGCACCATAGGTTAATAAATATGATCGTTATGAGCATAAAAAGGTACATATCTACGAAACGCCTGCTTGACTTAGCACATTTAATTTTAGTCAAAGTGCGTTCTGTGAATCTTGCCCTAAGGTATTATTACTCGGATTAATATTCATTTCTAAATAACGGACGCTAGTGATGGCGCCAAACTCGTAGCTAAATACTGGGTCGACACAATTTAGATTGCTATTGACACGCTAAGAAGAATATTCATCTCAATTCTTAATAATTTACTACAGCGCCACTATAGTATTCAGTATCATAACTGATCACAAGCCAAGGATTATGTAAATGGGAACTAATTAGTGACTACCCACTCTTCTAATTATTACTTTGTTAGAAGGTATCAGTCACGAAAAACAGTAATTTATATAATACTTTACTGTTCTAGATGCATGGCTGCAGTGATTTGATTGTTATGTGTAATGTGTGAAGGGATTCGATGGTATTAAAAGGATGAATGACATCCTTCATTATGTTAGTAAACACATACTGCGAGTTCGTTAGTTATGTAGTATCATCAGTCAAGATTGGCTATTCGAGATCTTACCCCGCAACCAGGTGAGATCCCGAGCCTTTTTTTAAGATCCAACCTCGTGGGAAGACAAGCGCGACTGTAGATTGCATTCCATAGTCTAAACGCCTTCCGTTGTTAGCAGTCTACAGTGGCATATTAGCATGATTGGCTTTTACTAAAAACACTACAATATATTAATGAAAAGGTTAAGATGTTTGACTTACTAGTTACTTACTTGTCGTTAGATCGCAGGGTTCCGTTCGATCGGGAGGCCTTCCCTGGAGCGATGTGTTCGCCCGAAGTTGACGCGCTCAGCTGTGACGTGTCCACGTGCGGCTGACTGACAACCACTGTGTTGCACACAGCCAGGATTAGGAGAAATTCGCGAACCTGGAATTTTATTATGGTACTCACAATTTCCTCCATGAAAACAGATTAATTTGACAATAGGGTATTTGACTACTTTGACTTTAAAACGCATACAACTTCGACATTCAAAAAATACTGTGGCTTAAATTTTTTCTGGGTTTCGATAACTTTGATAAGAAAAATCCCTTATCAAATACCCTATTGATATAAAAAATACCCTATTAATTTGAATGAATCATCGCGTCGTTACCTTTTGTGTGTGTTGAGCATCGTTGTTATCTAGTAAGTGCTGCAGCAGTCGTCTGTTGGGCGACACGCTGGTGATGGGCGTGACGAGGGGCGGCAGCTCGGGCGCGTGCTCGGCGGGCGCGCCCGGCGGGTGGTCGTAGTCCACGCCGCTCACCGCACACCGACGGAACACCATCTTGTTCTCCGTGAGCGTCCCCGTCTTATCCGTGAACAAGTACGACACCTGACCCAACTCCTCCGTAATGTTCAGCGCGCGACACTCCGTCCGCATGTTCGTGTCGGGGTCGTACATCTGGATGTCTTGGTGTATATGGTACACTTGTAACAGTTTCGTCATCTCTATCGTCACGTACAACGACACAGGTATCATCACCTGCAGCGCTATGATGTAGGTCCAGAATATGAGAAGCCCCTCGAAAGCCGGCTTGTTCACCATAGTTATGAATGGGGTTAGCTTGTATGAGTTAACGTAATATTTGTCCAGCCACATTTTGCAGCCGACTGCGCCGGCACAACAAAGGAAAAGTAACACTAAGACACACCATATCACATCTGTGTTCATTTTTTTCTCTAAGCTTGAACACTTGTATCTTGGTCCTCCGTTGTTGAGCATCGCCTTGGTCTCGTGTCCCGCATACACGACAATGCCCTCCACATAGTCTGTGTTCTTGATCGTGCAGTCCCTCAGCAGAAGGTTCTCTGATATGAGAGGCACTCGCGCTCCGTTAGGGTGTGAGATGCAGCCCGTAAACCTATATATTTTTGTAGATGGTCGCTCCACTTCTACAGAGCTTTTGAACTTCATTGGAGTGAACTCTGCTTGCTGAAAAATATAATTTATTTATTATACCTAAATATCTTTGAGTTCAAACCAACTGTTTGGTAAACTGGGTCGCGACTCGCGGTACTACAGCGACTATTGTGATATTCTACAATTCTTGGAGAAAGTGTTCCCACGCTCTGTTTTTTTGGTGGTTTGCATTGCGCGCATAGCAAACAAAAACAGCATTATGATGCTCAACCAATTATAAAACCGTCGACCCAGTGACACTATAGAAATCCAGACGAATTTAGAAGAATGCAACTACTTATTGAGTTTCGCAATCTCAGCCGGGAGCATAAACAACTTAAATTATTACCACACAAACATTTCGAACACTGTATTTATAAAAAAAAAAACTATTTCATTCCAGATGTGTAACAGGAGGGAATCAGGTTTGTCTTTGGCTGCACCTATATGTATATCTAAGGCATTTGGATATCTAGCATAATGACCTAAATTAACCGTGATTGTTTCGCCACTCCTATCAATAAGCCCAGCAAGGCTGAGCAAGGTGATATAAAATTCTTCATAATAAGAGATTCTTCCGATATTCGGTTGATTTGTATAGATTTTTTACCTTTTCCTTAAACCCCGGGGCCACCAGCCTCTGCTTAAGATTGGTCTCCCCGTCTAGGTTGCACGTCTCTAAGTAGCAGTAGCCGAGGGGGTTGGAAGAGTGCAGCAGCACGATGTCTGCCGGCACCGCTTCGTTGTTCGACAGGTGGACGAGATCCCCGACGCGCACATCTCGCCATTTCACTCGCACGTACCGCTCCGCTGATCTGCAGGACAGATATAGAAACAATCAATAAAGGTTTATGAACAGCTCAACAGATTTTCGTACAGACTGTCAGTTTATTAATCAGTTTATGATATACGTGTTTTTCGCTGACAGGACTGACTCGTGCTGTTACTGTTCTAGTTTCACGCCTCCAGGTTAGAAATAGCGAAGAAATTCTGAAGTAGCATCAGCAAGTCTACTTAGGTACTTGCACACTTGTAGGTTCAAACAGACAGCTATGATCGCTATAAGTATTTTTAACCACTCGATGGCTTGAGTGAACCAAGCAGCAGTTTCAATAGTCCCCAAAGACGAGTCAACCACCATACATTAGTTGATATTTACAAACGAAAGGTAAACTGGTTGCAGAACCACCGTGACAAAGTCTCAGGTAAGTTACGTCATATATCGTCACGCACGTCAATATCTATGCATTGCGCAATGCAAGGGTTCTACATCAACGTTGCACGATTAGCGCATTAAAATGAAATTGCCTTTCCATAGCTGCATGCGTAGACAATTTACTTTGCGGCCTATAATATCGCGTATTACCGTGATACCACGAGATCAGTAGTGAAATGTGATTACGTTCAAGTACGTCATTGGCGCACATATAAGTACTTTGGTAGTAAGTAGTTTAAGTACAGTTAATAGCACACCTATTTGAGTGCGTACATTCTACTCGTAACTTTGTGGTAGTTGGAGAGTCTTTCAATAGATAAACATGTAAAATATGTAGTATGCAATTCTTCCTCAAAACTAGAGTAATTACAATCGGGGCAACTATATTCCTGGTGCTACACTGGTTTCTTAATGACATGCAGCGCATTACATTCACTGAGATGTTTATCGGTCTATCTATCCAAACATTTTCAACAACGTCATTGTAGTCAATGTTATCGGTGGGAACGCTCCATCTAGCGAACGCTGTCTGTCTGACACTCCAAGTTACTCCAACTACTTGTAAGTTGTTCGGCCAAATTCGTGATTCAAGCAACAGGTCGCGATTAGAGATTGTGCCATGATATTCGCTTCGGGCAATACTTTCTACAGTTTGAATGAACTTTACAGATCATTTCGCGATAAAAGTTGACTTTCCGACATTACTGTCTTTCTTTATGTTCCTGTTTGCTGGAATAACAATGAGTTTACTGCTGACAGTCACGCGTACACTCATTTAATTATTATAGAACAGCTACGAATAAGTACTTATTCGTCGTAGAACAGTAATAACTAGACTGTGTCACGAGTTCACGACACTCTTGAAGTTGTTATACAAACTTGCTACGTTGAGCATAGACTCGACGTAGCAATAAAATTGTTCACTGATTAGGTATTTATAATTGAAACTTTGAAAGTATGAAGAATTATTTTGGAAGCATATAGTTTTGAATGAGCTGCAATGCAACTATTTTCTATTGCTAAACGCGGCTAGAAGAAATTGCAATAACTCTTCTAGAATGTTTGTTGTGGCTAAACAACAATGAAGTAATATTGGAAAGTGTGGTTGATGATGTCGTGACCCGTTACATGAGTCATAACCAAAACATTATAGGTACTCCATAGAGCACGAGCACGTCTCAAATTCCGTAGACAAAACTAAAGTAATGCCGAGTGGCAGGACAAAGCCGGAGTGTTTCGGGTAAGCCCCGTACTCCTGTTGCGTATAAGGTATTGAAGCTTGCATAGTACCCACCGGCGACAGATCATGCATAAGAATTTTGCCTAAGAGACGGTAGAATCAGTGTTGGTAAATCAACAACTAAATTGGTGGAAGCCCCACCAAAGATCAAGGGTATGAAGGGTAAGACCTAAATGAGACTAGCAGCCAGATCCAGGCAGCAAAAAAGGAGGAGGCCTCTCAGCTTTGGCTGGAACATGAAGTAAATGATGATGATCTATGCATACATTCTCGTCCCGTCGCGCTGGCGCCAGCTATACGGCATCCGAAGCGTGTGAAAAGAAGCTAAATGATTATGCGTAGAATTACGCGGCCTTCATACCCCTTAAACCGGAACACAGCCACACTGCTTAACGATTGAAATAGGAACTGTGATTCCCCGATCAAATTCCTCTACAAAGAGCTCCTTGTACTGCTAAAAGTACCGTAGTTCTTAGAAACGTTGGAGTGAAATGAAACAATACTGTAATAAATACCATTATAAACAATAATATTTGAAGTGTGGCGGCTTACTCGACTGAATGGAGTAACGAGTGACGCCTGGGAATCTGTGTCACCGACACAATGCAACTATTAACCGAGCTTTATGTTTATTTAGCCAACAAAACAAAGCATTGTGAGTCTTATAAAACATTCGTAGTGAATGCAATTGCTGCAGAGGTAGAAGTGAGCTACTACACAGAAGCGGATGGTCTAACTGGTTTTCAACGACACTGGACCTTTGCTATCCAGAGAAATCGCTTAAGCGTTGCACACACCCAAAAGCGGAGCTAAACTATGTCATACATGGAATATTGAACTTCAACTAAAAATTAAAGATTTAATTATTTCATCCAATGAGATTATAAGTGCTTTTTACTTATAATATCATTGATTTCGTCACCACATTCACCACACCACGCACTGGGCCCGCGTGGTGGATTACGGCCCACTCCCTCTCACCGAGAGGAGGATCTGTCCCAGCAATGAGAACATTATAAGCTGACTAGCTGTTCCCCGCGGTGTCACACGCTGCGCGGCTCCTAAGGGTCGTAGCGTGATGTTATATAGCCTATAGCCTTCCTCGATAAATGGACTACCCAACACTAAAAGAATCATTCAAATCGGACCAGTAGTTCCAGAGATTAGCGCGTTCAAACAAACAAACAAACAAACTCTGCAGCTTTATAATATTAGTATAGATTATAATATTAGTATAGATTATGATGATTTTGAACTGAAAGTTACCTAAGTTGCCTAAGCAAGAAACAGCACACACAATCGCATCCCGACTCGTGGCAATCGTGGCGCTGATTTCTCATCTTTTGAATAGTCCGTTATCAAAAATAATAATAAATATGAGTACACACACACAGTATACGGACAAATATGCTGACAGTCTAACGTTTGTTGTTTTCAAATATTTAATTGTAAATAACAACAAAGTTATTGATATTATACACTACTATAGGCCTATAGTAGTGTATAATAGCTTCCCACGAGTGCAATTTTTTCTTTCGAATTTCCTAAATTTTCTTCCATACAAACCTTGTCTTGGCAATACCGAACACAACAAAAAACGAATTATCCAATTTGGTGCAGTCATTCGGAAGTTATGAGCATACAGAAATGTCGACGACTTTGTTTTATACTATGTAAGGAGGATAAGGATAAATGAAGTTACTTTACATACATCACATCACCTTACGCCTTGTTTCCCCGCAGGGTTGGGCAGAGATGGACCTACCTAGTCATCATCATCAGTAAGAGCATTTTTTTTTTTATATAATCGTCTGCCTAGCCTTTTCCCAACTATGTTGGGGTGGGCTTCCAGTCTAACCGGATGCAGCTGAATACCAGTATTTTACATGGAGCTACTGCTTATCTGACCTCCACAACCCAGTTACTGGGTAATACGACACCCCTTGGTAAGACTGGTTGTCAGACTTTCGGGCTTCTTACTACCCGTAACGACTGTCAAAGATCCACGAATGACAGCCGGGACCAATGGCTTAACGTGCTTTCCGAGACACGGAGGGGTCACGGTATGTAAAGATGTTCATCCATCTACAGACCAACCGCGGCAAGCGTAGCTTAACCTGATCGATCGACCTGTGCGGCTGTTATTATTTAGCCACGGGCCCTTCCATTTAAAAACGAAATAACTGACGAAAAATTTCAACGCAGGGGGATTCAGAATTATGTACTGAAATGGATTCAGTACTTACATGATTCTGAATCCCCTGCGCTGGTAACAGGTTGCACTTCGATGTTCCTGCCACCTATACTGTTATCACATGGATACAAAAATACCAAAATCTGATGACAACATTTACAGCTTACATCACAGAGCATTACAAGGCGGAAATTGTAAAATCTGCTTGTTTACCGAATATTGTCTTATCGATGATGTAAGGCTCGTCAAACGAATTTGTAAACTACTAAAAGGTACAGCCATCCATGAATCATCGTACGAAAATCACAAGTATTTGCGCAGCAGTACCAAGATTTCGTAAAAAACAAAGCCAAGAGGCTTACGTAGTTACGTCGCGGTCGTAATAGGACAGGAACAGGAACACACTGGCTTGCTACTATTAATTTTCTGTTTTTTTTTTTTTCATTTTAGTATTTTTGGCAAAACAATTTAGCCAATCTAAAAATTGTTGGATTTGAATGAAACTGTGTGTAAAGTTGTGAATAGAGGAAAGATTCGGTAAAAACTATAAGATATGTATGATAAAGATATAAAATTGTAACGTAACAATCGTAAAACACGGGACGTTATCAATTATTTGGATGAGTCGGTTAAGCCCTAAGAGGATGGGTTAGTCTGACGCAGAGATAAGTCAGCTATCAACAACTAGATAGCACTAATGTTATCATCCCTATACTCCATCACATTCAATTGTATGCTTTGTGACATTCCCTGCAGTGCTTCGGTGAGATACTACCTAACCTACATAGTACAGGCTGACACTGAATAATTTTGCAATCATTTTGAGAGTGAAAGTACTCATGGTTATGGAAAAACTTTTACTAAACATAACGAAAAAAAAACCTAGGTACTACATGTATTTTTGGTGTACATGTATTTTTGTATCAAACAGTAGATAACTTTATTCTGAGTATTTTCGCCACAGGAAAAAAATCAATGAAGTCAATGTAATCCTATAGCAATAGTCGCGGATTACAGTTTATTTATATGTGCTCAACGAAAGAGATAAAATTACATCTCCTACGCATGTTATCGCAAACATCTTTTCGTGTTAAGAGCATCAAATCCTGACTAACATTTGATAAAGGCTGCACAAACACTAGAATAAAGATGTAAGATAAAACCTTATTTATAGAGGAAAATTCTATAATAAACATAATAAAAATGATTGTATATCAGCACAATATCGTTATGATAGAATGGTGTGCGGCGACGGCGACTGCCTCGGAACTTCGGAAGATGTGCAATTTATCTCTCTCCGTTGAATGAAACATCTCAGCTCAGTCTGCAGCTCCCGACAATCAATGCTGTTATAATGCTAAGGACTCTTCGCAGGAAAATTGGTATTAGGAAATTGCTCAGCAATTGTATTTATTACAACAAGCGAGCAATGAGAGCAATCACGAATATGAACGATCACAAAATATTCGAATGAAACAAGATATTAAAGTAATACAAAAGCCCTATGCAATGTAGGCCATTTTAAAATATAAAACCGTCAAGAGCGAGTCAGACTCGCGCACCGAGGGTTCCGTATTGTGAAACGTGAAATGTTTTTAAATTTTCATCGGCGGGGCCTATATTCGTCAGATAATTGTAATAATGCGGTGTAGAATATTGCCGTTTCAGGTCAGCGCCATTTCTTGACCGATAGTGGAACTAATGTAATTTTTGTTTATTTCTGAAAAAGGGTGTTATTTAGAGACATCGTTTTACTTTTCCTGTAATCTTTACATAAACTTCTATCACATAGAATGATTTCAGATTTTTCTCTATGCCAACTTCGGAGAATATGGGGGGAAACGGTTTTTTTTTTTTCATCTTTCCACTTCGAAGTTTGAAGACCCCCTTACAGCCCTAGTAACAAACAAAAAAATCTTATTTAAAAAATACTTGGGCAAACGTCATCTAACAAGTTGATAGCATTAGTAGTTCTTGAGATATCCAGGTGAGTCAGACGGACAGACAGACACACAGGCACTGACAGCCAGACTGAGTCGCACCATAACGGTTCCTTTTACCATTTTGGTACGAAACCCTAAAAACAGTTTACTTTGCTCTCAAAGTAAATACAAGTAACTATGAGATATTGGCAAAACAGAAGCCCTCTACGTTTTTACATATCATCGATATTTACATATCATCTAAATGTAAGCGTACCCATTGTAATCCTGTTAGTTTAATATCCATGCAAAAATCTTTAACTAAAGATTTTGTGTCTACAGAATAATCGGATTCATTATTCTTTGTTTATACAACCTTGTTATGTTTTTACGAAACCTCCCAAACGTGCTAGGTCGATAGGTTATTTTCTAATAACGTTTTATAGGGCAAGGCATAAACAAGTAAAATATTTTGTAAATCTTCAAGATTCCACAGTCGGTTAAGTCTGCGAAAGCCGTAATGACGACATGGCTGGTCAGTACAGGCAATGTGAAGGTCGAAACGTTCACTATTGGCCTTAACAACCTGTTGGTAATCTCGTGTAATTACAAAATGTACTCTTCGAAAATGATGTCGCATAATTTTGCAAAAAGGTGTAAATTTTGTGAACTCGTGCAAGCGTTCAAGCTTTAATTGGCCGTTACCGATTGAAAATAAACTTTATGATTCTTGCAAGATTAATTTACTGGTGGTGATTGTTACATACTGTATTCAGTTTACGGCAATTTGGAGAAATATTGTTAAAATTAAAACAAAAATGTAAGGATTTTCTTAGGTTCTACATCAGCAGGAACTCATTAGGAAATGATTAAACGTATCAAACGCTTAAGTCGCACTAATGTGATTTCCTCGCATAAAGCACAATAGAGGTACATTTAATCTGTACTAAATTAAGTATGGAACTTTACGAGTATTACACCTGATTACCGGAACTTATCACTACTGAAGTTACTGAAACACTACATGATGTTGTTCTCATAATTTCCAACAGGCCAAGAATAGTTCCTTGCGGAATCCTTTTCCTTAACGGAGTGGATGACGTATTGTTTGCATGTTTCACGCCAGTAGACTTATAAACTTTCCGATCACAGAAAATACTGTTTCATCGACCCCTATAAACCTACCAAATTCTGTTAAATATTTATTTTCCGGGATTGTAACTTTACGAGGTCGGTATTTCCAAATTTCCATGCCTACCAGTCGCGTAGATGATATCGCCTGTTTATCCTCCTATATTTTTAAAAGAAAGCGACCTCGGTCTAAACTCAATGTCGACCGATCAATGCCTCCATGTATGCAAATCTCTGATAACCTTTTCCAAATAACACTAGCTACATTTTCCAACAGTTTGGCACACGTTTCTAATATTGTAATGACACATGAAAGTCGAGTGCAAATAAGAATGATTTAATTGTGTTCGATTCATCTTCCTTCTGCCCTGATTCCAAGTATTTGAAATCCGCGCATTTTATTTTATAAATCTTTATCAGTTGTCATCTTAGTGTTCCCGTCCTTCCTAGCTACATCATTAGCATCTGTCAGACAATCCTATCATCTTATTCCTTTGGTTTGCCTCTTTAGTTTAAAAACCTTTCATTAGTAAGATCGCTTTTTTAAATACGCACTAATAGGCTTTGTTCGTCAGTTGTCACCAGAGAGCACGAAACACTTATTGCACAAGGAATTGGACGGTTTTTGTCTTCGTCTAATTGCTAATTACAGACTGTGAACAAACATTTGCATAACTTGCAAATTGCTTTACTTTTTCAGCAGTAATTGACCGATCGTTTATTTTATTGCATACCCTTAGTTTAAACAATATAGGTGACAAGGAACTCACAGCTAATGTTCATGGTAAAGAGTTAGTCATCAAAACAGTTATAGAAAATTGCTACTATGAATAACCGAGTAGCGATAAACCCATGATTGACGCGGCACAAACACTGCACCTACATACCAATAATTACTAAAGTGCATTATTGTGGAAGCGACGATTAGTCTGGATTCGAGTTTGCTGACTAACAAAACAATACTATTAGACTTGGTAAATATTAAAAATAAAAACCGGCCAAGTGCGAGTCGGACTCGCACACGAAGGGTTCCGTACCACAAGACATAAAACGCCGAAAAAAACGTTTCTTTTATACCCCTTTAAATTTTAACTTTATTTTATTTTTATTATTTGTTGATATAGCGGCAACAGAAAATACATCATCTGTGAAAATTTCAACTGTCTAGCTATCACGGTTCATGAGATACAGCCTGGTGACAGACAGACGGACAACGGGCCCCTATTACTAAGACTCCCGTTTTTACCCTTTGGACACGGAACCCTAAAAATGGTCATTGTTGTTTAGAAATGTGTGAATTTCAAAATAAACTGTGAAGCTGTCTGGAACATTTGAAGGCAGTAAGTCACAAAATGTTGTCCTAACTGCAACAAAAACAGAACTGAAGTTTCTGTTTCAGGACCCACGGAAAATACTGGGATTGTGGCTTTACAAAACACAATGGATTTAAATCAGTGCCGTTCACATCAAATAAATTTTGTTGATACAGAACAGCATGTGCTAGAAAATAGGTGTATTAACAAGATCCGACATTTGGCAAGCAAGGACATGCAAGTTAAACATTCTAAAGAACAATAAATAAAGACCAACGCCCCCGCTTCATTTCCATCACTACACGTGCAATACGTTTAGCCTTATTTATTTTAGCTAATTAAATTATTACTAACCTTGACGCTAATACTGAGAACTACTTGATAATTTATTCTTGTAAGTAATAATAAAATGCTGGTAGTGATCAGGCTTTAACGGCACCAAGTTTCCCCATATATGTCGCCTGTCCCCAAGTGCAAAATGGCCAGTTAAGAGAACAGCGCAATAAGTTTCTATTTTGCACAATATTGACATTTCTTTAGGATGGCTTTATGGATGGCTAATCCAAGGGTGTAAAGATAAAATTGTTTTAAGACGCCGTTGGTGGCTTATATTGTTTCAGCTCATTTTTATTGACATGAATGTATACTTGCTGTTGTACAGTCAGCAACAAAAGTCGATTAACACTTCAGTATTTTTAATCTCAGTTAATGAGCAAAATATTAATAGTTCAGTTTTTTAAATCTCAATTATTGAGAAAAATATTTTTTCAAAATTGCATTGTAGTTCTGTTACAATTTTGAACAAATCTTTTGCTCAATAAATGAGATTAAAAAACCGAAGTGTTAATCGACTTTTGTTGCTGACCGTACCACCATTATTTCAGTACTGCCACAAGGAAGATTATGAAATGAGTACAGTAAGTATTCCGGTTTACTAATGTTGCACCATTGACAAATTTCTAGTTTACAACCAACGTTTCGTATACTATTTATTTCACAATCAACTTATTCGTAACGGCCAAACCTCATATTTTGACTAAGGTGTAGAGTTCGTGAAGTTAGGGCTGTGTGAGTTAGGGTGTGTAGAGTTAAAAGCTTGGCTCTACATGAGATCTGATAACTTTTTAACAGTGCGAGCCATATGGTCTCGTCTTGGCAACATTTTACATGAAAATGTTTTTGGTGGGATTTATACATTTTTCATTTAATATTTAGATTCTTTTGGAAAAATCACGTTTACATACAAAATATAATTTTATAATACACTACTAGCAGCGCCCCGCGGTTTCACCCGTATAAGTGTCGATCCCTTGGGAATATCGGGATAAAAACTATCCTATGTCCTTTCCCGGGACTTAAACTAGTTCTGTGAAGAGGTTAGAGACCGACACACTTTCGCTTTTATAATATTAGTATGGATTTTCCAATCCAGTCACAAAGTGATCATGACGTCATCCCCTTCGAACGTAATAACCTGTCCGAGTCGGGGTGCCCCAAGCGCTCGCTCTCGACACTTACTCAAATAAAAGTAAGTAAAGTAGTAGTAGTAGTAGTTATATTTATAGTTATAATAGGTTTATGATTGCACCTACCACTGTTTGTCTCTGCATCACCCAAAGGTTGACTGGTAGAAAATGCCCATGGCATTAAGTCCGCCTCTGTACATTTATGTGCTTAAAGTTTTAAATAAATAAATAATTATAATATGTATATGCACCAGGTAGGTACTAAATTAAATGACTAACTAAGTTAATGCCTATTTAATGAGTTTTATTTTTAGGAAATTGCGTAATAATTAGTCGATAATATGTAAAACGTTTTTGTTCCAAACGTTGTTTTATGAGATAAAATGAAAAAAAAAAAATGAATTGTTTGTCAAATACGTTATTAAAAAAAGTTTATCGGATAATTAAGTATTTTCACAAGTGAATTATTTGGCAAACTTGTTATTGTATAATGATGAATTAACAAATAATGTTTTTGCTAATCGTTGATTGGAGTCAAGTAAAAATTTGTAAATTAATTTTTGGTGAACTGACAGTACACCATTCTGACCAAGATCGTTTTAAAAATAATACCTTATTTCTGTTGCTTGGGCCTTTGTAACTCATGGTCGGAGTCAAGGTACAATTGAAAACTGATACTGTTCACGAACTTGACGAGTTCATCGGCATCGTTGAACTCAACCACTTTGGAGAATCGAACGCTCCAACAACCGTGCCATCGCCAGTCGCCACCACAAGATAGATAAATTGGAATATACTTTTTTGTAATACATAAAAATTTTAACACAGCTCTTAACACAAGATAGGCTAATGACGAGTGACGACTAGAGCGATTCAAACACTGAGAGGTATTCCCGTAGTTTTAAGGGCATTATCCATCAGTTCCTGTAACGTGCACTGGTGAAGGCGCCAAACAAGTAGCCGAATTCTGGGCCGAGTACATTTAAATTGCTATCGACACGCTAGGAAGAAGAAGGATGGCATTATCGCATTCTTATCACAGTCTCAATCTGTCAAAAATACCTCTTAACTCCCCCCTATATAGATTAAACCCATTTTTCTTTCTTTCTTCTCTTTACATTTTTGACACTAAATGGCACTGAGATGAGATTGCAATTAAATTTTGAACGTTTTAAATATAGGATTTGGCTTTCTGTTAGCTGTGAACCTACTACTTAATCATCTACTTTGCCCATAGCTACTAGTTTATTTAGTAAAGTTTTAACAGTAATTTGTTCGTCACCTTTTCCAAATTCGTTTTTGACTCATCTGTTCACTGTTATTTTTTTTTGTAGTTTATTTCCTTTAGTTATTACTATTTCAATTTGGCCATTCTAAAAATGCAGCGATATTTTTGTCTTGGACCATATACTATGCTGATGTCATTTGACATCATTTAATATCATTCCATTTGTGGTTCGGCCGTAAGGTTCACTTTTACTTTCCACCATTAGAAAGTTATGTGTTGAACGACCCGCGGTAATGTGTATGTATGGGTTATCTGATGTAACTAATTTGACCGGTTTAGCACGCGATTAATATTTTAGTAAAATTACAAGAATTCTTGAGCGGGGGCGTAACAGACATATGACGAATTTCATAGTGAAACCATGTTTATTGGTCGATTAAGAAACTGTTGACAAGTAGATAGAAACTTGACAAATTAGATTCTCCGAAGAAATGGCCAATAAATAAGCTGCAAACTACGAAAAGGAATTAATTTGTGACGTCATCTGTTACTAGTTCTCCGTTAAAAGTGCTAGTGTGGACTATGGCCATATTATTTATCTCGCTACCATGACACCAGCGCGTGAGGTTTATCAAGTGAATTGAGTTTCAATGGACAATTGCGAATATTGCGATGAACAGGGGGGCTTGCTCTCGGGCACTGCCTGCGACATTGAACGCGTTTGTTTTGTCACAACCGTCTAGTATTTGATTACAGGGCCAAGCATGTATAATAATATGTTCATATTTGATCTACATAGACGACATAAATTAGAAACAATCATCGCAAAAAATACAAGACAAAGGTTTGTCAACAAAACGATTTAAGTAGATGAATTGGCAATCAATCAACAGCTGGAGATCAGCGGGGTAGTTGCGTAACACACTATCAGTAGGAATGGTTTCCGTTTTGACAGTTCAACATCATTCATTGCGTTAGTTTACGTTGTTGAGCAGACAAATTTTTCGTTCATATGAAGCAATATCCTTCAAATGTTTCATGTGTTAAGGTAAATGTACCAATACTCGTCGGGTTTTGAAATTCACTGACTTTGAAGAACTGCTGCGTGAAAAGTATTGAATTTAGAACGAAACTTTTTACATGACGAAATAGAAAAATTATCCGTTATTCTAAATAAGTTTTAATGTTTATAATTTTTCGTGATAATAAATACATATTGAAGCAAATGTGAAAAAAGGGCGATTTGTACCAGTACTCGCCAGATTTGTACTATTAATCATCAAAAGGACCCAGTAGTCGTCAATTTTTGATGCTAATATGAACTCTCAGGCCTTTAACATAGAGTTCAATATGATTACACATTAAAACAAATTGTGTTTGTCCTTCATAATTATGAGTAGCAAGTCTAAGAAACAAAAGGTAGGTAGAAGGTCAAATTGCAAGAAATTACTAAAGGTTGTGAAGTGTTAGCAGAGTAGGTAGGTAAATTGTAATATATTTTTGCTTAAAAAATTAAGATATATCAGAATCACAGAATCGGTTTTTATCAGAATAAGTTTTGTCGTGATAATGTTGTTTCAGTCTGGAAAATTCAACATTTTTGACCGACAAATACATATAACATTTCAACCGTTAATAACTAAGATAATTTGAATGATAGGGCAATGATTGAGCATTCAAAAGATTGGTCATAATTGTACTAATTTTGAAGCAAAATATAATTTGCGTTTGACGTCACATCGCAAGTGCAAGCGCATACTCCCGACCCTCCTTTTTCACTATGCGTCGAAATTTCAATTAGTGTCATAGTATAATTTTTGAAATAATCGAGTTTGTTTTTATTGTACTCCGACGACGCTTTAATTTTACTACATATATTTTAATAATTACTATTAAGTGTTTGATATTTCCAACTTCAGAATGCCCACAAATCTTCACAAAAGGGTCAGCTTCAAATGTAAATAGCAAATAAATCTACTTGATTCGTTAATTCAAAAATAAATTTAAAAATAAAATCACTTTTGGGTGCTTTTGTAAATCAATCAACTCAGCCAATCGCAGTCCACTGCTGGACATAGGACTCTACCAGATTGCGCCACAACACCTTGTCCTCCGCCTTGCGCATCCAGTCTACCCCAGACACCTTCTTTAGGTCGTCCGTCCATCTAGCTTGGGGGCACTACGCTTGTCTCCACTCCAAAACTCGTCTGCTCCACCGGCCAATGGTCCTTTGACAGACATAGCCAGCCCACTGCCACTTCAGTTTGCTTACTCTGCAAGCTATGTCGGTAACTCCGGTTCTTTTTCGGATAATTACATTCCTGATTTTATCCCTCAAAGAGACTCCTAGCATAGCTCGCTCCATTGCGCGCTGAGCTACCTTGAATTTGTAGAGCAGCCAGACCGTCAGTGTCCACGTCTCAGCACCGTAGGTCATGATGAGCAGGGCGCACTAGTTAGTCTTCAAACACTGCGGGGTAGCTGACGACAAGACTTGACGAAGTTTTCCAAATGCTGCCCAACCCAACTGGATCCTTCTGTCGGCCTCTTTCTCAAAGTTGTGTCTACCGAGCTGGATGTCTTACCCTGAATTTCATGAATAAATGAAATTTCGTGATATTTGCCAAAAGGCTCCATCCATCCGTCAGATATTTATATATTCAGTATCAGGACATGTAACACTATTGCACAGAATAACTTCTTTTAAAAATTGTCCAAATCTGAGTTTTCACAGTGAGATTTAAGGAAAGCCCACAATTTATTCATCAGATTTGCTTATTTAAGTCGTTATGGGTTAGGCCGCACAGCCCGCACATGATCATACGAAAATCAACGGCACCGAAGATCACTTTAATATGGGCATATTAAAGTGATTTTTTGAAATCTGAAACTGAACTCTTGACCACGGGGCTCCCATCAGAAACTTTGCCAAAAACATTTTCGGTGTTCTCTCGTCATACCACACCTACTCAGCTATCAAACTTTTGCCTTACATATGCTTGCTCAAAAACCCTCTGGGCTCCGGTACCGTAGCAAAATAATTTCAAATGTCGTCTCACACCGGCCGTAAATCTGGCCAGAAATGAAAAAATCTCAATCAAAGTAAGCTTCCATCATAAAGAATGCAACGAATCTCAAAAGCCCAGTGCAGAGCAAATACAAAAGCTACGGCAGTATCAGAAAACGAAAGAAAATCTGCAGCAAGTAGGAAAAAAGATAAATATATCGTTTCTTAAAGACCGTAAATCTGCTTAGAACTGAAAAATATCACATACGGTGAAAGGTTTCTTTATAAGGAGTGCAATGCAATTAAGTCCAGTCTCGGGCAAATACAATGGCAGTATCTGAAACCGTATGATTTTTTTTTTACAAAAGCCTTTTAGTAAAATATAATTCGCCTCATAACGACTGTAAATCTGCTCGAAATTACAAAAAAGCCAACCAAAGAAAGTTTTAAATCGTATGTAACACAATAAGCCTAAAAATCTAGTTATAAGCTAATTCAAAAGCTAGGCTAGCTAGGGGGCTGATTTTTTAAAATATTCAGGTATTAACCTGAAAACTTAAAAAAATCATCGACAATCGTCAAGTTATTAATCGGGGCACCGTGTCATAGTACAAGTGCATGCATGAGTCAAAATTACGAGAACATTAGGAAGTTTCAACGGCAGAAGACTTAGTAAGAAGACACCTCTATATAGGTGAGGATTTGATTGGAACTGTACCAATCGCGCTCAATCCGAGTGAGTTACTGTTGGAAAACTAGCATCAATTAGCCAGAGCTTAATTACAACTTATTATTATACCATTCTTAATAAGGCAGTTTAGGTTAGAACTGAGAATACTTTTACGGGCCGAGTGAGTGGAGCGTGCTTACGATAGGTACAGCAAGTGAAGCGAGCCCTTTCTATACACGAATAAGCAGAGCGCGCTTACTCAAGCAATGAGTGAGAGAAGCGAAAACAGTTTAAGAGAAACCTAGTTTTGTCAAATGTAGCCCAAACCTTATAATGTTTGTACAGACGCCAAGTACATCAAGCTATTACAATCTGTCAAATTAATTTAATGGATTTTAAACTTTATCGCTAAAGCATAAGGTTCAAATGACGAGTTTTAAGACAACTATTGAGCGGGTCCCAGTAATCGTCAAAATGTCACTTAATATGACGAGTTTTGGGTCAAGTAGGACTTTTAAGGTACCAATAGATGTCACGTTCGAAAAAAAATACTTTTATGATAAAACTGTTCCAAACTTCAAGTTACATCATTAGCAAATTAACTTAACTAATTCATCAAACCATCAGATTTACCGTAGACCCCACTGAAGATTCGTAAATCAAAAAACAAAACTGCGCGCCGAGTTTGACATTTAGCAGTAAAACTTGCAAAAAAATGAAAAAATTGTGGGACACACTTTTCAAGTAAGATATCTCAGCCACCATTACAGTTAAAACTCAGTGTTGTTATTTTAATTGGGCGATACGTTACCAAAAATATGTTGCCTTATAAATCGGCCAATTAAATATTTAGTAGACAAAGATATTGAAGTTTTTAGACAATTTGACGACTTCTGGGTCCCTGTCGACTACACCCGCGTTTACCTTACGCATTTAGGGTACTGCGTTGCTATTCTGTAAAAATCTCACCGTGATAACTTAGGTGAAGTGAGCGTGGAGTGAGCTGTCAATGGTGTCAATTCCTAGTAAAAACAAACTCACTTCACCTATGTTTTCACGGTGAGATTTTTACAGAATCGACCGGCTGATTGTCAGTGGACTGACAATCATACCCCCCCATCCCCCCTTCGGTTGTGGTGGTGTGGAGAACTGGTTGGAATATAAACATTCGTACAATCGTCGGATCCGTGACGTTACACATTGTGCGTCATAAAACTCTAATGAAGTTTCAAACGAACGGGTTTTGGAACTGAGACAGATAAAGTAGGTTCACCGTTTTCGATTTAACATAAAATACCTACAATCATATACATATATAGGTATTTTGTATCGAGGGCGTTGATATGTGAGTCAAGACAACAACTATTAATTAACTTGATTCTTACATCAACACGAGCACAGTAGGTAGGTGTGGTAGATTTCATATGAACACGAACACGAATATAATAAAATAATTAATTACCTACTTATAATAAAACGTAGGTACAGTCAAGGAAATAAATTGTTAAGGCAATTGCAATTTGCTGTGATAGAGCTATAGACAAGTGCTATAACACAGAAAATTGCAATATGTCTCTTTGAAATTCGTTTACATGGGGCAAGACACAGTACAATTTATGTAAACTACTATTTTTCCCTGACTGTTAGCAACCAATTGGTAGCGCGCGGTGCACGATCAGTGCGCTAATACATTGCACAAATCCTCAACTACGAAAGGCGCACGCGCTGCTTGGGGCCTAAAAGATTTGACACTTTCGCTTATATTGGGTCACATGGCACTGGCACGGATGCGGTCACGTCACTTCGTACTCGTTGTCGATTACAATTAAAAACTGGCCAAGTGCGAGTCGGACTCGCACACGAAGGGTTCCGTACCACAAGGCAAAAACGCCGAAAAAAACACGTTTGTTGTATGGGAGCCCCCCTTAAATATTCATTTTATTTTATTATTTATTATTAAAGTAAAAATACAACTGAGTATTTTGTGAATATTTCAAGTGCCTACCTGTTGCCATTATTTATGTCGAGCAAAAAAGGGCAAAAAAATCGCGTTTGTTGTATGGGAGCCCCCTTAAATATTTATTTTATTTTGTTTTTAGTATTTGTTGTTATAGCGGCAACAGAAATACATAATTTGTGAAAATTTCAACTGTCTAGCTACCGCGGTTCTTGAGATACAGCCTGGTGACAGACAGACGGACGGACGCGACGGACGGACGGACGCGACGGACGGACGGACGGACGGACGCACAGACAGCGAAGTCTTAGTAATAGGGTTCCGTTTTTACCCTTTGGGTACGGAACCCTAAGAATGGCTTTTTAGCTTTTTATTACTCGCCAGAGATTGCAATTTGTAACTCACTGTTTGATGATTTGTTAAACGATTTATGATAGCAGGGGCACTTGTACAGTAAGCACACAAGTTGTAGCTGTGGTCGTAGATACTCCTTGTCCAGTTGATTAAATTAACAGACTTAACTGAAATTGGATCGTATTAACCTTCTGCCCACACGATGTCTTCTTACTAGGCATGTACCTTGAAACTAAACTTATGACGTGATTTCATATTAATATTAAACCTACGCTCAGGTTTGTCTATACACAGCTGGCAATAAGTAAAGACTTGAGGAAAATTAATTCATTAATGAGTCTTTGCAAAATCACAATTAAGTAAGTAGGTACTTACCTATTTCTTTATTTATTTATGCATTGGAAGAGGAAATTAAAAAGTTGAATCATAGCATGTAAGATAACGTAAGGTAGTATAAGGTAAAAAGGTAAAGCACCATAGTTTAATAAAATACGAGTCATTATGCTGAGTCGCGCAGTACCGTTACCTATTCGCTTTCTTTTCTGACGAGAGCCTGCGCGCGCGCAGCCGGGAGAAATTCATGATCCAAACACATGCGGAATGATTTCGCGGAACAACAACACGGTGAATGAGGGAAAACATGTTTTGTTTAAATTACACAATCAATGTCAATGGTGGGTCTAGCACTAAAACAATAACTTTGCAGGTCTTTGTTGTATAAGTACTACATATATTATGTTATCGTATATCGTTCCAAAATTTGTAACGATACTAAAACCTAAAAATATCAATAACGTTACAAAAGAAAATGTTATAGAATATCACTTTCGTAGAACAATATTATAAGTAACGTTATATATAGGTATCAGTAACACGCTTGTAATAACGTTACAAGAGAAACGTTACAGATTCATTTGTAACGTTATTCTTCATACTTTTTCGTCTTTTTTTCGTAATCAAGTCATGAAGCTGGCAAAGTTGAGCATCGAAATTAATAACGTTATTATATCGTTATAGCCAAGGAATTAATTTTGTTACGATCCTGGTGGAACGGTACAAATTATCGTTACCGGAACTACGAGTAACGTTATTTTGAGTAACGTTTCAAGTCCCTGGTCACAAATCGACAAGAAAGGGCCATATAACATGTTTTGTCACTTCATGATAATAACTATACAAAGAAACACCGAACATAAATGCAAGTTCCACTAACAAACCACCACAAGAACAGAAAATATTAAGATAAATGAAACGGAAAGTCGGATAAAAATGATAAGCCATTCTCAGGTTTAGGTTTTTGCCTCACAAACAATCAAACAATAGCTTAAGTGAAGTCGAAAGTTAATGTTCCGTTGTGACATTATTAATGGAGTGAGGAGTATTGTTAACATTGTTGTCGTAAACCGAACGATACATTTCAACTTCGTCAGTTTAGTGAAATTTTCTTCACGAGAAAATCGCTGCAAAGCAATAAATTAAGCGTTAAACAAATGTTTGAATAACGGTTAAACCGCTAGCCAGAGTACACTTTGACGTACTCAGTGACCTATGAGCGAAATGCTATGTTGCTCGGTCATTGCCGTGAAATCCGTGTATATATGTAGTTAAGGTTGAGGAGAGCAACTTCAAAAGTTCTTGTAACATTTGAACGCTACAGTTACCAGCAGGAAGTAACAGGCCGGTCGACATCTCGACTGGCCTCGGCAAACTCACAGTCGCACCCGCGGAAAAACAGCTCCAAGCTATGCCTCGCGAAACTTATTGTACCGCGGTCTAAAACCGGATGCTGGCCAACCTTCATCCACCTCAGGGACTTGAAACTAGTTCCGACTATTACAATAGAGATTGTGTTATAAATGTAACAATAACTACGTAAACTCTCAACACTAAAAAACTTGCTGAATTGTCCGATGCAATTCAAAGTCATACTCAGTTTTATTAGAATGAATTTAAATAATATAGGTGCTCTACACAATTTTTTATGCTAAGTTTGTTTATGTACGAAAGCGAGATTTTTATATCCATCCTAGCTCCAAAGCATGATAAATCTGCATATAAATGGATGACCAATCTTGGTCCAATATTGGAGTTGTGCCAATTGTTTTCCTTGAACACGAAGACAATATCATCAGCATCCCTCTGTTTTTTAATAACAACCGTACCGAGTTTATTGAAGGTCGTACCATCGAACGACGTTACATCAAAATCAAGTGCCAATGACGCCGAACCTCATAAACATAAGCGTCAATATCATTTTATTAGTTTGTCCCAGGTCGTCCCCAGCTCGGAAGACCTTCGCCAACGATTCAGCTCGTTAATATACTGTTCATATAAAGTATGCCATTTAAAGAGCCATTTCAACCAGTTGTGCACTAAATTAAAGCAATTCAACGTGATAGATTTTAGCGCCAATTTTTAATTCAGACAATATTTTACGCATCGAATCAGACTAGTAGATAGGAGCTAAGCTAATGGATAGTCTTCATTTTAATCGAGCAAATGTTTACAGTTAATAGCTACTTTATTAACCACGCTGATTGGAAACCGTTACAAAACTAGCAGTTCAGCGAAAGTGGAACACACAATGATGTTGAACCAGTAAACGAAAAATATTGCGGAATTGTCTACAGTTTAACAAGATCAAGGTTGAAATGCGTTTCTTACAATGATAATATTAGTGTCGGTTGTGGCACATTAGGTTCTTTGAGTTCCTATTTCATGATTGGACATGAACCGGACAGTAAAAAGCTTATAGGTGACCCGGATACGTCGCGTTGTCGCCAGGCTTCGTTATACACGCAACTGTATCGATTGACATTGACCGTGCATCGCGATTCGTGGTCACCATTCTCTTTGCCGCCGAGTGTCATGAATATTCTAGTCTAGTACGGTACGATGATGATAACCGTTTTACGTTTTTTGTAATACAATCAGTGCAAAGTATCGTTATCAGGAGCTGACGTGCGGAAAACTAACTTTAGATTGAAAAGAGAATATTATTACCGCTATCTTTTAAATAGGTGGGATTAATAAATCTCTTTATGACAAAGTAACAGTCATGAGCTCGTCAGCTGCTTATCACGCTGAGGTATTATCTTAAAAGTAGGTCAATCGGTTTAATATTGCAGTGGATGTAATTTAGAGCTGAGAAGTTTGTTTTGACATTCACAGTCACACAATAGTCATAGGCACAATCGTGTTTAAAACGCATCTAGACCGTAGAGATAAAAGCGCTTGACAGAAAAGACCGTCATGCTCAGTTGCGAGGTCGTGACCTCAAGGATGATCACACGCAGACTTGGTTTGTTTTGGGTGCTATATGATGGCCCTTTTCCTAACTCAAGGTAAAAAGATGATACTAAACACGGAGTCAAGGACGAATCATCAATTTGCAAAAAGCACTAGGAAGTGGTAAAGGGCGGGCGTTTTGGGGGACTGTCTTATGTAATTTTGATTGATTTTCTTCCGGTGCAGCCTGGGCAACATACTTAGCCCCCTAGTGACCCTTTTACCACAGTATGATCTCATATAGCAAGTTTGGTTACAGGAGCATATGAAACTCTTGTAGTATCCAAGAATATAGTATCAAAGTCTCGTAAACGGAAAACCCAATGAGTCAATTCATTATCTAAAGGTTAGGGTTCGGGGTGAATGCTTTCGGACAGACATGCAAGCTACAAATCGAGGAACAAACATTCGTCATTGCTGTTTATTTATTCAGATTAAACCACAAACGAAATATATTGTTTATCGGGTTAGCGTGCACTACTAAGATACCCAATACTGATAGAAAGTCAATCAATTCCGTTAATCAATTGTTCAGAATGTGTACAAACACGAATAAAAAAGCAATTACAAGTGCTGTCTGGGTGGACTCAAGGTTCAGTTTTCCATGACAGTGCTGGCTCTAAGGTCAATAGAAATTAATACTCTAGTGCCCACTTCATATTAATGTAATGAGTTTTAGCCATCGTTGTTGGAAGTAATCGTGATTTCTATGTATTTCCTTTGTCCTGAATGTGGCATACTAGGAAGGAAAGTGCCCATAATTGATTATGTTGCTAAAGGGTAAAGGCTATAAAGCTTCGATTTAGATTTTACGCAGATAAATAAATTAATGACGCTGTTAGCTGTTTATTACATCATTCTGACACAGCTGCCGTTTCTACTGATTTTCCTTTGCCGGCAAATACTGGGGGACGACGACACTTGACTCTAACAAAAATTAGCACTATAATATAAAGCTTAAATAATACACAAACGAATCCCTGAATCGAAAAATTGTTTTCACAAAACATTATGTATATTTTTGAAATACCTATCCAACGATACCCCACACCATGGGGTAGACGAAAAAAAAAAAAAAAAATTGTTTTCAAGATTTTATTTTAAGTAAGTACCACTTTGTCGGTGTAATTACTTAATATGTATATCCATGCCAAATTATAGCTTTCTAGTACTAAGAGTCTCTGAGCTAAGCTGCGGACGGACAGACGGACATGGCGAAACTATAAGGGTTCTGGACCGGGAAAGTTTAAGTTTGCGAGCGAGCGATGCATGTGAGTAAACTAACTCGGATAGGTAAAATTTCCTGTGTCACTTTACAAATGAATGAAAGAGTTTGAGAATTGGCCCGCGCCTATAGCTTGAACTCTTTTGTAGGTAAACTATAAAACATCACGTTAATTTTCATATTTTATTATAGCTTTTTATCAATAAATGAATGATAAATAATAATCTGTGTTTTTGGATAATATTAAAAAAAAAAGGCTTACATACGTCGGGGCCCCCCGTAGCTTGGTGACCCC
Source organism: Oligia latruncula (assembly GCA_948474745.1). Lineage (NCBI taxonomy): Eukaryota > Metazoa > Arthropoda > Insecta > Lepidoptera > Noctuidae > Oligia > Oligia latruncula. Next base: position 20,073,411 of record OX419688.1, read on the forward strand.
GTATCATTGATACGGCGGGCGGTAGCTACGCTCCTGATAAGGCTAGTCTATGGTCAGCCAAGGTAGACTGCTTGGCAAAGCCATTATCATTCTAAACTAAAAGCATAGTCGAATGGCAGTGATCAAAAGAACCATTACCGAAACCGAATCTCCGCCGTTTGCCATATATTTCTGATGGCTGACGCAAGCCGGTTAGAGTCGACAAACGGCAAGATATTTTCGGTTCTGATATGGTAGACTTGCGCCAGTTGAATCTATATGAACGACATTATAGATATAGGACGACATGGAACAATAATCTAGAACTAGATCAAGGACATACACCTCTATATATAGACTTTTCATATCACGGGGATGACCTACTTTGAGTGAGAGCAGGGACTTGAAAACGAAATGAATTTTGTTTCGTTATCACGTTACAGATTCATTTAAAACGTTTACCTTTGTTACTTTTTCGTCATCTTTTATTTCACGACGGTGGCAAAGCCGAGTATCGAAATGAATAACGATATTATTGATCATATCGTTAGTGAACAGTTTAAGATTTTGTTCGGTTTGTCAGTATCGTTATAGCCAAGGAATTAATTTTGTTACGATCCTGGTGGAATGGAACGGTACAAATGATCGATACTGGAACTAGGCGTAACGTTATTTTGAGTAAAGTTTCCAGTCCCTGGGTGAGTGTTATCTTTTTTATAAATAATTGTGGTTGGGAAATTGAAAGTGTAGGCTGTTCATCTTATAAAGTCTTTGGTTTTTATTTAAGCAATTAGTTAGTTTCGTAAGACAAATTATATGAGATAAACTTCGACCCCGTTCGATTGGTAGATGAAAAACCAACCCTTATTAGAGTTTATAATATCTGTCATAATCATTTTTTACTATAGCAACACTACCAACTAACACCACCCCTCAGGTAGGTGTTATCGGTCAACTATTCACTTATCTACAATTTACCAATCAGATTTCGGAAAACTACATAATTATATAAGTTTTAGCAACCAACCAACCAACCAAACCAACCTCCATAACCATAACCACCAACCCAACCATGAACCACCCAACCATGACGAACGACGAGGACAACGACGATGATGGATGTAACCATGATATCTGCTTCGTATGGAACCGCGTATAAAAGAGAAGTCGAGCTGCCGACATACTCGTAAGAATCGTATGACAAAAATCAACGCATACTTCGACCACGAATTGTTGATCCAGAGCGGTCACCTTTTGTTATCAAGCGTCATAAATGATAATATAAATATTGCCTTCCATAACACACGTAACATTCCGTTCATTCAACCTCAAAGGTATCGGCTCCTCGTTCCTTGAGCAGTTTCCATTTCTCATAAGGATCTGTAGTATAAACACGCCCACTTGTTAGCAACTTATCGTTAATTGCATTATGTTTCTACTTAGGACAACATGGGCGCGGCGACATGACGTCAGTTCATCACGATACGGCTTTGATGACCGGTCGAAGGACTTGGAAGGCTTAGCCAAGGTAACTTTGAGCTGAAGATAACGTCACATGGCCACATGGGTGACATCGCGACAACCCCGAACGAGGCTAAGAACATTAACTGAAGACCACAGGGATCGTTAACCAATCCCCGAACTACAACTTCCGGTAACAAACGCGTTTCTACACTAAAAGTCAGAATAGAAAAGATATAATATAATACAGATTATAAATTCGGTAGTAATTATCTCATTATATTATATTATCCATATATCTATTTCAATTGTCTTGTCTTTTCGCAGGTCTCTGGATGAAATTTCTTAAAAAACAAGCAGTATCTTTGTTCTCAAATGTTATTTATGTCGTATTTATATCTATTTTATTTTACTGTGTGTATAATCCATACTAATATTATAAATTCGAAGGTAACTCCGTCGGTCTGTCTGGATGTTACCTTTTCACGCCTTTTTTTTTTTTTTTTTTTTTGCGGATGGGAAATCATCAAATGACCCCTCCCGCTCTGGGTGGAGCGGAAGGGAGTGTCAGACTCTTACTGACTAAAACCCACCCGTGTTCCTTCCTTAGCCCTTTATGTTCCGGGCCAGCGGTAACCCTTTCGGACAATCCCGCTGACCCGGCAGGCTTCGGCCCTATGGGGCCCCTCCTCGATGCTGACATCTCTTTGAGGCGCGCGTGGAACACGTACGCGCCGTCCGGCACGGGCCTGGTCCTGATCGGACGGTGAGCTACCCATTACTCTCCGCCCGCAGGCCCGCGCCTACGGTGGCCGGGAGTCGTCGCGCGGCTCCCGACGCCCGGAGCGTCTCCCGCGGCGGCTGGGACGGGAGGCTCTCTCCCTGAGCCGTCCCGCCACCTCCTTCGCTAGCATGACTGCTTCGCAGAAGGAGGTGACTGCCTCCCACTCCCTCTCGCCCCGGACCATGGCTTGCACCAGGGCCGGGCGCGAGAGGTCGCCGCCGCTGCCGATCGCCTCTACGAGGACACGGCGGTGCTCCGCCCAAGCGGGGCAGACCTCCACCGTGTGCTCCACCGTGTCCTCTGGGCGATCCTGGCAATGGTGACACCCGGGCGTTTCCTCCCGCCTGATGATGTGCAGGAACCTCCCGAAACTTCCGTGTCCGGTGAGGACCTGCGTCAGGCGGTAGGTGAGGGCGCCGTGGCGCCTCCCTAGCCACTCCTCAAAGAGGGGTCTTATCGCCGCTATCGCGGCGTGCCCTGCGCTGGGTTGCGACAGTCGTTCCTTCCATGTCGCCATGAGATCGCGCCGGAGCTCAGTCCGCTCCGCAGCGATTTGCCGCGGAAGCGGAACTTCCCCCCGGCTTAGTGCCTCCGCGCGCCACTCATAGACGCGCGCGAGGACTATCGCCTCCAGATCCCATGGCGGCAGTCCGGCAATGAGGCTTGCCGCCTCGCCAGAGATCGTGCGGTAGCCCCGGATAAGCCTTATGGCTACCACCTTCTGGGGCGCGTTCAGGTAGTGGGCGGCTCGCCGCCGCAGTGAACGCGCCCACACCGGGGCCCCGTATAGGGCCATGGACCGCACGACCCCCGCGTAAAGCCTCCGGCAGGAGGCGTTTGGCCCCCTCAGGTTGGGCAAGAGCCGCTTGAAGGCGGCCCCGGCCCGTTCCAGTTTGGGGGCCAAACGTCGGAAATGCTCGACGAAGTTCCACCGGCTGTCGAGGACGAGACCCAGGTACCTCATCGTTGTCTCGACGCCGATGTGAACCCCTCCTACCGTTAGTTGGGATCCCGGTGGTGGCGCGTTCCGGGGCCCATGAAACGACATGGCCTCGGACTTGTGCAATGCCACCTCGAGACCCAACTGCCGGATCCTCTCCACGACTATCGCAACCCCGCGTGTCATCGCGTCGGCCGCCGCCTGATGCGACCTCCCCTGCGCCAGGACCAGCGTGTCGTCAGCGTAGCAAACCACGCTGACGCCCTCAGGGAGGTCGGCCCGCAGCACCCAGTCGTAGCCGATGTCCCACAGGAACGGCCCCACGACCGATCCCTGTGGGACACCGCACGACATCTCTCGCCGGTTCCACTCCCCATCGCGACCGGGGTAGCTGACGGCTCTGTCCGTCAGATACGCCTCGACTATTCGACGGAGGTAGGGCGGCACCCGGTGATACCGGAGTGCCTCCACAATGCAGCTCCAGGGCAGGGTGTTGAACGCGTTACCTTTTCACGCCTAAACCACTGAACGGATTTCGATAAAATTTGGCAGAGAGATATATTGCATCCCGGGGAAGGACATAGGGTAGTTTTTATCCCGATATTCCCACAGGACAGACACTTTTTCGGGTGAAAGCGGGGCGCTGCTAGTAATAAAGTAAATTATAGGTACGCATCACGGTTTATCAAACAAGTTCTTGTTGCCAGAGAGTTCAATCCTTGGACCCTCAACATATTCTGACTACCCGCATTTTCGGTTTAGCTTTAGTCTTTGTCAGTCGCATTAAGAACGGCCGGCACCCTTATTGCGTAACACACTATCAAACTCAATCTGAATCATTTAGAAGGATAATTATGGCTAATCCATTGCTTCATATGTTCGAAACATTGGTCTGCTCAACAACGTAGGTAAATAACGCAATGAATGTTGTTGAACGACAAAATGAAAGCCATTACTATAACTGATAGTGTATTACGAAATTACCCCGCAGTTATGACTTGCTAGTATTTCAACACGATGTTGTTTTTTAAAATCTACGCGAACGGAGTTGCACACTAAGGCTATAGCCAGACGCGACTCATAGCTCGGCCTAAGGTCGCTGTGACCGCATTAAACATACATTTACCAAGGGAGTGGTGACCGTTTATGGCTGTTTTCACATTAAAGACTTTAAATTCTAGCTTTTGGACTAGACACGCCTTGTGAATAACACGAAAATTTCACGTGTATGTTAGAGTACCTACGTGCCTAAGTACTAAGTACAGTCACGATCATAAGTATGTATACACTTGGCTTTATTCAAAGGCAATTTTCTCCTTTATTTTTTAATGAAATTTTATGTTATTGCGAACATAGTATTTTCGAACCCATAGGTTTATTTATAGTGTCGTATTTCAACGTTGCATTCGTCATTTCACGAAAAAATCGCAATTGAAAGTTGCCAAGTGTTGACATATATTATATATTTATTTTCTCACCACAATAAACATTACAGACATTGTTACACAATAATATGATAGATTATTTAGTCTAGTTTACTGTGGGAGACTGGTGCCTAAGATAGGCTTTAAGGGCCTGTGTTTCAGGTCACCAGGTCTCCTCCCTCTAGCAGTTCGAAACATTGCATGATAATAATAATAAAAGTGATTTAACAGATTTGGAATTACGAGGTTGTATAAAAGCTTTTAGAGTCTGTACATATTAGTGCTCGTGACCGTACTCGTCTTTGTTAAATAGCTCGACAGGGTTCATGTACATAGATTGCTTCAGTTCGAATCGTCCGATTTCAATCCGATTAAGGTGTCACTGCACTGGTGACTGGTTCAGGTCATATCATAGATACCATACAATCATAGAAATGCCCAAGATTAAGGTGCTAGTTACTCAGACAAAAGTAAAGCATTAAACATGTACTTACGAGGTTTGAAAGTACAGGCAGGAGAAAGACTGTCTAGCAAATTGACTATCAACTTAAATGGTCCATGTATTCAAACCGCAACAGAATGACGTAGTATGAAATGGCTATAACACACGACAACACGTGGTTATTGTAACTAATAACCACGTTTTGCCGTGTTATAGCCAATCAGCACCCTAATCACAGAGTACATTATAGTATACTCCTAATTGCGTAACACACTATTACTCTCAATTTGAATCATTTTGAAGCATATTGCTAATCCATTGCTCCATATGTTCGAAAAATGTGTCTGCTCAACAACGTAAATCACGCAATGAATGTTGTTGAACTGTCAAAATGAAACCCATTGCTACTGATAGTGTGTTACGCGATTACCTTGCTGGTTAACAATACAGGGTGGCGGGGGCATCGACGCAAAAACTGTAACCATGAATTCAGTACATGATTCTAGCAAGACCCTCTAGTGTAGAAATATTAAAAAGGTTATAAAAAAAAAAACTGCTGTGCATAGAAAAGTGCAATCCCTAGTTTTCTTTTAAGGGGACTACACACAGACTTATATAAGTCTGTGGGACTACATGACCTAAAGCGCGGTCACTGTCGGACTGCATAGAAAAGAAACAGAAGCGCACAACGCTGGTAATTTATTGCAAAATATGAAGCAATTATCTATTTACAAAAAATCTATTGTTCGGACTAAAAAATTTAAAACACTAGTGTTTAGTATGTTGCTTGTAGAATAATCTGCCAAAAAATCTGAATGATTGTATGTAGCGCGGTCACTGTCGGACTGCATAGAAAAGAAACAGAAGCGCACAACGCTGGTAATTTATTGCAAAATATGAAGCAATTATCTATTTACAAAAAATCTATTGTTCGGACTAAAAAATTTAAAACACTAGTGTTTAGTATGTTGCTTGTAGAATAATCTGCCAAAAAATCTGAATGATTGTATGTATATTAGTATTGTTTTTATTGAAAAAAGAATTTTTTAGAGGTATCTTCATGATTTTTTTCTGTTGTATAAAATTAGTTGTATTATGTTTTCAACACACTATCTACCTAGCATATATCCTGAAGAATATCATATATTTTTCTGATTTTGTTTACTGTAGCCGATCACATACTTTTATTGCTTCTAAAACTTGCGTTTTTTGCGTTTAGGTCCTGTAATCCCCTTAATATACGACGAAAAATTCCATCGCATGGGGGTTCAGAATGTACCTACTGAATCCATGGACACAGGTTGCGCGATATCCCCTGCCAGCCTGTATATTCCCCTGACTGTTCATTCAAGATTAAATAATAACAGTCAATCAAAATAGCAAACACTGTGCGTGCATAGGAATAAAATAATTGTCTATGCGTTTGTTACCAATTTTCTAGTAAGTTCAAACTACAAGCCTGAATCTTATTCAAAGGAACGCAAATCTAGAAGCTGTTGTGTACAACGGAAAGATATTAAGAGAATGTGAAGTCATTAGCAGTAACCAGTGAGCACAAACAATTAACATGTAGTCAATACACAATTAGCAAATACCGTGGAATCATACAGTTACTGTATAAGGAAGTTCTACTAAAAACAAGTAAAAAATAAAAATATACGTACACACGACGACAAATCAAGCTAAGTACACATTTGCAGTCCTAGCCAACCTCGCATTGTATATGCTTTGCTTACAATGAGAATCAGCTTATACTGGAAATGTATAGCTTCATAATATATATTATGTCGTCGTGCATACCTGCATACCGACTATTAATAATTAAAAGTAAGGGTTAATCCGAATATAATGTTTTTTTTATTTAATTTGTACACAATCCATTAATATACTTACATATATCCAATAATCTATATTATAATAAAGAGGTAAAATTTGTTTGTTTGTAAGTTTGTATGTAGGGGGTAATCTCTGGAACTACCAGTCGGATTTAAACAATTCTTTTTGCTTTCTATGTATATCCCAGTTCTTGAGGAAGGATATAGGCTATTTAACATCACGTTACGACCCTTAGGAGCGGAATAAAAGAAAAAAAAAGTCAGAAAAAACGCTAAGCGAAAGCTAAGTGATAGCGCGGGCAGGTGATGCGATGCGAGGCGATGGGTCGGGGGCCAAGAAATATCACGCGGACGAAGTCGCATGCAGAAGCTAGTATAATAATAATTAAACAGACCGAAGTGTTAAAATCGGTTTACCTGTAGGTATCAACATTTATATTATGTTATTTTGATTAAAATTGCATTTAGCATAGGTACTAATTAATTTAACAGGGAAAATATTATTATGTCAAATTCTGAAGGTCATATTGTGCAATTAGATCAGACCATAAATTAATCAAAAATCACGTATTTATTTATTTATAACTATGTAGAACCGTCTTTTTATCACCATCTGTCATCGAGACGTCAAATAGTACGGTCACGTTAATTCTGCTCTGTAACTTAAATTCTAAAATCATAGTAAAAAGTTATTTTGCGACTGCGTGCTGTCTAAACAATCATAAACGGAACCCTATGGGCTGCAATTACATAATTTTAAACGATCAAAGTGTCCTAAATGTGATAATAGTGAACACCAAAGTGTACTGTGGTGGTGATCTAACAAAAGTTATTTTATTGAAAGTTGTCACTATAAAATTATTTTTAATCTACCGCCTGTTGTGTTAACTTTGTTTTGTCACTGGACGGGATCCATAATTTCGTGTGTCACTCTAAAGTACTGTTGGCAGTGAATGCTAACGTGTGACATGCGAACATAGAGTGTCGTGAGTTCGCGTCCGACTAATCACACCTTGTCTTTTTGGATTTATTGTATTGTTTGGGAGATTGTTTCTGTACTTTGAAAATGTCTAACTGTGATACTTGTGGATTACCAGTTAAACAAAATGAAAAAATAACTTGTTCTAATTGTGATAAATTCTTTCATCACCTGTGTGTTAATCTGAGTGCTACTGCGTTTAAAAGGCTCAATAAAGCTGCACGTTCTAAGTGGAATTGTCCGAGCTGTTTATCTCAACAGGAACATAATAAATCGACGTCTGAGACAATTGAAGATAGCTCCGAAGGCGAGGAGAATAAAGTCAGCGATATACGTCTTGTTATACGGGAGGAAATTCGTAATACATTACGTATTGAGGTTAAGAATATGATTAGCGAGCTTAGGTTTGAAATGGAAGATTTAAAGAAACAGATCGATGAGTTAAAGTTATCTGGTTCCTTTGATATCTCTCAAGTTGCTGACTTAAAAACTGAACTCAAGAATGTGCAACGTGAGAACACTGAACTTCGTTCACAGAACTCAGATATGCAAAAGACTATGGCTCAGCTGAAAACGCAAATAAACACCCTTGATCAGAATATGCGGGAGGCGAATTTGGAAATTCACGGCTTGCCTGAAAATAAGAATGAAGTGTTACCGACAGTCGTTACACAATTGGCTAATGTTGTGTCATATGCGTTAAAAGACTGTGATATTATGAAGTGCGTTAGAGTGGCCAGTATGAACAACAACAAGTCTCGCCCGCGCTCTGTAATAGTGAAGTTGCGTAGTCCTAGATGTCGCGACGAATTGTATTCTGCAATTACTAGATACAATAAATCACACACTGATGATAAATTGAACACGACTCTTTTGGGTTATGGCGGTAGCAAGGTGCCGGTTTATGTATCCGAGCACCTTTCTCCAACATATAAATCTTTACACGCTGCTACACGTCTTAAGGCCAAAGAAAAATCTTATAAGTTTGTCTGGGTTCGCTATGGTAAAATTTTTGTATGCAAGAGTGAAAATTCAGGTACTATTCTGATTAAAGATGAGCAGTGTTTAGAAAAAATTGTATAATTATTTGAATTGTTCATTAAGTTTCTATTGGTCATGTTTACTTTGTTTTTAGTCTAGTGTATAGTATTTCGATTTTTTATCAGAATGTTAGGGGCATGAAAACGAAGTCACATGAAATTCTAATGTCAATCTTAAGTTCCGACTATGACATAATATGTCTGACTGAGACTTGGTTGGATGACTCGTTCTTATCCTCTGAATACTTTGATCAGAGATATACTGTTGTGCGCCGTGATCGTAGTGCACAGTATAAGGATTTGTACTCTAAAAATTATGGTGGTGGGATATTGGTAGCTATTAGTAATAAGTATAATTTTGTTAATAAAACTGAGTGGCAAACTTCCGTTGAGGACATGTGGTTGTGTATTAGTGCTGGTAGCGTCTGTATGAATATTTGTGTTGTTTATTTACCGTCTTATATACCTTGCCATATCTTTGCTCAGTTCTTTGCCAAGGCTGAAGAAATTTGCTTGCGTTATATGGATTGCACCACTTTGATTCTTGGTGATTTTAATCTTCCAAATGTGAAATGGCTTCAGTCTAATGATCCCTTTCTAGGAATTAGTGACCCTAAGTCCTCAGCGTTGAGGGACTTCCTAAACATCACCGGCTTTGTTCAAATGAATAACATCTGCAATGAAAATGACAGTATCCTAGACCTCGTCTTGGTGGATGAGAACTCCAGTCTTTCTGTTTCTTCTGCACCCCCCATCAGTAAACCAGATATACATCATCCGCCGCTAGAATTAACTCTTAATAAAACTTCAATTTCTAATTTAAATTATAATATTAAACAGTCTAAATATATTTTCACTAAAACAGACTATGAGGCATGTGTTCGTGATCTACTTAAAGTAAATTGGGGGGATTATTGTCATTTGAGTTGTAATGATTATGTTCTGACATTTTATAATATACTGTGGGAAAATATAGATAAATACACTCCGAGGGGTAAACCTAGAAATAATTGTTATCCAGTTTGGTTCTCAGCTTCGTTGATAAAAGTTCTTAAAGAAAAGCATAAATACAGGATTCGGTTCAAACGGTACAAAAACCCTCGGGACTACGATACTTTTGTTGCCCTACGGTTGCGGGCTGGGAGAGCTATGGGTAACTGTTTTAGGGATTTTATAGAAAGAATTGAGAGTGAATTAAAAACAAATGTAAAAGCTTTTTGGCGTTACGCTAAGTCTAAGAAATCTTTCAGGGGTATCCCTGACCAGGTTTCATGGGGTGATCGTGTTGGTGAGGGTGGTAGTGGTGTGGCTGATCTATTTGCAGACTATTTTGCATCTGTGTATGGTGTTACTCAACAGCCTAGTAACTTGTCTCCAAATTACTCCTCGTCTAGTTATAGTCTGTCTTCTATTAGCATTACTGAAAATGACGTTAGTGATAGCATCAAAAAGTTAGATCTTAATAAAGGAGCTGGTCCGGATGGACTTCCTCCTATTTTTATTCGTCTTTGCATCGATGCTCTTATTATACCACTGCAGATAATATACAATAAATCCCTTAAGGAAGGTACATTTCCCGATTTATGGAAAATCTCACACATTATCCCCATACATAAGTCTGGTAGTATGAACGACGTAACTAACTATAGACCAATCTCTATTATATCACAATTTGCAAAGATGTTTGAGGGTCTCATATACAATGTAGTTTATTCCCACTTTCGTCATATTATTAGTTTGAAGCAGCATGGTTTTGTGTCCAATCGTTCGACTGTGTCTAACTTACTTATTTACACTACTTTCATTAGTAACACCTTTGAAGCTAGGGGTCAGGTTGACGCTGTTTATACAGATTTTGCAAAAGCATTCGATCGCGTTGATCACTCAATTCTTTCTATGAAGTTGAACTACGCTGGTATTCATGGCTCTCTGTTGCGGTGGTTCGAGAGTTATTTAATTAATCGTTCTCAAATAGTTGCCTTGGCGGGTTATGAATCTGTACCTTTTTCTCCTGGTTCTGGTGTTCCACAGGGCTCTAAGTTGGGCCCTTTGCTTTTTTTGATATTCTTGAATGATCTTTTAGAATTAATAAATTGCAATTGTTTAGCCTACGCTGATGATTTAAAGATATACTGTAGGATATTGGACCTAAGTGATTGTATGAACCTTCAGAGGGATCTTGATGTCCTTCAGGAATGGTGTTTGAACAACAGAATGACGCTCAATGTTAAAAAATGCCAGACAATTACATTCACGAATAAAGTGAATTACATTAAATTTGATTACCATATTGATGGATCAGTATTGAGCAGAGTGTCGGTTATCCGTGACCTAGGGGTTCTCTTCGATACATCACTATCTTTCCGCAATCATATAGATGGTATAGTGACTAAGGCTAAAAGAATGCTTGGCTTTATAATCCGTACGGCGAAACCTTTTCGTAATTATAGTAGCATTGTTTTACTTTTCAACGCACTAGTAAGGAGTTCCTTGGAATATTGTTCTACTATTTGGTCTCCCTATTACTCAACTTATTCTAATAGTGTTGAATCTGTTCAGGCCCGTTTTGTTAGGTATTTATGTGTGAAGAATGGGATCCGTAAAGCTATACCTGATTACAATGACAGGTTAAGGCACTTTAAAATGATTAGCTTAAAAGAAAGACGTAGCCATTCTGACTTACTAACACTCCATAAAATTATTAACGGTTCCATTGATGCACAATTGGTAAACTATTTTAACTTTAGGTCTAGCCAACGTAGTAAGCGCCATCATCGTATTTTTGAATTGCCTACATCCACCTTAAATACCACATTTAATAGCCCACTGACACGTATGGCAAGGCAATATAATGAAAGGTCCAACTTGACAGATTTTCCTATTGATATTTTCTCCATGAGTTTCGCTTCATACAGACGTTCCCTATTTAGACAGAGTGTAGAGTGCATGTTTATGTAGCTCTAATCGGTTTGTTTTTTGTAGTGTTCTAGTAAGCTTCTAGACACACTTTTTATTTTTCTCCTTCGTCTCATATATTTTTTAATTTAGATGTTATGCATACCTGTTATTTGCATGGTTACTGAAATGCTAGTTTTACATGATATTTCATTTGAATTGTAAGTGACTGTGCTGTTGGTGTGCTTATTATAAATAAATAAATAAATAAAACGGTGAAGGAACACATCATGAGGAAGCCGGCATGTCCTAGTACCAAAAATTGGAAGACGTGTCATGTCACCCACCAACCCGCACTGGGCCCGCGTGGTGAATTATAAGCCCACTCGCTCTCGCAAGAGAAGAGGCCCGTGTCCCAGCAGTGGGAACATTATAGCCTGACCATGTTATGTAAAATCTGGTTAGTAAAATCATTCACCCATGTTTAACATAGAATAGAACTTGAGTTTTAATACAGAATGCTGTCATCTTCGGAATAATATTGCAAGATCTTTCTTGTCTTTTCATTCGGTTTTCATAGTTTTAGTGTTTTTGTTCCTATGCCAATAAACGCATTTGTCTTTATTCTTTGGTTTATAACATTTGAATTCCCTGTGGGACTTCGTCTAACGATTTCTCACGACAATCTGGTAAATAAAATCAGACAAGTGCAAGTCGGATTCTATGTATATCATGTGCCTAGCCTTTTCCCAACTATGTTGGGGTCGGCTTCCAGTCTAACCGGATGCAGCTTTCAGGATTCTATGTATATCCGACAGCTTTCAGGATTCTTTGTATATCAGACTCAGGCATAAGTCGAGTTCTGGACTTTAAATAAAAGAGACTGACCTCGTGAGTTTGTTTCAGACTCTCTTCTCAGAGTAGTCATTAAACGCCGATCTCATCATCTAGCTTAATTTTTTATTATTTTATAATATAACGTGCAATTTGATTCCGATATCCTATTTCCGGAATAAACAATTTTATTTCATTTTATTCGTATTGTTAAAAATACATATTTTCGTTACATATTGTTAGGGGATTCCCTCTTATTTTTAATAATTGCACTGGTAACTGATAGATGAGATAGGACATAGTCACAAGTACAACTTGCTATCTATAGTCTGTCCCAAAAGTATCAGATGAAAGTGTAAACAAAGGGGTCAGAATCAGAAATCATACTTGCAGATGACTCATGATGACACTTACCTAAACCCGAAATTAAGACCGTACCTATAGTTACGGTTAAAAAGACGCAGCCCCTTTACAGACGGAGGCCGACTGCGAAGACTTACTTTGGGTACGGAATCCTAAAAACTCAGGAACAATGAGAATGAATCAGAACACGTTCAATCATTTCACAAAAAGACAGGCCGACATTATTCAGTCCATACAACATTTTTGTTGATAAAAACTGTTTTACATATAGAAGTAAATGCCAATGGCCTCACTTGGTAGGCCGCTAAGGTCACGCTGCCAAGGCCGCAGCGAAGCACGCAATTAGTAGTTTCATTAGTTAGGCTTCAAATTAACACCCAACACTTATTTTCAATTACTTTTCATAATACTAGCACCAACTGAATTACGTAGAAGCCTGAACTTGAAGGATGTTAGCTGGTAATTAAATTGTAAGTTGTAAATATCGACTGTTATAATTTAATTTTGCAGTGCTTGTCAATGATGAGTTATGAGGAAGATGTAGCTAAAAGCGGGGTAATTTCGTAACACACTGACAGTAGCAAATTTTTTTATTTTGACAGTTAACAACTTTCATTGCGTTATTTACGTTGTTGAGCAGACACATTTTTCGAACATATGACGCAATGAATTAGCAATATCCATGAAAGTGTTCCAGATTGTGATTAATAGTTTGTTACGCAATTGGCGTGCGGTCCTATAATTAAATCTAATAGCTATGTTTTAGAACATCACAATGTGTCCTTGTCAGGAAAGAATGATGATCACGATGAGGAAACCATTGTTAGGTAGTTTAAATACTTAGATTGGACTTTATTAAATTAATATTCCTATGGCTCACCACTACGGTAGGAAAAATAACTATAATAAATAAATAATAAAATTTTATTCAAGTATAAAAAATAATAAAATTCTATTCAAGCATAAAGTAAAAATAGGATTTACATTAATTGTGTATTGTAACTGTACATACTTATTAAGCGTTTCTTCCTCAAAAACGGACAAATTAATTAAATTAGTAGAATTCCGATATTTGTATGTTTAATATTCATGATAGAAAATGCAGCTTTAGCATAACAGGTTGTACTCAAATGAACTTGTAAACCTCTGGGTATCGAGGTAGCCGGCTTTATGACGGAGACACTCACTTGTCACTTCTTGGTCACTTGTCTCTGTCTCAGGGCTGCAAGCTGCAACCATGTGTGTATATTTACCACGAGTATGTAATAATATTTATATATTTATAATTTATTTAGGTAAGTACATAAAGGTTTTAGGTCTAGGGTAGGTTTTTTTAATACGCTGCTCTGTCATGAATGCCACATCTAGTAATACATCAAATTTTACTTTAGATCCGTCTTTACTCGGTTGGTGATTAGTTGATATTTACTTTTTTTATCACTACCTCCCTATTCATTATTGTAAATCTACTTTTAACGATGTTATTGTACGCTCCTAAACATTTTGTGTAAATTTAGTTTCTCAGTAAGTGAATTATTGTTAATTCTTAATGAGAAATAATAAAGTTCTTAAACCATATAAAGGTTTTTTACACGAGGGACTTACAACGTATGCATTTAATTACAAGGTGTTGTACCACGAATTGTTGGGTGACTCGCTACTATTCTAGCTAGATTACTGCGTAATCTGTATTTAGGAGAGACGATGTGGAGTGCACTCTCGAAGAGAGGTGGCCTGTGTCCCAGCAGTGGGAACATTATAGGGTAATTATGCATGTGCAGTGGACTACAATCAAGAAGCATTGTTGGGCATTATTCAGTTGTAATTTTTAACCCCCGACGCAAAAACGACGGGGTGTTATAAGTTTGACGTGTCTGTGTGTGTGTGTGTGTGTGTGTGTGTGTGTGTGTGTGTGTGTGTGTGTGTGTCTGTCTGTGGCATCGTAGCTCCCGAACGGATGAACCGATTTTGATTTAGTTTTTTTTGTTTGAAAGGTGTATTAGTCGGGAGTGTTCTTAGCTATGTTTGATGAAAATCGGTCCAAGATGGCCGCCGCTACAAAATGGCGGATAACATATTTTTTCACAATTCCCTCAATATGGGTATCAAATGAAAGGGCTTCAATAGTAGAATACTATACACTACAACAAATTTCAAATCCAAGATGGCCGCCACAACAAAGTGGCGAATTAATTTTTTTTTTCTCAACTCCCTCAATATGGGTATCAAATGAAAGGGCTTGACTAGTAGAATACTATGCACTATTAAAAATTTCAAATCCAAGATGGCCGCCACCACAAAATGGCGAATTACATTTTTTATCACAACTCCTTCAATATAGGTATCAAATGCAAGGGCTTGACAAGTAGAATAATTTACACTATATTGAAAGGGAATGAGGAATATTAACTACCTAACGAAATGAAAACTAAAAACTTGAAAAATATAATAAAACAAAAAAATCTGTTTAGTCTTAAAAATTATTCTTCAACTATAAATTAATCAATATTTTTTGACGGATAAAAAACCTGATTAAACACCAAATTACCAGAATCTTAAAACAGAAGAAAATAAAAGAAATGAAATACAAAAATTAAGGTGTCCCTACAAAAAGCATGAAATAAAAAATTAAATTAAAAATTTAAAAAACCCCCGACAAAAATAAAATTAAGGAATCCCTACAAAAAGCATGAAATAAATTTGAAAAAATCTTATGGAAGTCGGGGGACCTCAGAATAGAAGGTGTTTGTTCCACAGAGCGGTCCCCCGACTTCCATAAGATTTTTTCAAATTTATTTCATGCTTTTTGTAGGGATTCCTTAATTTTATTTTTGTCGGGGGTTTTTTAAATTTTTAATTTAATTTTTTTTTAATATACAGTGTGAGTCTTCATAACGAAATGAGGGAAACATAGCTTAATTTTATCGACGGAAATAATATTTGAAAAAAATAAAAAAATATTGAAAAGGATCTTTACCTGCTAAAGTGTGGTGATTGCAAGGCCTTTCTTTAACAGTTGATAGGAAATGTTGTGATTGAGTTATAAACATGGTATTTTTACGTTTAGAAATCTGATACGATGGAGAATAATTTAAAGTAATAAAAAAGGGTAGGTAATCGGGGCTTTTATTGAGTAATTTTAAAATTATTGTAAAAAATTATGAAAAAATATCA
This sequence comes from Oligia latruncula, assembly GCA_948474745.1. Taxonomy (NCBI): domain Eukaryota; kingdom Metazoa; phylum Arthropoda; class Insecta; order Lepidoptera; family Noctuidae; genus Oligia; species Oligia latruncula. The sequence goes on from OX419688.1 coordinate 20,089,561, forward strand.
GATTTTTGTTAAAAAAAAACCATAATTCTCAATTGAGGGCGATTGTTTACACAGGGGTCACAGCAGCGAACAAGAATTTTAAAAATGCTACAATTTTTTTTTTTTATAGAATTTTTTAAATATTTTTTCCGTCGATAAAATTAAGCTTAGTTTCCCTCATTTCGATATGTGCACATTATGAAGACTCACACTGTATAGTTGATGAACATGTCGAAGACCAAGCTGATGACAAACACCACTTAATATAGGATCAGAGTAAATGGTGAGGATTGCAATATGTCTATGAATTCATCTACTTAGGCCAGTTAGTCTCTATCCAGTCCAGACAAGGAAGTCTTAAGACGAACCGAAAATGCCTGGAAGAGCTAGGTACTGGTCTTGGAGTACTGGTGGTGGTGAAAGAGCTTATGAAAGGCAATGTGCCTTTGACACTAAAGCGAAGCATTATGGACAGGCGCATCCTTCCTATTCTGACCTATGGATCCCAGACTTGGTCTATGACAAACATTAAAAAGTCCAAACTCAAGGTTTGCCAACGTGTAACGGAGCGCAGTATTCTAGGCGTCAAATTTCGACCATATTCGCAACACCACACTGCGCTTCAAATCACAGTTTACTGACGTTGCTCAACAAGTCACTAAGCTGAAGTGGGACTGGGCTGGCCACGTCTGCCGTGAGCCCAATGAGCTGTGGGACAAAATAACCACCACGTGGAGCCTGACACAGGTAGAAGGCAGACCCCATAGAAGATAGCGGGACTAGGTGGACAAAACAAACGACCAGTGGTCCACTTTAGCCCTGGATCAAAAGAGGTGGAAGTCATGGGGAGAGGCCTTTGCCCAGCAGTGGGTTGTTGCAGGCTAACAGTAACAAGTAATATTTTAATGTAAGAACAAATTAATTGAATCTCCTATAGCACCTCTGTAGTAGTTAGAGTATGTAGGGGGCCATTCAAGTATTACGTAAGCACTACAGGGGGGCGGGGGGTTCTTTGCTTTGCTTATATTTGATGAGATGGGGGATAGGGGGGTTTGGATGGTGATTACGTCAGCAGTTTTTTACTTTTTCGGATTTTCTACAAAATTTAGTCGAATTTGATTTGAACACATAGGTATGACAACGCTACCTATGCTTGAAAACGAAACGCATATAACTGCTGCTCATGAATCAATAAAGAAACCAGAACAAATTGAAAAATGCATGTACCCAATGTTTACGTAAGCAAGGGGTAAGAGCTTGGCTTACTTTTGCTGACGAGGGGGAGGGGGGGTTAATAATTTTATTGCAAAAAAATCTGCTTACGTAATACTTGGCGGCCCCTAGATGGAAATAGGATCGCCCCTATTACATGGGACTTATACATAACTGGCGAAATGTGGGTATACTATGATGCTATGTGGTGTAAGTATCACAAGTTCACCAACCCGTGCGTGACGAGCCTGAAATTGTTCGTGTAAAACTCTAAATACCTACCTACTATGTGTGTATAGTATAGCCAATTTATGAGTACTATTTCAAACTTCTGTGCTACCCACAATGGTTTTTACAATAAAGCTAGCCATGGCATGAAGATAAAATAATATAGTGCTGTGCATGTTCTTATTATTTTCAAAAAAAGGGCCAAGTGCGAGTCGGACTAGCACACGAAGGGTTCCATACCACAAGGCGAAAACGCCAAAAAAGAAACACGTTTCTTGTGAGAGATTTTTAATGTTTAACTTTATTTTATTATCTATTTGATATTATAGCGGCAATAGAAACACACACTGAACATTTCAACTGTCTACCTAACCTATTACAGTTCATGAGATACAGCCCGCTGACAGAAGGACGGTCGGACAGCGGATCTCGCGGCTTAGTAAAAATTAACGACATCCACACATTTCTTCGCACTTCAGCCGTATAAAACGGTTACAACACGACAAATTGACGTAGTGTGTCAATCCGCTCAACCTTCAAATTCCCTGGCTGTATAATAACGTGTACAATTTTTAAGTAAATATCGTAGTTATTTATAATTTTGTGCTGATAAATCTACAGCAATCATCGAATTAATCACACTATAACATCACACTAATATTATAAAGGTGAAAGTTTGCGAGTGTGTGGGTGTATGTTTGTTACTTCCTCACGCTCAAACGGCTGGACCAATTTTGACAAAATTTGGTATGGAGGTAGCTGACACCCTGGATTAACATCTAGGCTACTTTTTATCCCGATATTCCAATGGGATCGAAACTTATGCGGGTGAAACCGCGGAGCACAGCTAGTAGTTTACTATTATTACTTTTTAAACGGACAACGCATGATTGTTTATTAAGTCGTTAACGACCGATATCATATGCCGGCGTTAAGGTCCGTAACTTAGTATTGATTGGATTTAAATTCTATTGGTTCAGCGAGTCAATTTAACGATGATGAGGATGACTGGTGAAAGACCAAATATATAAGTGGGTTCTTTGCGGAGTCATTTTTCACAGTAACGATTTGTACACTGGCGTAATCACGGCATGCCCTACAAAGCCGTCCTTAAAGTGTTGTCAACGACCCTTATCTATAAAACGGTTAATTGGAAAACTGGTACAAGTACCTACCTACAGTGCCCTGTTAGATAAACCAATGAGGGACATGGGACAACTGCAGGCTACAGCCGATAGCGCAATGAGTCTTTGAAACTTTGGTCATAATATAAGGATTTTGAGGTGTATTGTGGTATATTTGGCATACAGGAACTACCCATGGAGAAACTTGTTCAGTTTGATAAAGAAAGAAAATACATTTATTTAGCACAGACAAAAAGACACACAATACACCAGGTAGATAAAAATAAAAAGTGTAAAGTCCGATGTAAGAAATCATGATCATTGATCATTTGATGGTCTGTAGAACACCCTTAGATTTGACCACATCTTTCTGACACATACTGTATATCGTGTATTATGTAATGGTTATGTTGATGAATAACATTAAGCATTATTTTCCTTACAAAGGTTGTAAAAAGTGCCTAAAGTTTCGTATTACCACAACATTTATTATTATTAGTATAAAAAAATAGGTCAAATTAAGCACTCTAGCGCACGTGACAGATAAAGGGAATCGATTAGGGGAAGCTCCATTAAGAAACAATATACAACAATACCAAATCATCCAAACAAAGAATATTTCATTTATTTTTGACGTGACAACGTCTTAAATTAGGTTGCGGCTGGGAGTCACTTATGAAAAAGTGTAACGCTCGGTAACGTTACGATGAGTCACCGAACGAGAGAGAGGCCCGCCGAATCCCTTGCGTCTCTCTCCCACTCAACTATGATCGGTCTGCCGCGCGCGCAGCACTAGAGAATTAGGCGCATTGAATCGGCGCATGCTTGAATTCTTATTTTCATTCAATTCCTTGTTCCTATTGTGCAATTTAATTATATTCATATCAATAAATATTCTACCGAGAAAAAGACGTTGTCACGTAAAATCTTCGCCCGTAAAACCGACTTTACAGGCAACCATTTTTTATGTACACACATAGATATAACAGGACTCGGAAAGCACGTTAAGCCGAGCTGTTGGTCCCGGCTGTCATTCGTGGATCTTTGACAGTCGTTACGGGTAGTCAGAAGCCCGAAAGTCTGACAACCAGTCTTATCAAGGGGTATCGTATTACCCAGTAATTGGGTTGTGGAGGTCAGATAGGCAGTCGCTCCATGTAAAATACTGGTATTCAGCTACATCCGGTTAGACTGGAAGCCGACCCCAACATAGTTGGGAAAAGGCGAGGCAGATAATGCAGATGACGATAGGTATAATAGACAAGAAGAAATTAACAGAAAAATACGTACAAAGATGATGCTTATTTCTAAAGAGATCTCTTCCAGGATGTACCTGTGATAGGAGAGTGGTTCAAAAGAGATGTAGGTAACGTGTGTAAAGGTGAGTATAGGCTAGAGCATTTACTTGTAATAGAACACCGAACATTCGCCGTTTTAAAATTTTATCGAACCACACTTCGAACACGACCCTCGATGTTTTTTTACAACCTGATTTAAAAAGCCAACGAGCGTATTGGTGTAATATTTTATCGAGCAAAGTCACGAGCGGTACCTATAGGTCCGACAGTTCAACAATGAACGCAAGGTAGAAAGAAATGTTACAAGGTAAATGCTAACTCGCCCCGTGAGCAATTACGTCGAACACAGCGTCGAGCATTCGCAGAAACGTTACATTACATGGAAATGCTTTTGGAAACCGAGCTTTTGCCTGTATTGTACCATTCGTAAGAACGTTACATTAGGTATATGGAAATGCTTTTGGAAACTGAGCTTTTGCCTGTATTGTACCATTCGTAAGAACGTTACATTACATGGAAATGCTTTTGGAAACTGAGCTTTTGCCTGTATTGTACGAATTGTACCATTCGTAAGAACGTTACATTACATGGACATGCTCGAGAAAATGCTCTAGTGTATCCTCACCTTTATAGAAGGGAAAACCAAATACATAAAATATTAGTAGTCAGTGAATATTTCTAAAATGCACTCTAGTGTTATCTACGTCCTACATACTAACAGACGTTACTGTAAAGCATGTATCTGAAATATATGCAACCGTAATACACATGTTTATAGTAGGTATAGTAATTAACGTTATAAAGCGAGGAAGCATTTGTATCGAAATGTTTTACGATAACGACACCGTGCTGAAACTGTGTCGGTCGATTGCCATGATGTGGTGACGCTCACGACCACGGAGTTTGCACAAGTGTTGTGTGTATACTCGGCCCACGTAAACTGTAACATACTTTTAGTAATATTTCTATATGTGGATGACGCACCTTCCAAGTGTGATCTATTGGAGTACCTAAAAGTATTTGTATCATGATGATTGTAGGGCTAAGGAGCGCCATGTTAGCACTTTTCAAACAATTACATTTTCCACACAGTGGTCACTTCTTTGAACTGTCATTGTCATTCAAAATGTTGGCAATACGTAGTTGGAAATAATATATACCTTCAGGTGGTTATCATTTTTGTACATTTTGAAAGAGCCTTCGAGCTAAGTCTGCCTTCTCCGTTGGATCAACTTTTTGGAACCTTGCAACTGAATTCGTGACTTGGCAAGAAAAACCGGTAATTAATGGTCAATTTCAAATAACAAATGAAAATGTAACACCATACTTTTTCGGTTCCTGTTCAACTGCAGTACCTAATGATTTACAGACCTGACCTGTTAAAAATGATTCGTTTGCGGAAAGCCCAGCGCAAATAATATGCGTGACGTTTGATATTCCTGTGGTATTTTCCTTGTACGCTGTTGGGCACTTCTATGCTCAGTAACTAGCACTAAGTGCATTGACCGGTACTTCCAGAAAATCGTCTACCTACATAGTAAGAAGGAAAGGAATGGCCAATTGCGAGTCAAACCGGGCTCCGCAATGTTCCTTACAATTCGAATTAAGATTACAACAAAGAGGGGCTTGTGGCTAAGTAGTAATAGCTGCACGAGTCACTCGATCAGGTTAAGATACGCTTGTCGCTGTTGGTCCGTGGATGGGTGACCATCTTTACATACCAAAACCCCTCGGTGCCTCGGAATGCACGTTAAGCCGTTTTAGTCCCGGCTGTCAATCGTGGATCTTCTCGTTACTGGTAGTCAGAAGCCCGAAAGTCTGACAACCAATCTTACTAAGGGGTATCGTATTGCCCAGTAACTGGGTTGTGGAGGTCAAATAGGCAGTCGCTCCATATAAAATACTGGTATTCAGCGGCATCCGGTTAGACTGTAAGCCGACCCCAACATAGTTGGGAAAAGGCCAGGCAAGAAAAAAAAGGCAGAGAGAAAAAAATCCAAGAGAGACTAGGAAACATATCCAAGAGGGCTGGTTTGAGGTGGCATGGAAGGAACTGGGGAGGTCTTTACCCAGTGGGGCAGTATAGGCTAAGCAAAAAAAATAGTATTCTATTCTAAAAAATACATCAAAACAAGCTATCGGAAATTAGTCATGCTGTAATTACAATTAAATAATGATTATTGTTCTTTGTCCAATCAATCCATTTTTCTTTGAAGCACTCCGTTATCGATTTATCACCTAATCCGCGCTTGCGCCAGTTAGGAAATGAATCAAAGTTAGATGGTTGGGTATATGCAAAGACCTAATTACTAGATTAACTATGATGATTTCATCTTAAGACAGAGTCGTATTCAATATTCGTTACCGTATCGAGAATTATGTCACGAATTCTTGGGCAATTAAAACACGCTGACGTTTATCTTAGTAATTATTTTTAGTATTTCTTGGAAGTTAGGAAATATCCAGATCAGCTGGATATTTCCTGAATTCCAAGAAATAATAAAATTACTTAGTTAAACGTCATCAGCTTGTTTAAATTGGTCAAGAATATACCTACGTGACAATTCTCGATAGTATTCTCGATTCTCGTGGGCTTTTCATACACGTAATAACATAAAGACCGTATCGCCTGTGGTATCGCTTCCAAGTGTGCATGAGGCGACCTAGTGCATGCCATTATTACGTCTATTTAAAAAAATACAAAAAGCGGCCAAGTTCGAGTCGGACTCGCACACGAAGGGTTCAGTTCCACCATACAATATTTAACATTTTCATATTTTTTTAAATAAACACGTTTCTTGTACGGGGATCCCCTTAAATTTTATTTAATTTTTATTGTTTGTTGTTATTATATGTATAGTTTGTTGTTATAATTTTCACAGAATTTGAAGTAAATGTCCGCTACATTTTTTCAAATTCTGTGAAAATTTCAAGTATCTACTTTGGTTCAAATGATACACAGCCCTGTAACAGACGGACGGACAGCGGAGCCAGTAATAGGGTCCCATTGGCACCCTTTGAGTCCGGAACCCAACCCACTCACTCACGTGCTACTGGCATGCATACCGCTTTATACAACGTTATTTTTAGTATATGGGAAACCTGAATATATACATATAGTTTGTTCAGAATAAGTAACTGAATCGATTCCAATAATTTTTTCCCCATGTTATAGTTTGTCCCAAAAATATTTAAAAAGGTTAAAAGTTGGACACCGAGCGACACTAAGTAGGTTATCCAATCTCCGCGCCGAACGGTTAGGTACCTAGGTACTATTATCAATGAGTGCAAGACGGCGCGGCGCGAGCGGCGCGGGTAAGCATGTTTTTGTACAGACAAACAGGCTTATAACTTTGTGATTTTTCATGATACAGTTTTAAAACTTTGTACATAGATTACACAAAAATACTAGACACGTGTTTCGAGTTTCGCATATACCTACTAGAAATAATGTTGTAATTGGGTTTTTAGCACAGAACATGGTGTTGTGGAACTGGGAATTTCCGATTCCGTTATTTATACCACATTATACTTGGCTGCCGATTTAATTACACATTGTAAGGGACATAAAACAACCGACTATTTTATTTATTGTTATGTCCAGATGTAACTACGAACGACTACGTTACGATTAGACACATTGCCAATTTGGTTAATTATCAGTGGAAATATTACTTTCTAAACACGATTTCTTTTTTATGGGTGTGTGTGGTCTACGTGACAGTCTCTAAAACTTTGAATGAACGGTCATGAACAATCTTTTGCTGGTAGCTTAAAGGTTTGCGTGTGATCAGCATCATAAACGTTCTCTTGCCCTTATACAAATTTATTTAGACTCAGCCCCTGTCTAGCCATATTATCATTCACATAGTCCATCTATCGTTTCTTTGGTCTTCCCCTACTCTTACAGCCATCTGCATTCAAACTAAACCGAGATGTGATCAGAAGCATAAAATAAATAATTAAGCTATAAAATAAGATGCATCTGAGCAAACAACAGGTTTAAAGTATCGACGAATTGCTATAAACATAACATTATGAGCTCACGAAACATTCCAACAATTCAAACAGACAACGCTCGGGGATTTCTTTGAAACACGTCGAGTAAACCAAATAGCATTATCTCACCTTGATTTTTGTGTACACCATAGCACAATTGATAAAATACGTTCACCGTACGAAGTGAATCAACCCATTGAGATAATCTGCGTCAATCGCCTAGCTGATAGTGCTGATACCGTTAACAGAACATCGTCGTACCTACGTCATTATTTGAGCCAAGCCGATTTCTCGTTGCTTACATAACCTAACCTAACCTCGATATTTATAGACCAGTCAATCATCTGCCTAGTCTTTTCCCAAGAACGTTGTGGTCGACTTCCAGTATACCCGGATGCAGCTGAGTACCAGTGTACCAGTGTCCACAACCCAACTGGGTAATACGATACGCGGGCCTTAGTAATACTGGTTGTCAGACTTTCGGGCTTCTGACAACCCGTAACGACTGTCAAAGATCCACAAATGACAGCCGGGACCAACGGCTCAACGTGCTTTCCGAGGCACGGATGGGTCTTGATGGTCACCCATCGACGAACCAACCACGGTAAGCGTAGCTTAACCTGCTCGATCGACCCGTGCGCCTGTTATATTACTTAGCCACAAGTTGCTTTATAGACCAGTCAATACACACTAGAAAATAACCAAGAACGACAATCTGATTCATAGCGCGTCTGATTATTTTCACCATAAAAAACCTTTTAAGAAAACCATAAAAACTGTAACAACTCAATTAAACGATTAGATTCGGAAGTACGTCGTCCATGAAAACGTATTCACTCTAACCTTTTCAACCACAACAACAACTTACTGTAATTTGTAATAATAATGCCTGTCAAACACGCACAGAATGGACGTTTTATTACGAGGACTACGGGAAAGACATTGTGTGCCACGTCCCAACAGACCTTGACCAATGACCCAGTTAGAGACACGCTGCGTGTCCAGGGCGCGGGCGTCCAATACAGTCCACAAAAGAATTTTGTGTTCAGACTAAAATTATCATCTTTCGCTAGGCCCGCGTGGTGGGTTACGGACTTACGGCCCACTCCCTCTCACCGTAAGGAGGCCTGTCCTAGCAGTTAGGTAATATTAGGCGGATTATGCTGTAAATACTAAATTATATTAATTGTATAAGTTGGTTAGAAGTAAAGTTTTAACACTTTGAATCTTTTTTGAAAGCGGAATGAGATCGATGCGATGTTCCAATGAGAAAAAACGTCGAAACAAACGTCAAGGTCTCCTAATGTCTGAGATGCTCTCTTGGGGAAAGAACTATGAAAGATTTGGGAAGAGCTGTCAACAAGACACACTTACGAGTACAAGAGCGATATATCTATCACTCGACTACTCAGCACAAGCAGAATATTGATTAATGTAGTCGAAAATAAGCTGCCCGGCATGGTCATCATTTGCCTGTCTTTTCCCAACTATGTATGTTGGGAACTTTCCGACTTCTGATGTCCCGTAACGACTGTCCAAGATCCACGAATGACGTGGCTTCCGAGGCACGGAGGGGTCTTGGTATGTAAAGATGGACGCCCATCCATGGACTAACCGCGGCAAGGGTAGCTTAACCTGATCGATCAAACCACGCAGCTGTTATTATTTAGCAACAAGCTCTAATAAGGTGCCTGTATTCTTGTCTGTTTTTTCCACTGTACTTACCTACATATCTACACCCTCATTCCACATTCATTCGGAACACAATTACAGCCCCTACTAATGGACATTCGTGAAGGTTTCCACTTATACCACTGCATCATAAAACAGTCATAGTTCGACGCTAATGTTGCTGTGGGCATAAATCGTTCTTTTATCGATCATTATCTATCCATTTGAAGGGACTAATTGAAAGATCGAATGAACCATTTATAATGTAGTTTATGAGTTGGAATTATTAGCCGAGGTCTATAACCATAAGACAGACCGATAGTTGTTCACCAATACTTAGAAAATAGCTCAAATAATTTATGTCCAACGTTCGTGCAAAGTTCAGAAATTAATACAACCTAGTACTTTATACTTCATTATCCAAATGAACCGCGATCAGATCAGTCAGTCTGCCTAGCCGAGGCGCAGGGAGTCTCAATATGTACAGTTTGCGGGTTTCTTTTATGGAAAATTTTTGCAAAACATACATACAATTCAAGTACTAGGCAGTTTGCAAAAAATATTTCCATGAGTGATGTAATAATCTGTATAGATGTTGCTAGGTTACAAAATCCAGTTCACATTCACACTGTAGTAACTAGACTATGAATAACGATTCTAAATGTAGTGCGAAATATCTCTACGATACATCTAATTGGACTGCGGTTTGAAATGGAAAATAGAAACATTCAACATTCTAGAACAATAGCGCGAATCCACTATGATCACCATCATCATCATTTCAGCCGAAAGACGTCCTCTGCTGGACATAGGCCTCCCCTAAGCACCTCCACTACGACTGGTTCTGTGCATCCAACGGGTGATCCTGGTGATCCACTATGAACCGTCAATTTAAATCAATCTGCGTAGCTCTGCTTTTTCCAACTATGTTGGGGTCGGCTTCCAATCTAACCGGGTGCAGGTGAATACCAGTATTTTACATAAAGCGACTGCCTATCTCATCCCCACAACCCAGTTACTGGGTAACACGATACCGCTTTGGTAAGGCTGGTTGTCAGGCTTTTGGGCTTCTGACTTCCCGTAACGACTGTCGAAGATCTAGGAATGACAGCCGGGATCATCGGGCCAGACTGGCAGCGCGGGCGCGGGGTTTCCTTTGAGTGTCCACAGTGGGCACGCGGGCGCGGTGAGCGGCGCGGGCAACTCATCCCATAGCTCGTTCATACAAGTGGCCGCAGTGGGTGCGCGACGCGGGCGAGCTTTTTTCTAGTAAAAATAAAATTTCTTCATCCATATTATATTTGACAAACACTGGACACGGCAACACGCAGAACACAGCCGCGCAGCGCTCCACTGCGGGCAGGCAGACCGCGCGCGTTCCTGCACCCGCTCCCGTCCCCGGTCTGGCCAAACACTTATTTAGCCTTATGCTCCTCTAATGATCCGTCAATAATTAGACCCGACTTAAATTATTTTACGCTCAAGTCCAACATGGACAATGCGACCTAATCAATTTGATGTAATAAACACACCGATGTAACGAGAAAAGAGAATAAATTAGCGTGACTTACCAAGTGGTCATTAACAATGAAGGTTTTCTAGTCGAGAAGATTTACTTTGGCTTATTGTATTGTATTGGTTAATTTTCTTTGTGTGTCGGTGCGTGATGACGAATACTTGTGTATGTATGTATGTAATACAACAATTATTTGCGTGTCAATAATAATTAACTCCCGACAATAGTTATCAACACGGAGTAGGTGTGAAAGTGTTATGAACTAACTGATAATGTAATCAGCGTTAGTGCCTTAAAATATCTAATAGACATTGGGTTTTTGAGCTTATGTTCATGTCAGCATTGACATCTATAGATCGTTTGTCAAGGAAACGTTTACCAACAAAAGTGTAGACCATAAATAATAAACTACAACGAGTGGAGACCTTGACGCCGTCAGTCCAGCAATCTCAACAAAATCAATTGAAATTACAGTTAACGAGGTGCGCGCCTGAAAGCTGCTTGAAGTTCAACGATGTTTGTGGAACTGATGAAATATTTAGACGTGTCATCGATCAGACGATTGGGATGCATGAAGAAGCCTCCTCGTGTAGCGCAGTTTGTTCCGCCAGTTACTCAACTGAACCGAGCGCTCGGCGCATCCTGGACAGTCACACCCAACACCTTATTTGACTGGCCAATTTGTCCCTTGCGGTGGTAAGGCTAAGGCCCGCCTGGTTTGCGACCACCCTCCCACCGGAGGCCGGCGTCAAGCAGCCTTCTGTGTTTTGTCGATGCGTGGCAGTTCCAGTGCCATAGGCCTCGTCTTCGGTCGAAGTGGAGGTGCTTGGGGGAGGCCTATGTCCAGCAGTGGACGTCTTTCGGCTGAAATGTTATTGTTGTTGTTTTTGATGAGGAATCTTCTGGGCACGCTCGTTCCATGATAGACCTCGTCCATTGCTTTCCATCAGGCGTGATCGAGGTCAAGAGCGGGCCCAATCAGCAAAAAAAAAAAAAAAGACGACACGGACTTAATACTGTAGTTCCGTCTGGCCTTACATAGTGCTTGTTTTATCCATGGCACGGAAGCTATAGCCAAGCTCGTCTCCATCACTACAATATCACATTTGACATTTTAACGTTGAGCGGCTGCAAATATATGGACAGGTTAATACAATTTTAATTTTCTGTAGTCATTGTTGTATGTACGGAGTTTACTGAATATCCATAGATGTTTATTGCCAAACGGAAATCAGGAATGATTTTTTTTTTTTTTTGCGGATGGGAAATCATCAAATGACCCCTCCCGCTCTGGGTGGAGCGGAAGGGAGTGTCAGACTCTTACTGACTAAAACCCACCCGTGTTCCTTCCTTAGCCCTTTATGTTCCGGGCCAGCGGTAACTCTTTCGGACAATCCCGCTGTTAATGATGATAACGAGTTCTTGCTCATATTATTACGCAGACGTCTTTCGTGGAATCAAATCTAATAAGTGCTTCTTCCGCCATAATAACTCGGGTACTCACGTACTCAGGAATAAAATTGTTTTGTTGATCAATTTGAGTTTTCGATGTGCGTAAGGTAAAATCCATTTATGCGCCTAATTAGCGGAGTAACTATTACGTAGAATTTTCCCCTAAGACCCTTAACAAGCTTCGTTCAAAGACGAGCGGCTAACTTAACAAAAGAATACTTGCTGACAAAGATTTTCTTTCGCACAAAAATTCACTTCAACAATAAGTAAATGGAAGAAAATTCGGAAGAGAAAAGCGATAAACTTTCTAATAGAATAAATAAATATCCGATTATTTACGGGCAAACATGACCAGTTTCCATAATACGCTTGTAATATTAATAGGTAATTTATTCCTTGAGTGGCTGAACCGCCCAACTACTTGGTGTGGCAAACATCATAAGAAATTCACTGTACATGAAGAATGAATTACTTATGTGCTGCGCTATGGACATGCCACCGAGGGCCTTCGCTCAATGATGACACGAAGGTTCGTATCCACCTTACATATAGCTATAAGATTTGTAGGGTCAATTAAGGTTCTTACAAAAATAAATGGATTCAAGCGAGCTGTTGGCCTGAAAAACACAAGATTGATGCCCCGAAACAGCGAGTTGGGGTCCCGGTAGACGACAAAGGCGATGGCGAGACGAATTGGATGTTTTCCTAAGAGTTAGCAAGAAGTAGTACAGCCTTTGCTCAACTGTGGGACGGTACGAGCTAGCGAAAAATATATGAGTGAAAAGAGATGTTGTAAAATAAAGGAAACGAACAGAAGCCATTCCCCAGGAATGTGGAAAAGATGTCAGAAATAGGCTACTAATAAAAAAATAAGAAGATGGTTGTCTCTGCGACTGCGATGGTTACGGATCTGCGTTGCTTCCGGTATTGCACCGCTTAACATCCCTCCCCTTGTTGAGCCCTCATCATCAGCTCGTTTGCCATCCAATTACACACATATAAAACAATATGACAACACTACAATATCAACAAAGTTAACAGCCACACTTAAAACGTACATAAATGGATTTATAAACGGTCAAGTGCCTACTTTGATACGTTCAAATAACCAATGGTTGAAGGATCGACGGTCTTTTACGTTAACTACTTAATAGTTTTTGATGAAGCGTTGGTTTTTAGTAGTAGTATGCCACCTAAATACACAAACACATGTCTAGCGCGTCCTCCCCGTTCTGCGTGCATTTCGACTAATGAAGTTGACAAGTATTTGCACTACCTATTGTGTTTGTTGCTGCCAGTCCATTATCCATCTCATTAATTCTCGGCTCTGCTAAGTTAGCGTTGTTAACTTTCCATAACAAGTTGTACCTATAATGTGGGGGCCTTAGTCCTTCGACATGTCCTCGAGCGTAGTCCCTACTGTATCGACCGTGTGGAACGACGCCAGCTCGTACATCTGGACAACCTTCAGGCAATACCTTCAGTTGCATTACAATTATTTGGAAGTACGCGACGCTATTCGACACACGGCCAATTTTTTTTAGAATCCTATTAATTTATTGGTTTTCTTCAGTTGAACCTGCCGCCTTTGGCTTTGTTAAGCAGGAACCCGAAGCCACCTTGGGATCGCTGTTCTCTATTTCTGAGATCCGTAATGAGGTGGTACAATTCTATAGTAATGGGGCCTCAGGCACAGAACATAATCCTTATCGGCTATATTATGATTTATTAGAAGAATATTCTCTTGTTTTATGCTCTCTAGTAATTTTTTTCCATAGTGGACTTTTGCTTCTCCTTGGTTTAGCTCTAGAAGATCTGAACGTAACCGCCACTGTCACCCTGGATATATTCGTGCTAAATGGCGTTTTCTATGATCCTACAGGCTTGCCAGTGGGATAGCTACTTGGTAACTTCCAGAAATTAAATAATCCGCGTCAGTAAAACGGTAAATACTCCAGTTGGTCATATCAGTAGGAAAATGTCGACTATGACGAGGTTAACGGACATTTTTTTCCTTACGAACCTAATAAATACCGGGTATTAACAATGTTTAAGATAAGACGGCATAATTTACAGTACCTTGTGCGTGCGATATTATTCCTAATTAAATTCTTGGGGTTTCCTGTAAGTGATTATTTTAGGTAGGAAGTTGTTACCTCAGGTAGTTACTACCTGTTATGGGTAGGTACTAGCAACGATATTATATTAAAGAGATACCTAGTTATGGCACTAGGCGGGCGCAAATTGTTGCAGACAAATTCAGACAATTGTTGTAGTTTCATTTAGTCCGCTAATAGCAGCGAGCAACTCACTACAGATAGCTATCTCTTTCTGTGTCATACGTTCCGTATTATCTATCGCAGTAAGTACTTTGTAATAACAACGCAACAATACAGAACGTCGCTCAGTATGAACGTAGCGTATCTTTCCTTTATCCAACAGCGTTAGGGTCAGTTCACACCGAGACGCGACGCGACGCGCAGTTTTCAAGATAGAAATACAATTACAGACCTTATCTATTACACAAAAAGGTACACAATTCAGTGAGCTACGCCGCGCGGCGGCGGCGCCGCGCTGCGTATCTCGACGTAGTAGGTAGAGGCACTGAATTGTGTACCTTTTAGTGTAGTAGATAAGGTCTGTAATTGTATTTCTATCTTGAAAACTGCGCGTCGCGTCGCGTCTCGGTGTGAACTGACCCTTATATGTATATCAGCAGGAAAATTTTAATCAGTTGACCGAATTCCGCTTATTTTTCGGGAACCTTTTCACTAGGTATTGTTTCCATTTTAAAATAATTGACGACTACACAAACGAAAGGTTATATACTAAGAAAGGTAGGGTAATAGTTTACCAATTAAAGACGTTCATTAGAGATTTTTGAAGCGTTAATAAATACCTTCTCGGGTGGGTTCGCGTTTCACTGATAAATCACGTTTAATAACTATTATAAGAAGAAATTCACTAGAGGCTTGAAGCCTATTTAATAGTTAGGTAAGTATACCGTATGCTTACAGCCTACCTTCCCACACAAGTCATAAAAATCGACCAGTGAAAGTTGAGGCGTGTTATTGTTATAGTCAACACTATCAACTTTTACCGATTCCTATGAGCACTGATTTACTGTGTTCATGTTATTGTGGGTTATGATTATGAATAAGTTTTTACCTGGACATCAGTTGCCTTGGGTTATCTGGAAGTCTTTAAATCTCTGGAAGGTAGGCTGAAGCAAGGAAAACCTGGAGGTGGAGATTCACAGCTGACTCTGTCTTGGAGTGTAAATGTGGTGCTGTCCCACAAACAAAGCACTTAATATCATGTCCAGTGTCCTATTGCTTGCACTTTACAGGAACTGTTATGGCTACTGAAGGTGCGAAACACTATTTAAATTGCCATAACATGCTAAGAAGAAGAGAAATGTAAGATAATAATGGATTGTTTTGTTACTTATACTTGTAAGTTGGCCAGAAATGGATGCCAGCCGTGCGCCCGTTGCCAGGACGAGATTGTAGTGAATGCTGGACAAGCCGGGCTGTCTTCAGACAGAGAAAAGTGGAATTCTTTGGAGGAGGCTTTTACCCAAAGACTGTCAATGGACAAACTTATATTATTTTATTTTAATCATACATAATATCACAATTATTAATCAATTTTATATTTGAATGACTGCCTAGTCTTTTTTGGTAGATTAATCGGCTCCCAATCTAAACAGATGCAGGTGAATACCAGTAAGTATTTTAAATAGAACAACTGCCTATCTGACCTCCACAGCCCAGTTACTGGGTAACACAATACCCTTTGGTTAGACTGGTTGTAAGGGCTTTATTACAGAACCTTACTCAAATCTCAAGCATTACTTAAAACTTGTTCAAAGTCAATTGATTGGTTGAAACTAGTTTTAGGTATTTTTTTTTTAAAAAAAAACATTGCCCCACACTAGGAATTTCTCCTGTATCGTGGGTGCGTTTACAAACATTTAAACTCACATACACAAACAGCCAGACCCGGAACAACTACTTGTAGGTCATACAAATATTTGTTCCGTGCGGGAATCCAACACGCGACACGCAGCGCAGCAGTCAATCGCTTAACCACTGCGCCAACCGTGCCGTCAGATAAAAGTAATGCTTGAGTCTTGAGGTTCTGTAATATGGCCCTTAGACTTTCAGGCTTAAATATTTCTCTCTAAGTACTAAAATATATAAATAATTAATTCCGTACGCAAAATACGCGCATTGACGTGGAGTTGCGGAAACCAGCCCGTATTACCTATTACCTAAAGAATTAATTAATACAATATATTAAAGAAATGCTTTTCTCACATCGCAACTATGTAATTTTGCGATGTTCTTATTCTTTGTTCGCAACCAAGTTACGGTTAAGGTAAAAGTTTTCTTAATTCGCAACTGGTAGCGAATTGCAGTTGTGAAAACGGCCCGGAGGGTATACAACTACTATGCAAGCAATTAAAACTAAATTACTTACTTATTATCACAATAGCATACTTTTGCAATAGTGTAGATAATTAAAAGAAGTTCATCAATCATTTTAACTCACTCTACTGAAATTGTACAGCAGGACTTGCAAATCTAACAATTTCATACTAATTTAAGAGAATTGATGGTCAATTTTTGATAATCCTAGTTTTCATTATATTGACACAATATTCCTTTTTGGAAGGTGAGATTGTAGTTGCTCATATAAATATAAACTTTCATGGGTCTTGTTAAAAGATGGCTGTGTTCAGAAAATAACCATGTACCTTAACCTGGTTGGTAAATAGCATGACAAAAAATCTGGTAGCAGTCTGACTGCCACTATCATCTTCTCCTGAGAAGGTACAGGGTGACACACTACTCTTCAACCAGTTTGCAACCGGTGACAAACTGGTAATTGTATCAATAATTGATTTTCATACATTATTGTCTTCATACAACATTTTGGGTGTTTTTAAACAGTATTCAATACTCAGAAAAAGATTTTTCAAGCATAGGCAAAATTACTCTTTCGAACAGGATGAAGCATACAAAATAAAGATTACTTACTTTTTGAAGACTCTGCAAAATGAGTTGTTTATTCTTTTATCAGAATTGTGTCTTCTGCGATCTTCAAATAAGTCTTTAATGGCAGTCACACCAAGCACAAACAACACGGGCAGCATGGCTATCTCTTTACCGAACGCACTGATTGCAGGCACCCAGTTCAACAACACTATGAATATAAAGTACACATTTGCAATCCTATGAAATTGTTCAAATAAGTTCTTCGGTAAAAATGATAGTAAAGTATATTTTGTAGTCCTAATTTGATTGTCACATCTTTGCCCATTAGGGTGATCTTTGAGTGGCGTTTTATCTGGCACCAGGAGGTTGGGGGTGACTATAAGATGTCTGGTGTCAACAGCAGGCTGCTGTCGCCGCAGCAGCCAGAAGGCGGCTCGCCTCCAGGGGCTCACGACGGATGTGCGTCTGATGGTGTATATGGAGTCGGAGCGCGAGGCCTGCCGCGAGTGGATGCGCACGGAGCCCAGGCGCGGCTGGGCGCTGGGCGCGGGCGGGTCGCGGTGCCCCGGCGGTAGGATGAAGTCCGTGCGGCTGCCGGCGCGGCTGTGGCCAGGCCCGCTGCTGGGCCGCCCGCCTTCGCCGATCTGCCCGTGCGACAGAGCGCGCTGGTGACCGCGCATCGCCGACTTGAGGGAAGGCCGCGGCGCCGCGGGATTCCCCGCAAGCATAGGAGTGCCTCCATGACTTACAGACCTCGAGTGTCCTTTCGCTTTCGGAAACAGGTAGGTCTGCTCCGGTGCCCCGGGTAAACATGGCACGGCAGAAGGTGTCTCTCCACTGCCTTCTGTTGACATTTTTATTCATTTGAACGGTGTTCACCCCACTTTTACCTTTCATTTAAAACAGTTGTGTCGCCACACCGTTTACATGTATTTGTTGATGGTGATTTATGAAGAATGTGCCGTACGAAATCAAACATATGGTAGGAACTCATCCGTTCACAGATTCACACATCACTAACTTAATTATTTCCAATAATCACTAGACGAACAGATAAGTTTTGGAGTAGCCCGTGTATACATATTCTTAAAACTTTTTAAAATAATTATTTGATCGCCAAGGAGCGATTATACACGATAGAGTACGAAACTTAAAAACAAGCAAAAAACACGAGACAAGTAACTGACTGAACTCAATGACTGACTGACATGACATTTCCTTCATTGCTTGCTTCAATTTGCTTGGTCGCCAGACATGACAAGACATATTTGGGTTTGCCAACATCAAAATATGTTCTCCTTTTTTGGACAAAACCTATCGATAACGCCCAACCCTATTTTTACATGCATCGGGCTGCATCATTGAGATAGGAAAGTAACCAAATGTAGGCCTATTTGGCGCATGAGTGCACACCAATACTGCAAAGCTTTTGACGTGACAACGTCTTAAATTAGGTTGCGGCTGGGAGTCACTTATGAAAAAGTGTAACGCTCGGTAACGTTACGATGAGTCACCGAACGAGAGAGAGGCCCGCCGAATGCCTTGCGTCTCTCTCCCACTCAACTATTCTACCGAGAAAAAGACGTTGTCACGTAAAATCTTCGCCCGTAAAACCGACTTTACAGGCAACCATTTTTTATGTTTTTTTTTTGTGTGTATACTGTGTGCTTAAAATTGGGAGAAATAAATTAATTTTAATTTCTTTCTTTCACCAACTGCTGAAAATTGAAAATAAGTTCGTTTTGAACTTTTAGTTGCTGTCAGGTTTCACGGTTTTGTCATTTTTCTTTTATTTTCAACCCTTTGTTCGTTTTATAATCCCAGAGACTAATCTGACAGGTTTAATGTCAAACTTCTATACTAAAAAAACGCAAACACAGAAGACTTAAAATATGTGAAATTAGTCTCTGGGATAGAAAAACGAACTTTATTGGGCTATATTTTTTTTATAAACGTTTAAGTTTGTTACATTTTCTCCTCAAGCCCTTTACCCAAGATGGGCATGCATGGTACTAAAAACATTTTATGTTGACGTATAAAATCCGCCATCGCGCGACCCAGACAAGCCTATCGCGATAGACATGCAGATGTTAAGATGCTTCGAGGGTATAAAGAATCTCAAATACAAAGATACTTATTTACGCGTTAAAACATAACCTTGTCTTTGCTGTCGTGTCAGCACGTATAGTGTTAAGGGGGAAGCGCTAAGGTAGCCCGCAATATTCAAATTTTCTTACGTTTTTTGCAATTTGCTGGTCAGTGTTAAGTTGTACGTTGATTAAAATACGATTCGTGACCGTAACAAATGTGTATTTAAAGAATTATAATCATTAGACTCAGTAACCTGGCGCTTTCCCAGTCTTACCAAGGGGTATCGCATTACCCAGTAACTGGGTTGTGGAGGTCAGATAGGCAGTCGCTCCATGTAAAACACTGATAATCAGCTGCATCCGGTTAGACTGGAAGCCGATCCCAACATAGTTGGGAAAAGGCTAGACAGATGATGATGAACCTGGCGCCTTCGCATTATGTGACGAGTTGCTAGTAGTGATAGCGACATAGGCGGAAGGCGGAACCTTCTATGGGTACCTATGTAGGTATTGAAAGCATAATTTAGTTTACACACAAACTTTCGCCTTTAAAATATTAGTGTGATTGCCTATTGCCATTTAAAAAATAGAATTATCGACTATTTTAGTAAATATTTTTATTTACCTGCGCAACACTAGCTCACACGTCGTCGTCATCGACGTCGGCCATACCGCCATATTCTTTCCGACATTTTGACATTTACCACCCGGTTTGCAATTTCTTAGTGGAATACTTCTTCTAAATCTTTCAACATGGATGAAGAATACGACGCTATAGTTCTGGGAACGGGATTGAAGGAATGCATCCTAAGTGGAATGCTCTCCGTGTCCGGAAAAAAGGTATTGCACATTGATCGTAATAAGTACTACGGTGGTGAATCTGCGTCAATTACCCCGTTAGAAGAATTGTTCGCAAAGTTCAACGCACCGGCTCCCGACGAAACATACGGTCGAGGTCGCGACTGGAATGTAGATTTGATTCCCAAGTTGTTGATGGCAAATGGGCTTCTTGTGAAACTGCTCATTCACACGGGTGTGACTCGATACCTGGAATTCAAGTCTGTGGAGGGCAGTTATGTCTACAAAGGCGGAAAGATTTCAAAAGTGCCCGTCGACCAGAAGGAGGCGCTGGCCTCGGATCTGATGGGGATGTTCGAAAAGAGACGCTTCCGAAACTTCCTTATTTACGTCCAAGACTTCCAGGAGGATGACTCGAAGACCTGGAAAGACTTGGACCCGAGTACAGCCAACATGCAGTCACTCTATGATAAGTTTGGTCTTGATAAGAACACTCAAGACTTCACTGGGCATGCTCTTGCCCTCTACCTCAATGATAACTACCTCCAACAACCAGCTATACAAACCATCCATCGTATTAAACTGTACTCTGACTCACTCGCAAGATATGGCAAATCTCCATACTTGTATCCAATGTATGGATTAGGGGAGTTGCCTCAAGGCTTTGCTCGCCTTTCTGCTATTTATGGAGGAACCTACATGCTGGATAAACCTATAGATGAGATAGTCCTTGGAGAAGGTGGCAAAGTAGTAGGCGTACGCTCTGGCAATGAAATAGCTAAATGCAAGCAAGTGTACTGCGACCCTAGCTACGTACCCGACCGTGTCCGCAAGAAGGCCCAGGTGATCCGTTGCATTTGTTTATTGGATCATCCTATACCAAATACAAAGGATGCTTTGTCCACCCAAATTATCATTCCTCAGAAGCAAGTAGGCAGGCATTCTGACATCTATATCTCTGTGGTGTCATACACACACCAGGTGGCTGCTAAGGGCTGGTTCATTGCCATGGTGTCAACCACTGTTGAAACCAATGACCCAGAAAGTGAGATTAAGCCTGGCTTGGATCTGCTTGGACTTATCCGACAGAAGTTTGTGTCTGTGACGGACTACTATGAGCCCCTTGATGACGGCACTCAGAGCCAGATCTTTGTTTCCGAATCTTATGATGCTACCACACACTTTGAGACTACTTGTTTAGATGTGATTAAAATATACAAGTACGGAACGGGTGAAGAGTTCGACTTCTCCAAAGTAAAAGTGGAACTTGGAGAAGAGGAACAGTGAACTATGTTATAATATCATGTTTATGTACATTGCTTGTTAATTTTATATTTGTTTAAGAACTGTTCTGGCAACAATAACAATACTCTAGGGATTTTGGGTTATCAATTTTATTAAGAGCTTAGATGTATTGGCAGTAGATCAAGTATTAATGTATGTACAATGCTCCCAGTGGTTCCAAAACTGATTTTTATGCATTTTATTGCCAAAAATAAAATATTATTTAAAGGAATTTATACTTTATTTAAAGCTGCTTTCAAAGTATACAAAGCTATATGATCTGCACACAAGTGGTAGGTTATTTGTACCAGATGTTATGCATTCCAATTTGGTAATTGTTTGTTTCTGTAACCATATCATACTTGTAACAAGTCAAAATTTTTGAATGCTCACTATACCTGTATGTTGTGTAAGATCATGAATAAAAGTTATAATAATAACAAGAGGTGTTTTATTTTGAAACAAAATATGTCACATGTACAGTTCAACAACAACAAAGCTAAAGTCTATTCATACTTATGTTTCCAATTAATATTATTTTAAGTTAAACAAATATCAACTTTATTTTAATGGTAATTAAGTTGATTTCAGAGAGATTAGCACAACTGAAAAAGTTATAAAAATGTTTGAAGTTGTAGTGTCACTGACTCTGGCAGAGCCACCATCAGCAATTTTAATTTTGATAACACAAAAAATTTGTCGCTAATTAGTCCAAATTTGTCGCCAAATATCAGGATTTGTCGGTCACTGGTTCAAAAGATATAATTAAGATATATAAAAAACAGATCAAAAGATATATAGAAAACAGATCTTCGTTAGGTGCCCTAGTTTTTTTGAGATATAAATGTGGCCCTGCTGGAGAGACTCTCCAGATCGGCCACCTATAAAACCCTTATATCTTTTGAACCAGTGACCGACAAATTCTGATATTTGACGACTTATTCCGACTAATTAACGACAAAATATGGGAGAAAACAGATCTTCGCTAGGTGCCCTAGTTTTTGAGATATAAATTTGGCCCTGCTGGGGAGACTCCAGATCGGCCACCTATAAACCCTTATATCTTTTGAACCAGTGATCGACAAATTCTGATATTTGGCGACAAATTTCGACTAATTAGCGACTAATTTTTTGTGTTAATGGTGTAGGATTTAAAGTTATTTTTCCATATTATTTGTTTACATTTTTGGCTAATAAATCGCGAATGCAGATTATATTTTTCCTTATGCATAGTATGCAATTTATACTTAAACTTTTAATTAATTTAAATATCACCAATTTTTTTCTAGACTAGATGAAATCACAATTCACAAGTTCAAAATATATTTAATTGAATACAGATGGTCATCCCTACAACCGATAAATATGTAGTCGCCATAAACAACTGGTGATGAAAATACGTCACTTGGTAAACTGTGTTCTTCTAATATAATTCCATTTTCTGCATCAAGAACAGATAGTTTTCCATTAGTTGATGCGGCTAATATTAGCTTGTTGTTCAAACCACAAGGAGTTGAGTAAATTGGGGAAGAAAGTGGGGTCTTCCAAAGCAGACTTGGTTGAAAATTCTTAATACTAAGACTATACACCCCTTTGTCGTGACAACCAAATACCATTTGCCATGTCAGCTTATCTATTGGCTTGACATAGATTGATGAAAATATATTTCCTTTAGCGCCTGGATATTCCCAGATCTGAAATTACAAAAAAAAAATGGTTTAATTTGTGCAATGACTGTTCTTATCAAGGCAGCAAATAAATAACACATGGAGAGTTAGGAACGTTTTTGCAGTGCAATTGATTAGGAACAATCAAACCCGGCCGTTAATATGACACATCGAGTTTTAGATAAGATTGGGCTTTATAGAGCGTAGGCTATGTACAGTCAACAAAAGAGATAAGTATGCAGGATCGTCGGATATAGTTGAAGTTTAGTAAGAAACCGATGGATGTTCTCGAATAAAATTTAATTTTATTAATAGAAAACAAACAGCTCATTTATCAAATTAAATTTCAGTCGATAACATCCATCGGTTTGTTATTAAACTTCAACTTTATCCGACGATCCTGCATACTTATCTCTTTTGTTGATTGTACCTAACAAAAATAATCAGTTGCCCAATACAAAACTTTAATACCTACTCGACCAAAATGTATGGGACAGCTGATTGTTTTTCGCGTCGCGCGACAGATGTTTTTGTTTTGATGTTAGTTTGATGGCATTTTACCACCTTTCTGATACATGCTGTAACATGTGACAGTGTGAGTCATCAAATTGTAACTGTAACATGTGACAGTGTGAGTCGTCAAATTGTAACAGTGCAACATGTGACAGACGGTGACAGTGTGAGTCACCATCATCGTCCATAACTCGACTTCACCCACTGCTGGCTGAGCACAGCCCTCTGTTTTCATGTGCCAATCCCCACGTTCATGTGCCAGCCTCATCGAGGTCCTACCCGCGATGGTAACAATGTTGTACGCCCATTTCGTCGCCGGAAGCTGGACGACCAGTCCCCTAAGCAAATTAGGCAATTGCTTAGGGCGTCACGTCTCGGGGGGCACCATAAGGCAGAAATCAGCAAGATATTACAAGACCCAAAAGTCAATTTAGCTAGAGATGTGCGCCAATCTTTACAAATCGCTCGGCGATGTTTTGGAAAAATACGAGGCGACTAGTGCATAGGAGGGCCTACAGGCTTGGATTGCTTAGGGCATCAAGTAGTCTTAATCCGGCACTGCGGACGACCGACACTTCGTCTCCCAGTTCTTGGAAGTCCAGTGTGAGTATATCTTGTAAACTCGGCGTCCATATTAACTAATGGGTAGGTACTGTAGTCTGTACTAAGGTCTCGTGATTACCTTGATACCCTTCTCCACAGTTCTGCAATGTATGTCGCCGGCGACTTCAGCGAATATAACGTATTTATCATCGTCATACAGTACTGGGCTCGCGAACACCGGGCTGGCCAGCGTGCCGCGCCATGCTATCATGTTAGTGAAGGTGTGGATACAAGCACACACGCCAGATAACGTGCCCAGCAGTACAAACTCCCTCTTCGCAAGAACAAGGTCAGCAGATATGGATTCATTGCAGATGTTTATTGTAAGCTTTGGGGCGCCCGTCTGAAAAATTAAATGTCTTATTAGGACGGTAGGTAGATCTTGCGCAGATGGGTTGGCAGTTTCTGCAGGAGGGCAGTAAAGCCGATACAAAGCTGGAGTAAGTAAAGCTTAGCAGTGTATTTTTACGCAACTATGTATTGCCACAAGGATGATAAAAGTTATTTCTAAGTACTTTGTTATTACCCGACATAAAATACAATCACTAATTATTGGCAACTTGTCATATTTATTTATAAACACTGTTAAGTATATCAAATGTATCTAAATCGTTAGGATCATATTACAATATTATTAGTCATAGGTACGTACGACGACATACCAAGTTATACATTTCCAGCATAAGTTGACTGCCTGTACAATGCGAGGTCAGCTAAAACTGGAAATATAGCTTGATAATTATCTTGCCGTATGTACCTACAATAATTAGGTAACTGATGATTCGTTATATTTTATTGTGAGACAACTGTCCGCGTCACAGTGCATATATGGTAATCAGAAAATGTATTTTTCTGTAGCTATTATTTTTTATTGATAACAGCAATATATTACCTATATAAGTACAGTTTGTTTAAAAGACGTTTGACGTAGAAAGGAGACATTTGATGGGTCCCGTGGTTGATAGGATTAAGCAAGAGGAATTGCGCGGTAAGGAGTCGGCGGGGTCCGCCCCTACCCCAATCTACTTGCCGGGATAGCCAGGGGAAATGCAGGAGTATTCCAGCCAAGGCGGAAGTTGGAAGAACATTGTGTGGTTTTACACACATCAAAAGTGTCTAGGGATCAAGCATTTTTATGCGGATTTCTTGAGATTGATGATGTGGCTTTGTAATAAATTTATGATTTTATAAATTTATATGGATCCTTTTTGGTGCATTTCATAATTTGAATCAGGAACTGTGAATCAAATTCGAGTAAAAGATGAAAATCAGCTGTCAATATTTTCCCTATAAAAACATACAACGCATTGAAGACATTATTAGTGCTACTGTTTCCCTACTACTGATTAAAACCAACGTTATTATGGAGCGGCGACGTCATTTAAGCAGGGAAGAAATGCTCAGAGCCGTGGGAATGATAGAAGCTGGTTCCCGGCAACGTACTGTGGCTTTAGCTCTGAATACAAGTCAGAGTGTTATCAGTCGACTTTGGACACGTTACCGAAGCACTGGTACCGTGGCTGAGCGCCATGGAGGACGGTATCGCTGCACCACACGGAGACAAGACCGATACATTTAAATCTTAACTCGAAGAGCTCCAACAATAACCGCCATGATGTTAGCCGTGGGGCTTCATCACTCTTCAGGGAACTTAATTAGCGACCAAACAGTCAGAAACCGCTTGCATGAAGTGAACCTTCATTCCCGAAGACCGCTACGGGTACCACCTATAGCAATGCACAATCGTAGGATTCGATATCAATGGGCT
Organism: Oligia latruncula; assembly: GCA_948474745.1. Taxonomy (NCBI): domain Eukaryota; kingdom Metazoa; phylum Arthropoda; class Insecta; order Lepidoptera; family Noctuidae; genus Oligia; species Oligia latruncula. The sequence goes on from OX419688.1 coordinate 20,115,766, forward strand.
CTTGAACACAGAAATTGGGCAGAAGAACAATGGCGTTTCGTGTGCTTTTCTGATGAGTCTCGTTTTGGTATGAGACCGGATACAAGACGTATACGACACTGGAGAACCCCTGGACGCCAACAGCGATTAAAATCCTGCCAGGAAGTCCATCCTTATAGTGGTGGAACCATCATGGTATGGGCGGGTATTTGGATCGGCGGAAGAACTGAGTTGATTTGGATCAGAGGCAACCTCAACGCTCAAATTTATGCTGAGACGATTGTATCAGACGTCATCGTTCCTCTACAAGTGCAAATCGGTCCCTTATTTCAGTTAATGCATGATAATGCACTCGCCGCAGCTAACATCAATGTCCTGCCCTGGCCTGCTCAGTCGCCAGACTTGAACCCGATTGAGCATGCATGGGATATGCTACAGAGAAGAGCTCTGCCGAATATGGAGGGTATCCAGTCGCAAGAAGACCTTTTTTTGTTGTTGCAACGAACATGGGCGGCCATTCCACAGCGTGATTTGGATGAACTCATTTTGAGTATGCCAAACCGATGTTCTTGTGTTGTTAGTGTTCGCGGTAGAAACACGGATTATTAATTGTTTAAGTTACCCAATAAAATTTTAAAGAAAACTGTTATTTCAGTCTTTTTTTCGAACTTTTGTGTTAGTGGTTCAAATGTCAAAAATCCCTTTATTAGGAAAATGGCAAATTTCTTTATTAATGCAAAGGTGACTTGGTTTATCGTTACTGTGACAAACGAAAACACTTTATTTGATGAATCCTTAAAGAAAATTTTAATTAATATCAATCAGAAGAAAAGTTATTGCAAAAATATATGTTGATCCCTAGACACTTTTGATGTGTGTAGTTCATGAGTCTGACAGACGCTTCAAACCGCCTCAGGGCGGAAAACATCCCTAAGGATTTCCACACGAGAGCAAAAATGGATTTAGCAAAATCTGTCCCTGGCAACTTTTTAAATTACGCTATCAAATAGTGAGAGCAATGACCTCTTTTTGTTTTTAACACGCTTTTATTAGGTCGACCTGTATGTAACTAACTATATAATGGAATCTAAGGTAACTAATTTAACCATCTTCCAAGGGTTTTAGCGTAATGAAAATTGGCAGCTGTAGGTAATGTAGTTCTGATGACAATACAATAATATGGTACTGTCGAACTGATCTGATGATGGAGCCGGAAGATATGGACTGGAACTTCATGATGGAAAATCGTATCATAGCTGTCTTCCATTTCTTAGAAGTCTTGTAATGAACTTTGACCACGATTAGTTTTTTGTTTTTACGTGCAAAGCGTATTTTTCTAGTGTTTTTAAACTATTCATTTACATATAGGTATGTAAGCCTCTGTTTAAGAGTTAAAGAAGGTCATGTCTCTCTATTGCCTCCGCACCTTGGATTAAAGCCACGCGCTAGGCACCATGCCAAGCAAGAAAGAAGTTTCCGAGTCGCCGGTACTAAATTCCTTAAACTTTCAGAAAACGAATTAATAAAATACGTACCACGACATAAATACATCTCACATTTCCGTCATAAGCGGCGACATACAACTGTCCGTTACAGCAGACAGCTTTGCTTTTGATCATGTGTCCGATATTGATCCTCCAGTGTTCTTCGTAGGTCTCTAGGGAGAAGCAGACGACGGTGCCGTCGTAGCCGCCGACCACTCCGAAAGGGCGCATCACGTTCACGTCGTGGTAACACAGGATGGGGGCTTCTATCCGCGTGTTCAAGGTTATTGTGCGCTCAAGCGTGCCATTTATCGCATCTACTATAATTATCTTGCCGGAGTGACTGCCCACTGTCACGTACAGGTTACTGAAAAATATTAAATAGCATTTTCAGTATAAGGCCCATTGTGAGCAACCACTTTTCACTGCCATATGTCATCACTGGCAACACGCACTGGTCAAAGACTTTCGTCTTGAGACACTGCGGTATGTGGGACGAGAAGATATTGCATAGCTGCCCGAACGCTGCCCAGCCGAGTCGGATTCGACGATTGACCTCTTTTTCGAAGTTGGACCTACCTAACTGGACAGTTTGTCCTAGGTAATACTCGTCGACTTCGAGTGTAGCATCTCCGATCTTTATGAGAGTGGGTGTTACTTGGGCATTTGACATGATCTTTGTTTTGTCCATATTCATTTTAAGACCCACTCTTTCGGAGGCTCTACTGAAGTCATCGAGCATTGTACTGAGGTCCTCCATAGTCTCAGCCATGAATACGGTATCGTCGGAAAGCCGAAGGCGAGTTATGTACTCGCCATTGATGTTAATGCCAGCCCGTTTCCAGTCCAGAACCTTGAAGACATCCTCCAGTGCAGCGGTGAACAGTTTCGGAGAGATTACGTCTCCCTGTCTCACACCTCACTGCAGAAGGAGGAAGGAGGCTCGTGGTCGCTCACAATGGACCTTATTAGAAGGCTAAAAGTCACCTAAAGGGCAATGGAGAGGGCTATGCTTGGAGTATCCTTGCGTGATCGAATCAGAAATGAGGAGATCCGCAGGAGAACCAAAGTAACCGACATAGCCCGAAGAATTGCAAACCTTAAGTGGCAGTGGGCAGAGCACATTGCTCGCAAAACAGATGGCCGATGGGGCCGAAAGGTTCTTTAGTGGCGACCTCCTTGGAAGGCCTCCCACAAGGTGGACCGACGACCTTGTGAAGGCCGCAGGAAGCCGTTGGATGCGAGAAGCACAGAACCGGTCAAAGTGGAGGTGCTTGGGGGAGACCTATGTCCAGCAGTGGACGTCTTTCGGCTGAAATGATGATGATTGTCAGTGTAGAGTATAGGTGACTACTGAGATAGCGACTAATAGAGAAGTATGAAATAAAAAGACATGTTCCGCAGACCGCAAATAAATTGGGATAAAGGCAAGAGAATGATGATGATTTCAGTATAGAAATCATAATAAATTTGCATTTCTGTTTTGTGTTAGTTGGTAGGCAATGGTCTAATGGGCATGTAAGTTAGTAAAGGTATCAGTAGTTCATTACTGAGCCTGGGTAACTCATATTCTGGGTACCATCATCATCATCATCAGATATTTTCATGTATAACTTAAAAGGTTACATGCTCTGTGGTATAACTAGGATGTGTGGATAGGCCGAAAACCAGGAAGTAACAGATTTCAAAGTCATTTGAGAACTGAGACTGATCAATATGATCGAGCGATGTCAACTGTTAGGATGTTATATCGCCTTTAGCTCTTAAAATAACAAATTCATTTCAGTGATTGTTGACCATTACTTACAATTTTGACTGATACAATGTTGGTGAGGCATCAACACACTTCCCAGTATCTATGCCCCACACCACATTGAACTCGACAGCATTGCTGTAAGACAAGGTACTCGTTCTTTTGCTACACGCGAGTACTGCAACCTGCGTGTCTGCGTCGTCAATGGTCGATCTCGCCCTTTTGCTGATCTTCTTAGCTTTTACAATATCCACACATACTTTTT